>JABTXL010002720.1:2957698-2980390 GCA_025134845.1 Neodon shergylaensis
GAGACATACACACGCATACAAACACACACCCAAACATATGATATACAAATAAAAGTAAAAATTAAAAAAAAATTTGGTCGCCAAGCACAGATATAAATACAGTATTTGCTTGAAAACTACCAAGTTCTCTTTTAGATATAACTATAACTTACTTTAACACATTAAATTCTTATGTCTGAGCATGTGGTATACTTTTATATACCAAATAGAATGTAAAACTGAAATCGCTTTTGTAAATTACAAAGTGTGAAAAGACATTGAGGAGGTATACTTGAGCACAAATAAATGAATGTCTTTCTCATGTAGAACCCCTTTTACTCAGTCCCCTTTACATAATGGTTCCTGGATTTTTGTATAAATGTTATCATCAGAAGGATCTCTTATTCGAGTTGACTTGGTGATAGCCTGGTGGCTAATTAATTATCTCACAATGTAGAGGGTGTCCACCCCATGACTGATCATCTGAAAAAGATGAACAGAACAAAGAGAAAGCCGATGGCCATGGTGCGCAATGTCACCCTTGACTCCACACCAGAAAATTTTTCTAAATGAGTTAACGCGAACGCCAGGCTTGCCCTAGGCATGCATTTTTACTAAGAAGCATGAAGCCTGCTGAGGGATTTGTGAGGTGAAAATGTCTTCATTCTCCATAGAGAAACACAAGGGAGGATAATTTATTATCCTTTTTCTGGTCTGACACTTGAGAAGAGGTCATCTGCCCACAGGTCTAACGAAAAAGACACCATTGTGATAACAGAAGAGGAAAAAGGAGAGAAAAATTACCCTGAACGTCTGTGCTGCCCTTGAGTAACTAAACCAGCCAGCACTGGATTTCATTCTGCCTCTTGCTGTTGTGAAAGATTTTAATTTCCCCCCAGTTTAAGATAATTTGTGGAGGAGTTACTATTACACACTGACAAAATACATCAAATAACAATAAGGAAGTGTTGGGCAGACTAGAGAAGACAAATGGAACAGTATGCTTCAAGATGGAGCGGTAGGGATAATGTCATCAATAGGAGTCATAAGGAGGAGGCTTCGGTGTGATATAATATGAACCTTGTTCTCAGCAGTAACTAAAAGGGTTCCTACCTTGAGAATGGCAGATCTTCGCAGACACTGGCCAACTGCTTTTTACTTATGCCACAAATGGAAGAATTCAAAATATATAAATGTATGACACTCCCAACACCGGGCCTTGTTTCTGTCAAAGAATCTTTTTGTTTTGTTTTGTTTTGTTGTTTTTGTTTTTGTTTTTTTTTTAAGTTTTTTTGAGACAGGGTGTCTCTGTATAATAACTCTGGCTGTCCTAGAACTTGCTTTGTAGACCAGACTGGCTGCAAACTCAGAGAGATCCGCCTGTCTCTGTCTCCCGAGTGGTGGGATTAAAGGTGTGCACCATGACTGTCCAGCTTTGAAGTCTCTTCTAACACTACTCTATGAAATGATCTTCCTCCTAGTTTAAGGTCACTCCCTTGTATTTCAGCTCCACAGAATTTATTTTAACTCAGATTTGCGTCTTGACTCTGTCAGTAGTTGTGAGAATAAAATTACTGTGCACAAGAGGGTCGCTCCCCATCAGGACGTCTTTTCAATGAACACTGCACTCCAGGATGCATTTTAGTGTCAAAATTCTTGATCCAACTAATAAAAGGTTTGCACAAGCAGTAGGAAAATCAATACAGGCTGAAATAGCTGGCCTCGAGCTTGGCTTTGAGAATGGGTAAAACCTTGCAAAGTGCTGGCCTTGACAACACAGGCACAAATGCTATATAGTGCTTTTAGAAACTGAATGAAATGGACACGGTGCATTTTGGATTAGTGCTGCGTAATAATAGATCCTGCTATATGGTGTTTTTAAAGAAAATTCTAGAACCAAGTGAACATTAAGAGTAAGATAAAAATTTAATGTTGTGTCTGCCATTTTTTTGAGGAAGATATATTTTTCCCAGTAGGTTTAGAGGTAGTGCCATTGTCCATTTAGTGAAACTAGTTACTGTCGAAGTTATTTCAAAGAAAATTTTAGCTGTGGGTACCACTTGGAAGAAACAAAACATCTAGCAATTCATTTGTGGTATAGGATGGAATGCGTGGTTATTTGCTGCAATCACTTTTTTCTCTGTCTCAGTTTTCTACATGACTTTACCTTCCTCCCACCACGCACACGGCAGCTAGACTGTTCAAACTCAACACAGGCAAAACCGTTTGCGTTTCAGACTCTCTGAAGGGCGAACTTGGGGTACAGCACCGCATTCATGAGAGTCTGGGTGAGATTATCAGCAACCAAGGCCACAAAGAACAACAGAAACGCCGTCACTCGAGAGCGTACCGCGATGAAAGGAGGAAGGGACCGTAGTCTTCCTGTAACTAGGAACATTAGTCCACTTATCGCGTGTGGAGTCTTCATAGAAAAGATAAAGGGAGAGAGTCTAGGAGAAATGGCAGAAAGAAAAAGGGTAGGGCCACCCTCGAACGCGAAAGGTTACTAACAATTCCAAAAATGATGTGCCCCACCGTGACCGCCTGCTCAAACCAGCAGAAATATTGGCCTCATTTGCATTTTATATTGTTTTCTCTCTCTTACAAAGAATGAGCGGAAAGTGCATTATGTTACAAGTTCTTTATCTTCGAAGAAAGCAAGCATTAGCAAAATGCGCTCTTAATGTGCTTCCCTCTTCCATAGAGTAGAATTGATTTCAAACCAGTCCATTTTTTAACATAAACTTCCATCCTTTGAGAATGCAGCCACTGTTATAAAGAGAAAAAGCTCCTTGTTTCTTCACACCCTTCTGCAGAGCAGCCTGGTTTAGGTCCAAGTGCACACGGCAAAATACAGAGCAACCACTCGCGTTTGCTTTAAAGCCTGGCACGTGTTGTTTATTTAAAATAAGAAAACATAAACATTATTAATTTTCTTTTGTGAGCTTCACTGCAAAAGGATGTATCACCTGGTGATCTTGACTTGTCTTTCAAGAAAAATATAAACTCGTCCAAACTCTCCCTGGGATTTGCCACCTCCATGACCGGTGCTGTATTAATTCTGAGAATCCTGGTATCATGTTGGGACACTCAGCTAACTCAGTTTCAGCCCTGAGAATCCCAAACAGAACAACCCATATGACCACAGACCCAAATTTACCTTACTGCCTGATTTTTCTCTAATTCAGTTTTTAAAACATGTAACTCTCAGTCCATCATTGGTCATTTATCTTCAACTTGTTCGATCCAGTTTCCACCTTGGACCTCGTGGTGACCTCAATACTGTCAAAGGCAGTGAAAATGAATCCACACACCTTCGTATGAAGTATTTAGCTTCAGCTGAGCTCCCTGCAGCCCTTGCACTGGTAGATTTGTCCCCTTAGAAAACACCTCCTAACTTCTGCAAAGTATAAATAAGATAAAATTTAACTTTTCTGATTCTTCAAGAGGACTTTTTAGTTTCTCATCCATCAGCTCATTATAAAATTCTTTATTTTTTGGATTGGTGATTGTAATTATTTTTTATTTTTATTTTTTAATTGATTTTTATTGAGCTCTACATGTTTCTCTGCTCCCCTCCCTGCCTCTTCCTTCCCCCCTTCAATCATTTCCCAAGGTCCCCATGTTCCCAATTTACTCAGGAGATTTTTTTTTCTACTTTCTACTTCCCATGTAGATTAGATCTATGTAAGTCTCTCTTAGTGTCCTCATTGTTGTTTAAGTTCTCTGGGATTGTGGTTTGTAAGCTTGTTTTCCTTGCATTATGTTTAAAAACCACATATGAGTGAGTACATATGATAATTGTCTTTCTGTGTCTGGGTTACCTCACTCAAAATAATGTTTTCTAGCTCCATCCACTTTCCTGCAAAATTCAAGATATCGTTATTTTTTTCTTCTGTGTAAATATACCACATTTTCCTTATCCATTCTTCACTAGAGAGACATTTAGGTTGTTTCCAGATTCTGGCTATGACAAACAAAACTGCTTTAAACATAGTTGAGCACATGTCCTTTGTAGCATGATTGAGCATCCTTTGAATATATACCCAAAAGTGGTATCACTGGGTCTTGAGGAAGGCTGTTTCCTAATTTTCTGAGAAATTGCCACACTGACATCCAAAGGGGCTGTACCAGCTTGCATTCCAGCCAGCAATGCAGAAGAGTTCCCTTTTCCCCTTTCCCCACCTCTCCAGCATAAGTTGTCATCAGTGTTTTTTATCTTGGTCATTCTTACAGATATAAGATGGAATCTCAGAGTTGTTTTGATTTGCATTTCTCTAATGACTAAGGATGTTGAACATTTCCTTAAGTGTCTTTCAGCCATTTTAGATTCCTCTGTTGGGAGTTCTTGGTTTAGGTCTGTCTCCATTTTTTTTATTGGATCATGTGATCTTTTGGTGACCAATTTCTTGAGTTCTTTGTATATATTGGAGATCAGACAGGGAGGGGGCAATTCTGGTTCAAACACCAAATGTGCTGTATAAGAAAACTAGCATGAACCTGTGACCTAGCCAGAAAACAGCATCCTCCACGGTTTGTGTTGTACTTTGTGGCTGTGAAGTAAGTTCCCTGGCCAGTGGTACTACTATGTGGAATAGCAAGCAGGGCTGCCTTGACTTCCCTCAATGATGGACAGTGATCTGGAAGCATAAGCCAAAGAAACCCTTTCCTCACCTAAGCTGCCGATAGTCATGGTGCTTTTCACAGCAGCGAAAAGAAACCTACATCAATGGCAGACTAAGAAAGGGGTAGGAGGAGCTTGTTTAACTGACACCAACCAACAAGAACTAACCACAAGGCAGCTCTTTTTGACATATTCAGGAGTCTGTGTTTTTTTTTCAGGCGTTCACTTTTTTCCTCTCTTCTGATGCACACAATAACTCATAAGATTTTAATTAGTGAAAAAAAAGTTTTCACTAATTGGCAAAACAAGCCATAGTCATAATCAGATAGAAGCTTTGGGCACAAAGACAACATCAGTGGTTATTATCTGCAATGAACATTGTTATAGAGTGAGATCTGTATGCAAATAAAACACGACACGCACAGATCCTAAAACGCCAGCATCTTATGTAAATCTGACATAAAGAGTGCTGAGACAACTGCTCGCTCTAGATTTCTCTTCAGCATTTCATATTCTGTCCTTGTGTTGGTTTTATTGCCTTTTTTCACTTGACTGTTCTTATGGGAAAAAAGGACTGTCAAAGGGGAAGGTTACGTGATGTGAGGTGACACACAGACCTCATTAGACAGAAGGCCTGTGTAGGCCTAAGTGGAAAGAGTTGTACTCTGTGGAGGAGTAACAGAAGGTGAAGCTGATAGAAAAGTGACGAAAAAAGAGAAAATATGTGTGTCTATGAGTGGGTAGGGAACAAATGAACACGGGAAAGTAAGTCTGAAAATTATGACTGAAGGCTTCATTGTTTTAAATGAGCAGCATGTATTTATAATTTCACAGAGAAGTGAGGGATGTTAGGAAGATCCACATGCCAAAGAGTGGGAATTTGTGAACACTAAGAAAGAGGCCTGCCAGGAAAGATTTCAGAAAGATAAACATGGCCAACCCTATGGAGCCTGGAAACAGACCCTTCCTTCCCCAGCTGGTGCTGAGTGAGGACTCAGCCCTGGCAGGTACTAAGCTTAAAGCCCTGAAAAGAGCTAGAGAACAAGAAAGCCTGCTAAGTCACAACTGGACTGCTGGCCCACAGAAAACATTATATATACATATCATTTTCAAATAATAAATGTGTGATAGATTATTAGCAAACAACAGAAAATTAATAGATTCTAAACTCGAGTGCACAGGCTTAGAACACACTGCAGTGACCATCTGCCATGCCCTCCTCCTGACCATAAACCCATATTGAACAAACAGTTTTAAACTATTTACTTTTACACAAATAATATTAAGAGTTGAATTCTTGCCTGGAGTGCAAAAAAAAGTTTAAACTTTCTTTGTTAAACATCTAGGGACATATGCCTGACATAAAACATCCAGCCCTTTTTGCTAAGATCTAAGTAGAACATGACCGTGGTGGACTTAATAAATCATGCAGTATGTGATGGCTGTCTCTTTAGTCCAAGTCATTTTATAAAAGTTTGTTACATTCAATTTTTATTTTTATTTTTGGTTCACATATAACCGTCTATCTTAGTTACTTTTCTAAGACTGAGATAAGCTGACCAGGGCAACATAAAGAAGAATGAGTTTGTTTGAGCTTATTGTGTCAAGGGTCAGAGCCCATGACCAACACAGTGGAAAGGAAGCATGGCAGCAGGCAGGCAGGCATGGCACTGGGGCAGTAGCTGAAAGCTCACATCTTCATTCATAAGGAGGTAGAGAGAGAGAAACTGGAAATGGCTTGGGCTTTTGAAGCCTCAAAGCCCACCCTAATAACACACCTCATCCAAGACCACACCTCCTAATTCTTCAAGAACAGTGCCACTAACTGGGCACTGCTGTTAGATTTTCTTTTACTCCAGCCCCAAGTTGGAATGCCAAAATGTTATTGGATTTTTATTCTTTACTCTGTTGAGGGAGCCCACCATTGAGCTCCCGAATAAATTACACATGAAGGCTTACTTTTAAAATAAATGCCCTGACTTAGCTTCAATTATTTCTTGCAAACTTTTCTTAATTTAAATTATCCCATCTACTTTTTGTCTCTGGGATTTCATATTTCTCTGTTTCTGTGTACCTTTTCTTTACTTCTCACTCCATGTCTGGTGTTGTAGCTGAGTGGTTGGCCCCTGATGTCATCCTCTCCTTACTCTCTTTTCTGTATTTTTCCTCTCCTTCCATGAATGTCCTTCTGCTTATTCTCTCTGCCTGTTAGCCCCTCCTCTCCTTTCTCTTACCATTCAGCTCTTTATCAGATCATCAGGTGTTTTAGACAGGCACAGTAACACAGCTTCACAGAGTTAAACAATTGTAGTATAAACAAATGTAACATAGTGTAGGAGGGTCTTCTTTCTATGTGTTGCTTTCATTGGTTAAATAAAGAGACTGCCTTGGCCTTTTGATAAGACAGCAGCTTAGATAGGTGGAGTAGACAGAACAGAATGCTGGGAGAAAGGAGGCAGAGGCAGAGAGCCGCCCACCATGAAGCTGCCAGGTCAGACATGCTGAATCTTTCCCCGTAAGCCACGAGCTCGTGGTGACATACAGACTATTAGAAATGGGTTGAATCAAGATGTGAGAGTTAGCCAAAAAGAGGCTAGAAGTAATGGGCCAGGCAGTGTTTAAATGAATACAGTTTCTGTGCAATTATTTCAGGGGCTAAGCTAGCTAGGCGGATGGGAGCCGGGCGGGAACACAGCCCACTCCTCATTATTACAAAAGATTAAAATTACAAAGCCTAACCATTATCTTTTTAAAAAAATCAGGATTGTTTAGCTAGAATATACATACAAATTAAAACATAAAAAATGCTCTAATTAGACTGAGGGATCCATCATCAGCCAGCAGTTCTAATGGTCTGAATGAGGAATAACCCCAAGGACTCAGGTATGTCCACATGTGACCCACCAGCTGGTAGCATCATTGAAGGCAGTGGATGTTTGGGGTGTAGAGATTTGCTACAGAAGCACAGCAGTGAGAACTGTGGTCTTGCAGCTTCCCGCTCCAACTGCCTGCTGCTACATCTCCTGCCACAATGGGCTCAACCCCACTAGAGCTAAAAACTAAATAAACTCTTTGTAAGTTGTTTTTGTTCACAATATTTTATCAGGGTAATTAGAAGAGTAACTGATAGAGGGGCTTAGAGCCCGATGGTAGCACAGGCTAGCCCGTCCTTCCTCCACTCTGCAGCCCAGGTACTCATGTCCATTTCAAATGTGTGAGAACAAGGTGGTAGCACAGGCTAGCCCATCTTTCCTCCTACTCTGCAGTCCAGGATTTCATGTCCATCTCACAAGTGCATGTTAGACTCAGGTGGTAGTACAGGCTAGCTCATCTTTTCTTCCACTCTGCAATCCTAGATCTCCTGTCCATCTCACATGTGCAGGTTAGAGTCAGGTGGTAGCACAGGCTAGCCCATCTATCCCATTACTCTGTAGTCCAAGATCTCATGTCCATCTCATATGTGCAGGTTAGAGTCAGGCTAGCCCATCCATCCTCCCACTCTGAGTCCAAGATCTCACGTCCATCTCACATCTGGCTCTGAAGCTATTGATGACTTCTCTCTTCCTTTCACTCTGCCCTCCTTGTTGGTTTTTGTTGTTTCTGTTCTCAGACTCTTACCCTGTTTTCTAAGAAGCCTCCGTGGTTTCTCGATAGCCTTGGGTAGCCCGTTTATTCACTTTCATTGGCCTCTTCCCCACACATTTCTCTATTGTATAAGAAATCACTGACTGCGCGTGGAGGTAAAAGTCTGATCATTTGCCCGGTTCTCTAGCAGGCATCCTGACCGTGGCTAAGACATGGAGCAGCCTATCTGAGCCGCCCCGTGCATGCTCCAGTCGATGCTCATTGTTCAGGTTTGTCTGTGTTGACATCGGAATCGGTCCTCGTCGTTTTGTGACTCTGGTTCTCACTCCCCGGCCTGCAACTTAGGGCCTCCTGCCTCTGCCATCAGTGGGATCCTCGCCTGCGATAGGTCTCCAACTTCCCTTTGAGCTACCGCTGATAAAACTGCTTCTTCTAACAGGTTCCTGAGATTGGGCCCGCCAGGTAATCTGTTTTAATTAATCTCAGAAGAGCTGATTAGAAACCTTAATTAAGTATACAGAAATCCGTTTCCTCATGTCGAAAGCAGTACAGAAATGCTGCCTCTGCGCATTAGTCCATTCCTAAATGGGGATTCCTGGGTGTTGCCTGTAGAAGTCGACTACAAATCCCGAGGTCCCTTCCCATTGCCCACAGTTAATCACAGTTGCATGTTTGTTGCTGGCTTTTGAAGCCCTCTCTGAGTCTGCGCGAAGCAAAGCTTGTGGGCGGTAATTGATAAATCCAGACAATTGTAATATATACAACTTTAATAGAAAAATCCAACTCACAAGTCCAAAGTTCCCGCGCAGCACAGAAAACCAGAAACAGGGGAGGAAGCGCAGAGAGCTTGCAGCTTCTGCGCTCTCAATTTATCAGTAGAAACTTCGCCCCAGGCAACCCCGCCCAAAATGGGCGGGGCCTATCACTACATCTCCCCCTTTTTGTCTAAATAAGACAGAACTAAACCAAATATAACTATAAACAATAATAACAAATAATAAATATAACAAACAATATTGAGAACAAAAGTTTTACCAGACATTCTATCTAAAAGGAGTCTAAATAATGTAGCAAGTAATTACAATTATATAATCTTCAACTCCGTCAAAGATCTGAGAAGGGAATAAATATTACTTAACAAATGAGAGATATCCAAAATGTGCCATAAATGACAGAGACAACTGACTACCTGGGCAATCACCCAAATTCTCATTATATCCTTCTGGAGTCTTTGATGGAGTTGAAGAATAAATAGTTATAGTTTTCTTTAGTTATGATAAGAGATAAAATAGATATAAATATTGTAATTGTAATTCTTCCTTGATAACTGTTTTGTTATATGTAATTTTACTATGTTAAAGTTAAAGCCTTTCTTTTTTGTTTAAACAGAAAAAGGGGAAATGATATGGGAGTCATTTCTTATTAATAAAGAAACTGCCTAGGCCCCTTGATAGGCCAACCCTTAGGTGGGTGGAGTAAACAGAACAGGATTCTGGGAGAAAGGAGCTGAGTCAGTGAGTCGCCATGATGCTCCCACTCCAGCCAGACGCAGGTTAAGATCCTCCCTGGTAAGCGCACCTCGTGGTGTTACAGGGATACTAGAAATGGGTTAGATCGATATGTAAGAGTTAGCCAATAAGAGGCTACAGATAACGGGCCAGGCAGTGTTTAAATGAATACAGTTTTCGTGTAATTATTTCGGGGCATAAGCTAGCAATTTGGGCGGCCGGGTGCTGGGGATGCAGCCCAGCCGCCCATACAGCAACAAAAGCTCTGTCTTATCTTTTGGGGGCCCGCTATGACTCCGCCCATTTCCAAAATAAAGAAAGTAGATGGCTCGCAGATGTTAGATAATCTGCCAGCATTTGATGTCTCTGCCGTGCTGAATTCCTGACAAAGTCAGTTTACGGAAGGAAGGGTTGACGACCGCTGACATTTTGAGGTTATAGATCACTGTGGCTGAGAAATCACGGTAGCAGGAACTGAGACTCGGTCATGTCACATATTTTAGTCAGGAAGGAGAGAGAGCGATGAATGCTCTACTCAGATGATTTTTCCCTGGAATATAGGATCCAAGCTCAGAGGATGGCGCTGCCCACAGCAGAAGCAGAATCCTCATCTCTATTAACCTGGTCTAGGTAAGCCCTCACAGCACGTCTGCAGTATTATCGTTCGCGTTGTCCAAGGTCACACAGCAGTGAAGCAGGAGTGGGTTAGAAGGCATGTGGGCTGATCCCGGACTCCATTGTACTAACTTCTCCACTCAGCCCGAATGTCGCTTTCACAGGCTAATCTCTCTCATGCTCACTGGGATGCTGTGCAAATTTGTGGTGCTTCAGTATCTAAAATATTACAGCAATATTGAGTAAAACTGTTCTAAGCATTTATTTTCAAGAGTTGCTGTGCAACCATGCCTTATTCTGTCATGTGGAGTGTGTATGGTTTACACATATCATCCCTGTGTACAAGCTATGGTTCTACATACACAGAAAACAACTTGGTGGCCTGGACCCCCTTGGGGAATTTGTATGAATGACCAGATGTACAAACAGGGCTCAAGCTATCGTAAGTAATATAATATAGTTAAATTTTATAATCAAGCAAAGCAAGAGAACACAATTGGAAAGTATAGGTATGCTTGCTTCAGGGGACTGTGCTCAACCAAACCACACCAGAGAGTAATCTGGGAAATGATTGGAAAAGAAGTAGTGCCCTGGGGAAGCGGGAAGACTAACTTAAAATCTTTATCTTCTCTATCCTCTCCCCCAAATCCAATCCCCCAGTTTCATCTCATCTCTAGAGGAACACACACATCTTCTCTTCCAGCCCCCATCCCTTTGTCTCCGGCCCCAAATCCAACAGGCATCATTCCCTGGGGAGCGACCAGCCAAGCCTGTGAGAGAAGCCAGTAGGTCAGAGAGGCAGACAGCCAGCATCAGAGCTCCACTACTCCTCTTCTCAAATCCAGCCACCAGCTCTGCACCAGAGTACCTGCCGTGGCCTCTCCTCACTTTCTCCTCTCATTCCCAGGGATCAACTGGGAGAGGGAGGGAAGAGGACAAAGAAGGAGGGACTAGCAGGAGGGATAGCTAAAATTAAGGCCATTTTACGGGTACTATGTAAACTGAATACAGCAGAATCTTCCTCAAATACACACAAATATGAAGGTGATCTATATGAAGTCATCTGCCATCACTAAATGAAGCTTCTAGTACCCAGAATGGGCTACATCTAACTGACTTGTTGGCCAAAGGGTTCCTATGGGAGCCCCCAAACATCCCAGACTGTTGCCAAGGCTATAGATTGCTCTCTACAAACTTACAACAAGGCCCTATTAGTCAGGACAACACAGACATAACTCATTAAACATAGAAAAATCGAGCTGGTCCGTGCCATGACCCTTCCCATATGGGCTAGTGGTCTTGGTACCAAAAGGTACTCTGCCTGCCACCAGAAGAGAACCATAAACACCCACCCTGCTAGAAACCCTCTGATCTACAATGGTGACCTTCCTGCGAGATATACTAGTGCAATGGTGGCCCGAATCTTACAGGAGTAATCAACCAGTGTTTGATTTGTCTTAAGGCGTACTCCATGAAATGAAACCCATATCCAAGGCTGCTGCTTGGGTGACTGAGAACCTGAGACTAGATAGCCCTGGGACCTAGGGGAAAACCAAATACTATTGCTCTACAAAAAAAAAGTAGCAATAAAATGACTACTAATGACTTTCTGCTATACTCATAAATCAGTGTCTTGCTCAGCCATCATCAGAGAAGCTTCCTCCTACAGCAGATGGGAACAAACACAGAGACCCACAGCCATAGCCAGAAAGTACACAGAGAATGAGAGACCTTGAAACGCTCAGCCCTAAGCAGGGTATATCTATCAAATCCCTCCCCTAAGAGTTCAAGGAACCCAGCAGGAGAGGAGGCCGAAAGAGTGTAAGCACCAGAGGGTGTGGAGGACACCAAAGAAACAAAGCCTTCCAAACACAATAGGACCAAAGCATAAATGAATTCACATAGACCATGGCAGCATGTACCAGACCTGCAGGGGTTTAAGCCAAAAGAAGTTCTCGAGCTAAAAGAAATGGACATAGACTCCATCCATAACCCAGAAGCTATTGCCAATTGATAACCATTTGCAAATGAAAATTTAGTTTGCTCCTAAGGAGTCTCACTGGGGAAACAAACTACACTTAGGGGTAGGCTACATGACCAGCCATGGAGGTCAACAGCGAACAAACTCAACAGTGTTTTCAGAGAACTCATAATGCTGTGCCAGGAATTTTTCTTTCTTTTATCTTTTTGTATTTATGGGCTTTTCCTTTTATAGGTCCTTTGAATATATAATATGGCTTCTGGATTTGCATATCTATGGGATTACTAAGTGTGCAAACAAGTAGGCCTATAATTGTTTCTTGTGTCGTGTCTTGGGCTCTTCTTCCTTCTGATTGTACTTTTTTTGTTACTCTATTCTGATGTGTTTGTTTTATATTATATTATTGTATTATCTTTTAGATATTTTATTGTTTTATAATGAGACAGAAAAGGGGTGGATCTGGATGGGAAGGTAGCTGGGAAGCAACTGGAAAAAGTAGGTGAAGGAAAGCATAATCAGGATATACTGTATAAAAAATTTTTCAATAAAAGAACCAAACTATCACCAAATTAAATTTTCTGTTTTTCCTGCATCCTGTTTTCTTCATTAGGCTTTGAAATTAATCATACTCCCAAGGGTGGAAAAGCTAATATAGGTGAGACTAGCAACAGGGATTTGCCCCAGTTGCTGCTGTTTGTGAACATATTACTGTCCCCAGGTGGAGTTTGAGTGGAAGCACTTAAAGTCACATCAGCACCAAAATTAGTCTTCTTGATTAATGTCATATTTTATAAGAAGCAGTTGCAGAGCAGCCAGCCTTCACTGCTCTAAACGGGGCATCTGTTAACGGGTGTTTATATCGGCTCATCGATTAAACTTAATTGTCTTTCCCCATGGTTTTCAGCCCGGGAAGATTTACATGGAAATGTATGACTCCTCCCAAGATTAGCACATATTCTACAAGAAAGAATAAGAAGGAAGAGGAAGATGAGATTGGGGTGTATTGAACAGCTACTGTGTGCCACAGACTTCTGTTTGATCCCACTCACGTCACTCAATAAGTGCACAGCACTGCGCCATTACTCATTGTTTACACCAAGAACCCCAAGTCTTCATGATATTGAGCACCTAACTTCTGGGGTGTCACATACTCCCCAGGTTTCCACTTCTCAAGGATTTTTGAATATTTTGTTTCCTTGTTCTTACGTCAGGGACTCACGATGCTCTGGGACTGTTCTTCTCTGGCAGGCGCATCACTCGAGAAAAGATAGTGCACCAAGTGAGTGTTCACTTTGGACATTAGCACTCCACTTAATGAGTCTCCTCTGCATCCTGACAATATTCTGATGCCCTCTGTGATCCACACTCATGACTTTAGGCTGTACTTTCAACAGCCTAGAAAAAAAATTTAAAATAAATAAATAAACAAATGAATAACTGGTGTCTAGAAAGATTTGGTCGTGGGAGGGACTTCAGCATAAACTTCCACCTTAAATCCACTGTTTGTAAAGGCAGTCTCTCAATGTTATAAACATATAAATGTTCTGATAAAAATTATCTAGTCATCATTAAAAACAGAATGTGTCACAACTAAAACATAATTTGAAACTAAGGAAATCCCCCCTTTCTTTTCTTTTGGGAATGACATTTGGTCCCAAGTGTTTAAGGCTGACACATGAATGCCTCTCTTCAAATCAGTAGGAAAAAACTGCTTATGCATTAGAACTTCTAAGTCTTGTGTTTACAGCTTTCTCTTTTAAAATCTACATCAGAGAAAAGTAGACTGGCTGTCAGCATTCATCCCTCTGTAGCAGAGAATCAAGCAGCTATAAGCAGGACCTGGAGTCCTAACGTGGGAAAGGAAAAAGATCTGGAATAGTAAGATATTAATCACTCACAGTGGCCGGCATTTAGTACTCCATGGTACACTAAAGTTTGCTAAGAACTTGCTAAGAACTTGCTAATTTAGTAAGGGAAACTGAAGAAAGCCTTGACAATGAGCAAATATATAAAAGTAACATAAATGTGAATGGAATCAGTAGACGTCAAAGGCAGGCAACAAAGATCCTAATCTACATAATTTGATTTCCCCCATGTTAGAGTGAGCAGACATATTTAAAACAACAGCACAAAGTTTCTAGATCATTAACAAAGGATTTTTTCTCAGAAAAAATTGTGGTTTCTAGTTTTTTGTCACAGTGGACATGTTAAAATGTTTTTTTCTTACTTTTTAGTATGTGTGTGCATGTGATGTATGTGTGCATGTTTGTGTCTGCATGTGTGTATGTGTGCACACATGTGCATGTGTATGTCTGCATGTCTGTATATGTGCATGTGTGTGTCTGCGTGTGTGTGCATGTGCATGTGTATGTGTGCATGTGTGCATGTGCCTGCATGTGTGTATGTGTGCATGTATGTGTGTACGTGCATGTGTGTGTGTGCATGTGTGTATGTGTGCATGCATGCGCCACCTGTGCCACTGCAGGCACATTGAAGATGGAGTAAAATGTATATCAATCAATTCTCTCCTACGATTTGAGAACACATCTGTACCTACTGTGCTGTGTCCCCAGCATATGTGATATAGGAGAAGTGCATCTATAGTCACACATGTATTTACTTTGCTAATGCTTAGATAAAGATATTTTCTATTTTATCTCAGCAAACACTGGTCTCCAATATTCTTACAGTTTATTGTCCTATTTTAGTGTCAATATGTCCCATTTTCTCTCCTCTACTACTTTTTCAAGTAGTTTCTTGAGGGTGGAAAGTATTCCGAAGGATGGTGTGTTCCAGCCCTTGTTTTTTGTTTTTTTTTTTTTTGTTTTTTAATTTTATTTTATTGCAAAAAAAAATTCGCCTCCTCCCAGCCTCCCATTTCCCTCCCCCTCCTCCCTCTACTCCTCTCCCCCTCCCCCCTCTCCTCTCCCCCTCCCTCTCCATCCTGAAGAGCAGTCAGGGTTCCCTGCCCTGTGGAAAGTCCAAAATCCTCCCCCTCCATCCTGGTCTAGGAAAGTGAATATCCAAACTGGCTAGGCTCCCACAAAGCCAGAACATGAAGTAGGAACAAAACCCCATGACATTGTCCTTGGCTTCTCATCAGCCCTCATTGTCTGCCATGTTCAGAGAGTCGGGTTTTATCCCATGCTTTTTCAGTCACAGTCCAGCTGGCCTTGGTGAGCTCCCAATAGATCAGCCCCACTATCTCCGTGGGTGGGTGCACCCCTCGCGGTCCTGACTTCTTTGCTCATGTTCTCCCTCCTTCTGCTCCTCATTGGGACAATGGGAGCTCAGTCCGGTGCTCCAGTGTGGGTCTCTGTCTCTATCTCCAACCATCGCCAGATGAAGGTTCTATGGTGATATGCAAGATATTCATCAGTATGGCTATAGGATAGGGTCATTTCAGGTTCCCTATCCTCAGCTGCCCAAGGAACTAACTGGGGACATCGCCCTGGGCACCTGCGAGCCCCTCTAGGTCCAAGTCTCTTGCCAACCCTAAGATGGCTCCCTTAATTAAGAAATGTGCTTCTCTGCTCTCCATCCAGCCTTCCTTTATCCCAATCATCCCGTTTCCCCAAGTTCCCCCCATCCTCTCCTTCTCCCTTTTCTCTCCCCATTTCCCCTTACCCCCCTCCCACCCCACCCCTAAGATCCCAATTTTTGCCTGGCATTCTTGTCTACTTCCCATAACCAGGAGGATAGCTATATATTTTTCTTTGGGTTCACCTTCTTATTTAGCTTCTTTAGGATATCAAATTGTAGACTCAATGACCTTTATTTATGGCTAGAAACCAATTATGAGTGAGTACATCCCATGTTCATCTTTTTGGGTCTGGGTTACCTCACTCAGGATAGTGTTTTCTATTTCCATCCATTTGCATGCAAAATTCGAGAAGTCATTGTTTTTTACCGCAGCGTAATACTCTAATGTGTATATATTCCACACTTTCTTCATCCATTCTTCCATTGAAGGACATCTAGGTTGTTTCCAGGTTCTGGCTATTACAAATAATGCTGCTATGAACATAGTTGAACAAATGCTTTTGTCATATGATCGGGCATCTCTTGGGTATATTCCCAAGAGTGGCATTGCTGGGTCCAGGGGTAGGTTGATACCGAATTTCCTGAGAAACCGCCACACTGATTTCCAAAGTGGTTGCACAAGTTTGCATTCCCACCAGCAATGGATGAGGGTACCCCTTTCTCCACAACCTCTCCAGCAAAAGCTATCATTGGTGTTTTTGATTTTAGCCATTCTGACGGGTGTAAGATGATATCTCAAGGTTGTTTTGATTTGCATTTCCCTGATCGCTAAGGAGGTTGAGCATGACCTTAAGTGTCTTTTGGCCATTTGAACTTCTTCTGTTGAGAATTCTCTGTTCAGATCAGTGCCCCATTTTTTAATTGGGTTAATTAGCATTTTAGAGTCTAGTTTCTTGAGTTCTTTATATATTTTGGAGATCAGACCTTTGTCTGTTGCAGGGTTGGTAAAGATCTCCTCCCAGTCAGTGGGTTGCCTTTTTGTCTTAGTGACAGTGTCCTTTGCTTTACAGAAGCTTCTCAGTTTCAGTAGGTCCCATTTATTCAATGTTGCCCTTAATGTCTGTGCTGCTGGGGTTATACTTAGGAAGCGATCGCCTGTGCCCATCTGTTGTAGGGTACTTCCCACTTTTTCTTCTATCAGGTTCAGTGTGTTCAGATTGATATTGAGGTCTTTGATCCATTTGGACTTGAGTTTTGTGCATGGTGATAGATACAGGTCTATTTTCATTCTTCTACAGGTTGACAACCAGTTGTGCCAGCACCATTTGTTGAAGAGGCTTTCTTTCTTCCATTGTATACTTTTAGCTCCTTTATCGAAAATGAGATGTTCATAGGTTTGTGGGTTAAAATCCGGGTCTTCTATACGATTCCATTGATCGACTTCTCTGTTTTTATGCCAATACCACACTGTTTTCATTACTGTAGCTCTGTAATAGAGTTTGAAGTCAGGGATGGTAATGCCTACAGAAGTTCTTTTATGTTCCAGCCCTTGTTGTTGGGGAAAGCGGTTTCACAGGTCATCCTCCTAGGACTGCAGAATTACCAGTGAGACTGTGGAAATGTATTCTACTGAGGGTTTGCTTTCTTAGGTCCCTTAGGTCTCAATTGTCTGGAGCGTTTGCATCTCTACATCATTTCTGAACGACAATGTGGCTGGGTAGACTATTCTTAGTTAGCAGGCCATTTTCACTAACATTTTTAATTTAAAAGTTTTTTTTAGGTGTGGTTTGCCCCTGGATGGGAAGAAGCCCTCAGATGAGACAATCTTCTTCACTAGAGGCCATCCACTTTAGGAAGAGCTGGAGTTGAGAGCTGACATCCCCCATCATCTCAGAAGCTGTAGAGATCATTCCTTCATCTCCAGAAAAGAGCTCTGGGAAGTGCATTCTAGATCCACCACCACACAGCCACCTCCCTAAATAACTACCCATTGACAGATAATTTCAGTTTTTTCCTGAGGCATTGAAATATGTTTGCTTATTGGCATGCCCATGTGCGGGGGGAAAAATAATTGACAAATTGAATCATCTGACACTATAAAAAAGATTTGTTGCTAAAAGTTGCTAATCTCATGAAAACCAGGCTGTCTGCTCCCCTGGCAAAAGTATAATTGTAGGGAACTGGCCTGTCATTAATTCTTAATATGATGTCTAATTTAGGCAGTACATCAAGGATCTTTGTTGAGTCACAGAGTAATATGTCCCCCTGAAACTTGTTAGAGGTTGCTAATATGTTGTTTAGGCTAGGAAAGTGAGCCCTGCAGAATATTTCTAATAAATGATAGATTATTTATCCCATTAGTATTATTTGCCCTCCAGCTCCCTAGTGCTGATAATTCTAGCATGTTCTGTATCTTTTACAAATAACAGATCTAAAACAATAAGGATGAGAATGTCCATGTCCCAAATCAGACTCTACAGGCATAGTGAAATACAGATCGCTTGACTTGCCCTGATGAATTTCTCATGAATTCTCCCTCTGTTAAGAAAGAGAGGAGAGCCGGGCGGTGGTGGCGCACGCCTTTAATCCCAGCACTCGGGAGGCAGAGGCAGGTGGATCTCTGTGAGTTCGAGACCAGCCTGGTCTACAGAGCTAGTTCCAGGATAGGCTCCAAGGCCACAGAGAAATCCTGTCTCGAAAAACCAAAAAAAAAAAAAGAAAGAGAGGAGACAGGGGGGTTGGAGGGCGCCTATTCCTACAACTTTTATGCTTTGTCAAGTGTTGTCAAGCATTTAAATGAAGAAGACCATTTCAACAGGAATGAAACAGGAATAAAATCCTACTCATTAGCTCTCTCCTGTCTCTCTACTGATTTGTGGGCTGGTACCCTTCATAAGACTGTTTCACACTGTCTCTTCTTTCTATTATAATTCCAGTTTCTGTGGGAGGAGAAAGTGATGTGTCCCTACTCTTGTGGGCTACGTTAACCTCTGGGCATTCTAGGGTTTAGCAATTATGCTTTGCTGAGTTTCATTCTGATGTGTTTGTCCAGAACTGGACATTCTGTTATATAAATAGAGCCCAAGATGCAGGAATCATCAGATACTAGATAGGTAAAAGATGGGCATCTTTCTATGAGACTTGCATCTACAAGGGGAAGGGAGTTGCTACATTATAGAAAGGTCGGAAATGATTGTGGGGAGAAAGGGAAGGGGTTTCCTTCTTTGCCAGTCACAGCTCATGAGCATTGCACTCCCCAGTCTCTTTCTGCCTTCTCTGGGGAAGGGCTGGACTAACATGACCACAAAATTTGTAAAGAATCAATTGGGATCTCAGCTTCCCCGAGCCCTTCTCCTGCTTGGGAGCAGGACTGAATCTTCCACTCCCATCCTATCCCTGTGGTCCAATGCTATTTGCAGCCATGGTCGCAGAGATGTCTGCATCTAAGGGAGTACAAATGGCTTGTGTATATACTCCAACTTCACAATCATGGAAGTGAAAATCGATAATTTCATGTTTATCTGTAGCCCTTTGCTTTATTTCTGGACCTGGTTACAGAAGAACAACACTAAGAATTGTTGATTTTTCAGTATCTCATGTGAGAACCAAGAACTCCGAAGCATAGAAGAGTTGAAAAATGACATGGAAGTCCTGACTTAAGGTGGGGACAATATATGTGACATTATACTTAAGCTTTCGCATCCTGTCTAGTCATTTTTTTCTGTATTTTTCAAAATAATATTTATTTTTTTTATCTGGACAAGGGGCCGGGTTTTTGTTCCTGGGACACAGGAAGTGGTGCTGTCTGGGAGAGCACTATGTTTTGAAGTCAGTGGCTACAGTAGGTCAAGCAGCTAGATCCTCGGGCCAATGTCCGATTCTTTGTGACTGAGGCTGAGAAGAGAGTATCAACCTTAGGAAAGAGCCTTAAATTCAGGCAGTTTTCTAAGGAGCTGAAAGTCTAGCTAGGAACCAATTAGATCTCTAGTGGCAGATGGTCTCAGCCCACCAGCTCAGACTTGCCCCGGCTTTCTAAAGGAGCACTGGCTAAGGTGAAATTTGTCAGTGGCAGGTCTTCCACACAATTTCTGCTTTCAAGGAATGAGGAGCTCCTCTGGTATTACCAAGTTATCAGCCAAAAGTTTTGGCTTTAAATTTAAAGTGCTTGATCTAAGTAGACTTCTCAAGTCATCCTTTCCTTTCCTTTTTCCTCCTCTCTTCTTTCCTCCCTCTCTTCATTCATTCTTGTTCTGAATCATCCCCGAGTGTATAGAAAAGAAAATATGACAAACTTAGCCTTAGATTTATGAGGTTTATCTACAAGTTGTTTCTATCATAATGTGGCTATCCATAGTTAAAATGGATACACTCTCAAGGACAAAATCTGTGGGAGCTAATCCAACTATAAGTTCAGGAGAACTGTACTCTTAGTGGCCCACAACAGATGCAGGCTATCAAGAGAGAGGGGATGACATGGGAATAGAGGCCACACCCAGTATCAGGAGCAGAGGCAATACAAAGATGCTGAATATATACTAGGCAAGTAAGAAACATCTTAGAACTTTTAGTAATACAAATTTCTTAACTTTATGAAAAGGCACAAATGGCTTTTCTGCTACCCAAGACAGAAAGCAATACATAGGGGAAGATATTCCCTATCCCAAACAGAGAATCCTATGGCACCTAAATCAGTCTTGTTTTTTTCTGGTAGATTTATTGCACTGTAGTTTGAATAAACAGGTTTTGGATTGTTGACAAGGGCTACCACGTAGTTGCTACCCATTTCCTCTCCTCAAACAGAGTAATGGAATTCTGCCATCGTCTTTGATAACAATGACTCTAGCAACATAATTCTGTACTAGTTTTAATGTAAGTACTAGAGATGGACTCATGGTCTAAATTGAGAAGTATGGAGCCAGTGCTCAGCAATCTTATCATTTGCAAATTCTGCAGTTTTCAAATGAGGTCTTCCTGAGACCTGTTACTACAAACTTTATAGGTCCAAATAAAGGAGCTATAACTATATGGGTGTGTGCACATGTGTTTCTGTATACATGTGTGAATGTGTTTGTGTGCATGTGTGTATGTTTGTATGTATGTGTGTGTATCTGTGTGCATATATGGTGTGTGTGTGTGCACTCATATGTGCATATATGGGGGGGAGGGGCTTCCAGGAATATAGCTGTTGAAAGACCCAGTCCATGAAGCATCCAGAATCTCTCTGAGACAGAGATGAGTTACAGAGTGAGGAAGATAGTTGAGTCTTAATTACTACTTACAAGTTTCAAACTTCAAATGTTTAATTCCACGGGGGAAATAATTTGATATCAGACTTTAATTCACTTGGACTTTAATATATTTTGACTTTCACTTGAAAGAAGATTTAATCTTTGAACTTCAGCTTTGCCCTGGGTCTTTTATACTATTAGGGTCCTTATATTAAAAGTTTGAGAACTTTTCCAAGGTATTGGCATCTCACAACTAGAGAAAATTTATACTGTCTTTTTGGTTGTCATTAATTTCTCCTTGAAGAACTTGTGATACACTGTTGAAAAAATGAAGCTGTGCCAAAACCAAGGACCTGTATTTTGAGACCTGTATTTTGTTTACAGCCATCTTAAATTCACAAGTAAGATATTCACCTTTGCAGGGCAAGTTCCAGGCCTAGGAAATTAGCCTAGTGAGACCTACAGGCCCCAGGCTTTAGAAACAAGTAGCATTTCCTTCGTTAGTGAACAATCACAGACTCTCAGAATTTCTTTATCAGCTAGGGATGTCTCCAGATCTGAATTCCAGCAGACCTGACACCCTCCCCTCCCCTTTGCCTGTTTGCTATATAACAGCTTCTCAGGAGTAGTAAAGTGCCAGTTTGATCAGAAAGCCTGTCTTGCTGTCGTTTCTCGTGTCTCTTGTCCCCTTCTTTCTTTTTCCTCCTCTAGGTTTATCAGAGACCCCCGTTTGTATCCTGCCAGCCAGGATAAAGCTGGACATAATTTAGAAATGGCACTAGAACAGAATGGATTTCAAGCTTCGAATTACAACTGGCCTAAAAGTTGATTTGTTTAATGAAATGTGCATATATATTTCAGAGTATTCTAGAAGCAAGTTCTACAGCTATCTGGGGCACCAGGAGAACTAAAAATGACAAGTGTTAACGATGCTATCTTCAAGATGAGGGAATACGTCCTGATACACATACATCTCCCCTTCTTGGGTCCTTGGGACACAGTATATGTTATGGTTTCAGTTTTCATGGAGGGGAATTGGGGATAAATGTTTTCTTCCCACTCCCGATGACTCCTTCCAGGTAAATGCAGAGCTGCTCACCATAGCCTCGCCCTGAAGTGTGGACTCCACCTCGGAAGACGCTGGGCAATGTGTGACTGGAACACTGGGGGCACCAACTCTGGCATGATACTTCCCTCCCCACTGCGTGATCCACTAGCAAGAATCAGGCTTCCTTGTTAGCTGCCTCTGGAGCCCACATCAGCTACTCCCTAAGCTAGACCCTTCCCTGATGGTTCCAGGACAGAGGGAGACAAGGAGCGATGGGGTGTCACTGTGAGTGGTCTGACCCTGTCCTACGGAGGCAAATCTGACTGATTCTGAGATTTGATATTAGCAAGGTCATGTGTTCTAGTTAACTCCTCATAAAAGATCCCTGCCCTTCACCTGCCCCCACTTGATTCATCACTCAGTGTACTTTAGGGAAAAGTGTATGGCATTCTCCACTTGGTCCTTTCCTAGACTCCACATGGAGTCAGAACTCACCTGTACACCTTGCTGGTAACAGGAACCAACCATGTCTCTGTGATCTAACCTCCTCTGTAACTCAAAAGTAAAGCCTACCTCACTTTGGGAGTCATGACTAGGAAACACATTACTAAATGTGGTGTCAGTTTAGGTCTGTGAACAAA
>JABTXL010002720.1:2980400-3056593 GCA_025134845.1 Neodon shergylaensis
CACAAGGACTGAGACTTGAATGAAGCTCATGGGGATAGAAAGGAAGTTTAATACCACCTTCAAAAGTAGGTATTCTGTGTACGTACAGATTAGATGAAGGAGGTGCCCAAAGCCATACAAACGTTTGTAAATCCACACCACACAATGAAACTAAAGCATACTTTCACCCTGTGAAAGTTCTGTAATGTGAAGAAAAGGAAGTATAATACCAATTTGGAATTTGGAATGCTGTCATTAAAAGAGCTGAAATACTGATACGTGTGTGTACCATGTTATGTCTAGCCTAGTTACTAGAGTGGATATGTAAAAATAATGTATCATCTCTCCTAGTCCTAATTGTTGACACACTTGATAATGTTTCTCGTTGTTAGAGAATGTCTCCTACAACCCCTGCCAGTAAATGCCATTCTTAGGCTGTGTATACTAATCTATACATTGCACCCATATTTTATCAAATAATATGTGAAAGAAAATAGCATAGACCCAAACCAGACACAATGGAATGGAATGCAGTGGAGTAGGGAGGATGAAAATAGTGGGGGTGGGAGGGAGCCAGGGGGTGGGAGGTGGGGAGGAAGAGATGGAAGTGGCTTGGTGAAGATGGCCTGGGCTGGCCTGAATTGCAGAGAAAGTGCAGCGCAGAAGGGCTGTTCTACAGATGAGGAAAGGAAGCCACAGCATTTACATAACTTGCCTGAGGTCACTCCCTTATTAGCGGAATTGCTGAAAAAAGCATCTAGTTTTCCTGAGCTCAGCAATACATTGTTCCGATATACTGCCTCTGGTAATTTGCTCGGTTCTGAAGCGATGTTTTCATTTGTTAGCTGCTTTTATTTTGCCTTTATGCCTAGACTTTTCACCTTACTTAGCTTTATAATTGGATGGAAATCACCGGAGGAAGGAACAACATAAGGCTTTCCTTTCTGGGCCCAAGGAAGAAGTCCCTTTAGGAATCTTTATGGTCAACTTCGGCGGCGGTGGTTCATCAGTTGGACACTGTACTACGGGAATGGATTTTTCTCTTGAGATAAGATACCCAAATGCATTTAAAAAAAACTTTACATAATGGAAAGATTCAAAACTTGCACAACAGTGGAATAATATGAAGATCTCTCCCGACCCTTCCCTGTTTGCCATACAGACATATAACCTAAGATTTTCATCTATGTGGCTGCCTTACATTACTTCAAAGCAATTATTACACAGCAAAATACTTTGGAATATAATTATAAAAGATTGGAACTTCTCTTTAAACACCAGCACAGTGTCTCTTCTGCACTTAGAATATTGATATTTGCCTGGAGTCACTGAATATTGAAATATATTTTGCCTGGTTTGTTAGGTTGAATCAGGATAAAATTACTGCAGCTGTTTCCTTATTTCCTAAATTGCTGGTTTTCCTCTCTCTCCATTTCTCACCTTCAGATACCCTTGTTTAAAAATCAGGTCATCTCTTATAGTATTTCCTATAGCTAAAGTTAGATGATGATGATACTTCTCTGGGCCTAGAGATAGCTTAATGCCTGAGCGTTGTCCTCTGGGCTGGGGCTACAGTTCCCTAGAGGCTTCCCTCCTATGTGTGATACCCTAAGTCCTGTCTCTGATACTGGAAAAACAAAACAAAATAAAACAAAAACCCAAAGTGGTGCCTTGTATTTCATGTAAAAGGTAGTTTAAAGCATCATTAAATTCAGGTTCCTTTCTCTTTTTTTTTCAGCAAGAATGTTTGTGGGTGCCTAAGAGATGGATTAGTGATCTTCCCACCAAGGATCTTGCCACCAAGGCTAAAGACCTAAATTCACCTCCCAGGACCACGTGATGGAAGGGGAGCACTGACTGTGTCAAGTCATTTTCTGACCCTCCATGTACCCTCTTTGCACACAGATGCCCCCTCACAGCTCACAAATAAGTAAATGCCAAAACAAGAGGCAGATAAAACTGTGCAATTTTCACTTTGTGTAATGACACTGCCTATACAGAATATAATCCATATAGATTATAGATTCTTATTCTAAAACTTTCGTACTGACTAGCCAAAATATTTATATCTAAAATCTTCTTACCATGTCCATGCTACCTTGAAATATACATTGCTTAGAAAGTGGAGATTCTTTCGTGTTGCCGTTATCCCCAGCTCAACAGTCTATCCCCAAACCTGGTACACTCAAATGATACCTGCTATGTTTTTATTACCTCTGGTACGTGGGGCGTCAGTTGTTCTCAGCTGGTTGATCAAGATAGAACTAGTCATGTGCTTACACATGACGACCAAAACTGTACCTCTCCTTAAGCATTTTGGATTTGTCATCTGGGGTGTATGGTCTTCCTCAGCCTTTGTCCACCATGGTGACTGATAGCTCGGAGTGACTTCGCCATCATAATTAATGACCTAGCATTCGATATCATAGACAAAGGTCACAGATACACTGGACTGAGGCCACAGCATGTGGAACTTAGAACTCAAGGAATGCTATTTTGCATGTAAAATGTTCACATGAGACTGAGACTGGAGGACTCCTTGCTGCCATCCTGCTTTCAATTTGATTTATCAGCTTTTGCTCTAATCAATTCATTTTTGCTTTCATTATGAGCTGGGGAAGAAAATATGTTTGAGGTATTTTTAGTTGCTTGTACTTATTGTTATGATCCACGTATCGGCTCCTTCCTGTTTAGCAAGTGAGAAGCGCTGGAAATCTGCATCTTCCCTATCCAGATGCAACCACATGGCTTGTGAGAAATTCTTTGCATCCTAGTCTAATGTGACAGCCCAGAATTGTCTCAAACATTTCTCATTTCAAAATTAGAATCAGAGCTGGAGGGATGGCTCATAGGGTAAGAGCACTGGCTGCTGTCACAAAGGACCTGGAGTTGAATTCCCAGCACCCACATGGCAGCTCACAACTGTCCGTGGCTCAGTTCCCGGGGATCTGACAGCCTCACATAGATATAGATGCAGGCAAAATATCAAAACTGGAATCAGAGCTTCTCTAAAAGTTCTCGGTCCATTTAGGATAAAATAGAAATTCCTTCTGATATTCCACATTCAAGTTCAGGACTGTAGAAATTTCCTAACTCCTTTGTTCATGTTTCTGTCTTTTTCTTTCTCTCTATGAAACGTGTGAAGTCCTGGTTACAGCGACATGGTTATGAATATGCCTTATTACAAAAAACAAAAAACTACTCAAATATGTATCAATAATGAGACGAATAAAAGTTCTTTCTCCACCAATGATAGCGTATGCTGGGGAGGATGTGGAGTAAGGGGAACACTCCACTGCTGGTGGGAATGCAAACTTTACAACCACTCAAGAAATCAATTTTGTAATTTCTCAGAAAATTTGGAATCAACCTGCATCAGGATTGAGCAATACCACACTTGGGCATATACCCAAAAGATGCTCAATCATATTACAAGGGGATTTGCTCAAGTATGTTCATAGCAACGTTATTTGTAATAGGCAGAACTTGGAAACAACCTAGATGACTCTCAACTGAGGAATGAATGGAGAAGGTGTGGCACATTTCCACATTAGAGTACTACTCAGCGGTAAAATCCACGACATCTTGAAATTTGCATGCAAATGGATGGAACTAGAGAAAACCATCCTGAGTGAGGTAATCCAGACCCAGAAAGATAAACATGGTATGTACTCACTCATAAGTGGATACTAGCTGTAAAGCAAAGGATACTGAGTCCATAATCCGTGATCCTAGAGAAGCTAAGTAACAAGGTGAACCCTAAGAAAAGCATACATAGATCCACCTGGAAAGGGGAAATAGACAGGATCTCCTGACAAGATTGGGAGCATGGGGTTGGAAGGAGTAGGGAGGGTGGAAGGGGAAAACAAGGAGAGAAGGGGAGGGGAGGAGAACTTGAGGGAACAGGATAGTCAAGATGGAGGAAGGACAGAGATGAGAGCAAGGAAAGAGATATTTTGATTGAGGGAGCCATTATGAGGCTAGCAAGAAACCTGGCACTAGAAAAATTCTCAGGAATCCACAAGGATGACCCAAGCTAAGACCCTAGACAATAGAGGAGGGTGTGCCTAAACTAGCCTTGCCCTGTAGTCAGACTGATAAATATAATAAATATCACCATAGAACCTTCATCCAGCAACTGATGGAAACAGAGGCAGAGACCTGCATTGGAGCACAAGACTGAGCTCCCAATTTCCAGCTGAAAAGTGGGGGAAATAAGAATATGAGTAAAGAGGTTAAGACCATGATGGGCTCACCCATTGAAGCAGTTTACCTGAGCTAATGGGAGCTCACCAACTCCAATCGGACAGGGAAGGAAACAGCATAGGGCCAAACTAGACCCTCTGAATGTGGGTGACAGCTATATGGCTGGGAAAAACTGCGAGGCCACTGGCAGTGGCACCAGGTTTTATCCCTACTGCATGTACTGACTTTTTGAGATCCTATTCTCTTTGGATAGATGCCTTTCTCAGCCTAGATATAGTAGGAAGAGCCTTGGACATTCCCCAAAGCTATGTGCCTTACCCTCTCTGAGGAGTGGATGGGGGGTAAGTAGAGTAAATTGGAGAAGGGGAGAAAATGGGCACTGGGATTGGTATGTAATATAACAAAAAAGATAGTTTGTTTTCTTTTAAAAATTAAATAAAATAAAGTTGTTTCTCTACCTATAATTCTTATAACCTAAGCTTCAGGCTTCAGGTGTATCTTGTAGTTATGTAATGAAGTTGGCATACTTTAATGTCACCTGAAACAATTGAATGTGTGGCTAGAGCTTACCTCAACACAATTGCATTCATCTGATTCTCTGCTCTCTTAGAAGGATGATATTTTGAAAGTTTAATTTAATTGCATTATATTGCATTATGAAATATTTATGTAGTGTCAAAACCCAGTCTGAAAAAGACAATTCATTCAGGGAAGGGTGACGTTTATTTCTATTCCTTCTTAATCTCCCCTCTAAGAAACTTTCTGCGCAATATTAGATTTCTGTTTTCATGAGAAGAAAATACATCTATTTCCAATCTCATCCCCCCCATGAGGAAATAAATTCATACAATATACGGCTCCTCCACAGGGCTCTCCCCACCCAACACTGAACACCTCTGCAAAGCAGAACGTCAAATATCCCGTCTTTCCTTCCACAGGTCTGTCAGCAGACCTGTTCTCTATTCGGAGAGAGCCCGGCTGAGCCCTTTTCATCTCTTCCAGCTTTTCCTGATTCCGGCAGTTCTGTGGTGAAACAGTCTCAAGATGATTTGCTCTTTTGTGAGTTCTTCCGGTGTGTTTTTAAGAGAGATTTCTAGAAATGAAAGTTTACCCTTGTCTTAGTTAGAGTTCCCGTTGCTATGAAGAAACACTATGACTACAGCAACTCCTACAGAAAAATATTTCATTTGGGTGTCTCAATTACAGTTTCGGAGATTTATTCCATTATCATCATAGTGGGAAGCATGGTGGCATGCAGTCAGGCATGGTGCTAGAGAAGGACCGGAGAGTTCTACATTTTGATCCGAGGGCAGCTTGAGCATCTAGGACATCAAAGCCTGCCCCTACAGAGACACACTTCCTCCAATAAGACCACACCTACTCCAACAAGGCCACACCTCCTTATCGTGCCACTCCCTATGGCCTAAGCATTCAAACACATGAGTCTATGGGGACCATACCTGTTCAAACCACCACAACTTTAATATAAATTTCATTGAACAGTGCTAAGCTCCTTTTCATAGCTTGTGTAAATTTTATGGCCAGCTGCAATATGTGTAATAACCCATATCTCACAGCCTTAATCTGTTAGACTACATTGTCAGACCTTTGCATTTTTTCAAATCTGTCAGAATGTGAAATTATATATATATATATATATATATATATATACACATATATATGTATGTATGTATATTATATACACACAAAGAACACTTCTTTGGCATATTTGATAGGACAATTAAACATGGAACATGAAAATAAACTACCATCATAACAGAAATGAATTCAACTGAAGGTGATTTGTGCATTTTAAAACATAAAAACAAACGTTTTTCTCCCTAGGCTCACTAGGCATGCAGCCGAGCATTTTGTGGGCTCTGACTGCTTGCTGTTTAAACGCGTCTTTGGTCTTCACATTCCACAGAGAGCAAACCATTCCTGGTATACACCTGACTAGAATTTATCCTCATATACATGCCTTGTCAGACAACACCCTGTTTGAGATATTACTTAGTAAAACTACACTGCCCCTGGGTTGGTGGCTAAATCAGATGACTGTCATGCAGTCTCAGGGGGGTGTGACCTCCATCCTGCCGGGCACACCTCTGAGTCAGTGTGCTGCATCCACACACAGGGACCTAACAACCTTCCCTAGCTAGCCTCACAGCCTTGTACTGACAAGTTAATTTTCTCCCATTTTACTACTTAACCTCCCCATCACCTCAATCTGTGCAAGGTTTAATGATCAGGACTTTGGCGACCCAGTAGAAATGCAGTTTGTCTACCTGGTTTGTCTCCAGTTTTAATGGATAGGGAACAAGGCAGGATGTTAATACAAACATTGTTACTGAGTTTCCCCAGGTAGTCAGGCATTTGTACATCTTTCCCTCAGTGATACTGTTTGAACTATAGCTGTCTACTCTTTAACTCCATGAAGTTGACAGGAAAATGTTTCCCTCCTCTGCTTCTGGTCATTATTCATCCATTTATTTCTCTCTCTCTTTTTTTTTTTTGTTCTTTTGATTTCAATGCAGCTCAAACAAGGACCCCTTTATTTTATTTTACATCTTATGGCTACTTCCTATAAAATAGTAAATGAATGTGAGCAAGCCATGTCCTGCCTTTCCTTAAATTTCTGCTACACCAATAAAGAGCATTTTCCCAAAGGTGAGCTTCCTCAGATGATTCTTAAAATAGAGGCTTGATTTAAATAAATTTTTGGGAGAAATAAGTGCATATCATAATGAAGAACTGGAATTGGGACTGGAAAATATATTAGGTTTATAACTGACTTGTGGACTGGATTCTAGCTAAAGAATTGTACACCAGCGTTCTGTGTTTCAACAACTAAAAAGATTTGTTACATTAGATATTAAACATTTTCATAGTCCCATCCCAACTGTGTGCACCTAGAGAGAAAAAAGAATATGAGACTTAGGAAATTTAAAAAGGGAAAGATTCATCTTGGCTCACAGTTAAAGGGGATACCAGCCATCATGGCTGGAGACATGTAGCAGCAGGGGTAGGTTGCAGCCATCGTGGTAGAAATTCCATCACATCAAAGTAGAGCAGGAAGCCAAGTTGGGAAAGGAAGAGGGTTCAGGCTGTGAGCTTCAAGGTCACAAAGATCCACTTCCACCAGCTAGGCCTGACCTTCCAACGGTCCACAATACCTCCAAACACTAGCACACACAAGGGATCAAATATTCAAGTATGTGGGCCTGTGGGAGACAATGTACATCCAAAGCAGAACATATGCCAAACTAGCCAATAATAATGGCACTGGGATTTGATTCTACTGCATATACTGACTTTTTGGGAGCCTAGTCTGTTTGGATGCACACCTTCCTAGACCCGGATGGAGGGGGGAGGGCCTTGGACTTTCCACAGGGCAGAGTACCCTGGCTTCTCTTAGGACTGGAGAGGGATGGAGGAAGGAGAGTGGGGGGAAAAGGAGGAAAATGGGAGGAGGTGGAAATTTTTAATTAATAAATAAATAAGGAAAAAAGAAAGAAAATTATGTGAAAAGTCTGAAAGTTCGCATTTTCAATTCGTTATGAGGTGTGTATGTGTATTGTGGTGTGTGTGTGTGTGTGTACTATGTGTATAGGTCAGAGATTAACATTGGGCATCTTTTTTCAGTCCCTCTCACCTTAGTTTTTGAAAGAGAATGTCTCTTTGGACCTGGAGCTCACCAATTTGGCTGGCCAACAAGATCCAGGGGTCCTCCTCCCTCCCTGTCTGGAACTAGGGTTGCAAGGCATGCTGCAGTGTCTAGCTCTTACATGGGTTCTGGGAATGAAACTTGGGTCCTTATGGCTGCCCACAAACACTTTACGAGCCGAGTCATCTCCACAGCCCCTGTTCGGAAGCATTTTAATGGCATACAAGTGCTCTAAAATCCTCCAATAGAGGAACTGAGGAAGAAAAGCCTTCAATCCTCTATGAACTTTTACTGTCAGATATTCTGATGTCAATCATTTTCAGAAACTACTATCTGTTACATTATTTGACTCATGCATCTTTGGGAAGGGCATAGAGCTGGGGAATGTTATTCACTTTTTTAAGGTTTGAAAAACATGTCTACAACCTGACTGTGGGCATTAAGCTTTAGTGATTAGATAAAGGTCAAGAAGTACAGTATTTATCAGGTTCCTGTAGGTGGTTGGCTTCTTGCATCTTTTAATATGCTTCTCATATGTTCAGATGAAGGGATACTGTGTGTATGAAACAGGTCATTTCCTTTGTAAATTATTCACATGAATGTTTGAACACATTTGTGACTTACAAGTTGTCAGAATAAACCATGTATTCCCATTCCTTTTCGATTCCCACCTCTGTGCTGATAACAAACTCACATAGACAGACAAAGCATCATCACTGAAGCAAGTAACAACGGACTTGAAGCAAAGAGCCAGTGGAGGGGTTATCCTACAATGAAGGGGGAGGAAAAGAAGGAGGGGGAAGGTTACTTTGGTTTCTAGAAAATACAACATTTTCACAAAGAGCAGAAGCAATGAAAACTAGGAACAGTTGTGTAGCTGAATTGGACTCATATCAACCCATCACTTGGTAGATTTGCCCTATACAGATTCTAGCAAATGCTGAGATCTGCCAATCGACCACACCAATTATGAGAAGTGGGGGATGGGATCAGCTGTATTTCTAAAAGCGGCCATCCCAGAGAGTCTCCACCTGAGGCAATGCCAGTGAAGAACCAAAAACTCTCAGGAAATTTGTATCTCAAAAGCATTTACCTTTTTTATCTCAGTGTCTCTACATGTCAAAAATAATAGACTTTTAGAGTTATTTCATGACTTAAAGTCTTAAAGGTATTTTTAAAATTGAAATTAAAGCTCTCCTAAAATGAACAAGTATGGTGTCTCAGTTAGGGTTTCTATTGCTGTGCAGAGACACCAGGGCCACGGCAACTCTTAGAAAGGAAAACATTTAATTGGGGTGTCTCACTCACAGTTCAGAGGTTCGGTCCATTGTTGTCATGGTGGGAAGCATGGCAGTGTGCAGGTAGACATGGTGCTAGAGAAGGAGCCGAGAGTTCTTACATCTTACTCGGGTAACAGGATGTGGTGTGTCTCACATGACTTGAGCATACATGAGAGCTCAAAGCCCACCTCCACACTGACATACTTCCTCTAACAAGGTCACAGCGACTCCAACAAGGCCACACACACCTGTTTATAGTGCCACTCCCTTTGGGGCCATTTTCCTCCAAGCCACCACAATAGCTATGGTGCTTCTGTGTCTGCTATGTTTCCTATTTCCCTTTTATTATATGTTACAGTGACTGCAATTATACTCCGCTGTATAAAGCTTCCTTCCCATTTTACTTGCCAAAACATTACACACACGTACACACACACACACACACACACATATATTTATGTAATTTTTAGTATTTTTACTACTTGTTTTCTTTATAACTTTTTTTCTCTGCCACCTTCATACACACTGACTATACTATACATATATTTATTACCATAAGAAATCAAAGTGAATGTCATAGATTCAGTTTGGCATCTTTTACCCTAATTATCAAATTAAAAATCATGCACACAATATAGCATTATTCTTCTATTGCTCTTAAAACTTAAACTGATGAACACAGAGCCCATCCAAACGTTCAGTGTCTGGAGTCAAACTTTCACAGAGAGCTCTCAGTTGATGGTGCAAAACTAAAAGTGATTTACTGAAATCACTTTAACTCAAGCATCTGTATTCAAATGTACAGACTCGTCTAATAAATATTCATGAAATTTAATTTAATATTATTTCAATGCTTTTTAAATGGCCTCTTAGAACACAAGCTAATGAAGTTCCTAAGGATGAATTCATTTCATCTAATCATGAATAATGCTCACATTTTTTGAACATTCCAATGTGTCACAGGAAGTGCCAACTTTTCCGTGTGCCTTACTATGATCAATCTTATCTGTCTGCTGTTTATACTTTCTCTCTCCCTTTCTCCCTCCCGAACTCATAATTTATGTTTTCTCTCCAGGAGAAAGATTGCTGCCTGGTCAGGTCAGAACAAAGATGGCAGGTTTGAGGCTCTTAGTAAAGATGAAATCACATAATATCAAAGATGATTTAATGCAGTACAGTTTAACACACTGAAATGAGAGGAGCCACTGGAAGAATGGAGAAGGCAGCAATGCCTAGAGCACCCTAAAGAATGGTCTTGACGTCCAAAGACTTCATTCTTTCTGTTATTTTATATTCCAAGTTCTTGTCATTGAGCATAAATCTACTCATGTAGAATGGATTTTTGACTTAATGTCATGTGTCATGTTGTTCTTTCAAAGGGCAATAATTTGCTGTATTTGACATCTAAAGATTCTCCAACACGCAAGTGTGTGTTAAATGACATAGAATCTAAACAACCACTCTGCCATGTCATTGCCAGTTGGAGGCCTCAGCCACCATGCTTCTGATACGGGTGAGCTTTAGTTCAGTTCTTTCTAGCCATTACTTTTCCTCAAATGCTGAGAATGTCTTTCCTTAAGTCTATCTATGCTTTTAGATTATCTTCCAGATTGCATAATAGGCCATTATTTTATATGGAGAATAGATATATTAATAGTGTATATTAACTCCATCTTATATTTTAAAAATTACTAACAAAATTAACCTTATGACAGACCTTTTCATTGACTCACAGATGTTTTTTCTATCTCTATAGCTATAGGTTTCTCTTATGGAAATCAATGTCAGTTGTTAAAGGCACTCCTTCCTCAGTGTTCCACTTCAGAACATGTGTGAGGGAAAACCATGTCCTTCACCTCACAGCTAGCTGTAAGTTCCTGAGCATGGAGTTCAATGAGCATCAGCGAGAAACGAGAGTTTCTGTCACACAATGGGTTCCTTTGTTCATCTTTTGCTGTAAAAAGGTCATGTTGATGCACAGAAAGAATTATTTATATTCACTGTATCATTCAACATGCTGGAAAATCAGAGGCTGTGTTTCTGACTGCTCCTGACATTCGGTAGAACAACTGTTGTGCTCCGTCCACTTCCACTGAGGCAGGACACAGCAGTTCAACACGGGCTTGCTCTGAAAGCAGCCTCCTGAGAACACCATGTGCCTGGGCAATCAAAGCATTGCTTATGCTGTTCAATAATGAATCCATTTGGTTTGATTAAGCTGGGCTTTCATTTGTACATTTTAACCTCATATTTTCAGGAAGAATTAATATTTCTCCAGTCAGCAGCTATGTCTCAGTTGGCCCCTTGAAGACTGGTTTATGGACTTTCCAGTAATGGTCCATCTAGCTATTCTTTTCCTTTGTCTGGTGGTGTAATGTATCTTCACCCCCTTTAGGGGGAGCCCAGGTGTTAATAGCAAGTACATGCCTACTGTAAAAATCCGCTCATGATGCTTCCGCCAGCATGCTCTATTGTTCTATTTCATTCATCAGTCCATCTGGGTCACACTTTCTCCAGGTAAAATTCACACAGGCAATGCGTTATCTAAGGTATTGTCATTGTCAACTTTAAATAAATATAAAGTCAAACTACAAATTCCAATAATATTTAAAAAATATCCTTCTAAATATGTTTTCTCTTTAGGAAAGTGTTATCAAGCTTTCTTGGGTTTAATTCCAAATTAATTCCTTAACCTATTCAAATGCACCCTAACACAATGATTTATTTACCGATCCATCACTTGGTGTGTCTGCTAAGACGGGCAGGTGGTCTCTTTCAGAAATACCATTAGATAATGATAATGATTGCAATTAGGTGGTAATGATCTTGGTCATTTACATCATGCAGAGTCATTTGTATAAATGATTTTTTGTAAGTATGGCACGTAGCTGGAAGGAATCAAAAGATATTTCATTCCTGGGTTACAATTTCCCTAAATAGATACAATTAGTTAGTCATATGGGTTTGGGAAGTTTCTTCCTTGTTTCTATTTAATAAGGCAAATTACATCATGATTTCTGGGGGTGTGAGCTGGCGAAGGTTCACAGCAAATGCAGTTTCCTGCTTGCACGCTCTTATCTCCCAACCAGGCCTCTGGTGTTTTGTTTTGTGACTGAGCCTTGCTAGGTAGGTACGCTAAGCCTTGAACTTGCTGTCAGCCTCTCTCTGGATCTCGAGGGCTAGGCTCTCGTCTTCAAACAAAAACAGAGAGAACAATCTGGAGTAACAGGAAGCTTTTAATTTCAAAGACCGCACTAGGTTCCTAGTGCCTTACTTTCTCCACCACGGCTGTGTCACCTACACCTTCCCAAAGAGCACCACCAACGGGAGTGCAAGTGTTCAAATGCCAAACTTGAAGACCGTTTCTCATTCAAAGCACCTCAATATCTCCCTCCCAGGTTTGACATGACTACCTCTGCTTGAAAGGAAACCAGACTAAGGCAGAGCCCTGTAGCGTCTCTCCACGTTTTCCCTTTGCTTGTTACAGAAACTGTGACCCATTTACCATTTTTCTGAAGGGACCAACTCCAATCTCCAACACAACCAAACAGAGATAAAATGGACCAAAGGATGTGGAGTAACCTTGGGATTCTGCCTGCCTCTAAAGAACCACGAAGAACATAATCCTAGATGAGGCAAGTTATTTTTCATTACTCTTATGGTAAATTTTTTGAAATGTGGTGTGAATCTTGAAACCAGCCATTATGTTCACATAAGAACTCTGCAAAAGCACAATGTAGGCCAAGCAAACCCGCACATTTCTTTGCCTCTCGTAAATAAACCCCACGCTGTGGTCTTTGGAAATACATTAGCTTCTTTAGTACATATGACTAAATAAAATACGTGTTAGCAACTCATAAAAGACTTTTTTCATATGCCATTTAACAAGACCTACATCATTTGCACACAATGCGTGTTAGTGCTGCAACCCTTCCCACTAAAGAAGGATAACCTGGATCTTGGAGGTCAAGTGCACATGCATAACTAACAAGGAGCAGAAATGGGATAAAAAAACTGTCTTTTCTTTTAGACCCTTTGTTCTGCACACCGTCACACTGCTTTGTCTCACTGGACAAGGAAAGGAAATAGACTTTGTTAAGAGCAGGATGGACACAGCAAGTTTCCTGAGTAGTGATATATTAGATTCCACCTGAGCCAAAAAGATTTTCTCACCAACCACACAACAATAAATAACATTATTTTCTACTTATACAAGTGGCTGTAAGTTTCTCTTTTGTAATCATTTTCTCTAAGATAAGAGAAATTTAACTACTTAAAGAAAATCTGTGTTGAACTCTTCAGGATCACAGAGAATGCTGTCTATGGGTGGAAGGGTTTGCCTCCGAAAGTAGGCTTTGGAGACAGCCTGCCCTGGCTTCTTTTTAAATTTTTTAGAGTTTCTTTCTTATTCTTTGAGAGTTTCATACATACATATATGCTGTTTGGATCAAATAACTCCCCCATCGCCTCCCTCCACCTCCTTCCCTGTTCCCAGCACCCCTTGCCTTTCTTGGACCCACTGTGAGCTGCCTGTATGTTTGTGAGTGTAGGGCCACTTACTACAGTGTCTGTAGCCTCTTTGGGGCTGTATTCTTGAAGAAAACTCTCACTGCCAGCAGCTCTTCAGTTAGGGGTGGGAGTTCATGACTCCTTCCCCTATCCACGCTGGGATTTGGGTCGACTTGGTCCTGTGCAGGTATTTTGCATACAGTCCCAGCCTCTGTGCGTTCATGTGCGTAACCGCCCTGTCCTGCCCAGTAAATACTATTTTGCTGCAGGTGCCTGCTTTTTCTGGATCTTACAGTCTTTCTCTCCTCTTCCTCAATGATCTCTGAGCCTGAGGATGGGGTAAGATATGCATGGTCTGTTTAGACCTGAGAACTCCACTGTCTCTTATTCCCTGATTAGTTGCTGGTCTCTATATTGATTGCCATGTAATGTATAAAGAAGCTTCTCTGATGGGGGTTGAGAGATACACTGATCTATGGGTATAAGGATAAGAACTTAGGGGACAGTTACTACTATGTCCATCTAGGTTCTTCTCTAGGGTCCATGACCTAGTTACCCAGGGGTTCTCGGCCCAGGTAACAGTATCAGGTATGAGTTCTGATTTGTTGAATTGAAGTCAATTGAAAAGTGTTGGCTAGTCCCACAACATCCAGGCCTCTATTGCCCCAGTGGCTTGTCTTGCCATGACATAGGGTTATGTTTAAGCATGCATATTTGTGTTTGTGTGGGGGGGGTGTATATGAGTTCAGTGCCCAAGGAGGCCAGAAGAAGGAGTCAGATCCTCTGGGGCTGAAATTATAGGATCCTGTGAGCTTCTGTGATAGGCACTGGACACTGAAGGGTGTTGGGGCTCTTCTCACCATCACTCCAGCTCTATAAACAGTAATTTCTGAGGTCTGAAGACCAATTGGTTCTATTCAGGGGCGGTGTTCTCTTATAAAAATTATTTACATGTGAAATCATTCTCCAAATTGGGCAACTGGTCATTTTCCTGAATATAGAAAAATATGATGAACATCCTCAACAAATAAATTTCTTGAGCATTCTTTTTTTATGATCCAAAGAAGAATTTAATAAATCTCTGTGTTTTCCAAGTCTTTCAGAGAGTGAATTGTGGGTAGTGGGTATAAAGACAGCAGCCACGATGGCATGGTGAACTCACTTTGGTTCAAATGGAATCGTGCTACTGTCTGGTGTTAGGAGGACTGGTTTTGTATTGCTGGATATACTTAACGGTGAAAATGCAGTGCAAACTATTCTCTGACAGCAGGAAACTACTGTGCCTCTGAATTAAATAGTAACAATCGACCCTACAGGGGGAAGGAATTTCCGACCTTTAAAGGAAGGAGCCCGGCGGGGACTTGAGCTACTTTCTGAATTTCTCTGTTCCCTCTTAGCAGCAATAATCTACTCTGTATGTTCATAAAAGCAGTTTTGAGTTATCAGAGCATAGACTCCAGTCCAAAGAGTGGAAAACAACTGTTGGAGTGGTGGCTTGGAAGCCAAAGATGGCATTTCTCCCGCAGCTATTTTTGGCTGTATTTATATGGGGGTTCACACATGTGATCCCAGCATTCTTGAGGCCAGGGCAAGAAGTTGACACTAGTTCAAGGTATGCCTGGACTCCACAGGGAGTTCCAGGACACACTGGGCTGCCTGGTGAGAACCTGTCACAAATAAACCAACAAAAAATGGCATAAAGTGGAACTTCAAAAAGATGTAAGACAGACACGGGCTTTATATCACTTCGCTCTGGGCTTTGTCAGTTTTCACACACATTTGGAGAATGCCTTGTGTCTGGAAAAGAACTAGCCCTTAGACATTGTTTAATGACAAGTTTCATAAACACAAATGTGAAAAAGAAAAACAAAACCAGTCTTTCCATAAAATTCAAATCACTTTTATTAAACAATATATAGTATTTGTAAAACGTGTTCAACTTACAATAAAATAGTTATCGCAAATAAATTAGAATAAACAATTCAATACTTTGTGTAATGTATTTTTACATTTTCTCCACATGTGTCTCTTGAGTATATTGTCAAGAGAAAATACAAGCTGGGTAATGACAAATTTACATGGCATTTTCTGTACTTGGAGATTAAAGAGATTTATTAATTAATTAGTCCAATGCTAGAAATAAATAGATTTTCGTGGCTCACATCACAGATGTTTATTTCAGACTTAGCTGAGAGATTGATGCGATGCTTTGGTCATGTGGCATTCCTGCTTCACGCTGACTTAGACTGATGGAGACAACGACATAGTCTTGTGGTTTCTGAGATCACCTGGGACTAACATTGACCCTAAGGAGGAAAAAAGCGAGCTTTAATCAGAGCATGCCACTTCCACCCCAAACCCATAAGCTGACTCTCACATACATGGCTACACAGACGTGCAAGGAACACGCACAAACTATAAGGAGAAGTAAGACGGTTTCCTGAGGATAAGACAACTAAATTGGTATTTACCCACAGTGTCAATCCCAGATTTTAAATGTCTCTAAATTACAAGTTCTATTTTTTTCTACCATGGAGTTAGCTCCTAGCAGAGTTAATCAAAATTGTATATTAGTATAAATATCTTAAAGCTACGGTATAGTTTAGTTGAGATACACTGTCAGTGGGAAGAGACAGAGATTCATCAGATCATCTCAATGAAAAGCATCGCTGAGCAGGGTCCTACGACTTAAGGGAATGGTCAGAAACAAAAGTCAGAGAAGCCCTAGCAATGAGCTGATGTCTTTCCCCTTCCCCAGCCCCCGATTTCTTCTCTTATTGAACTACTATCTCCATGCAATGATTGCCACTCTCTCCTAACTTTAATTGATCGCCCAGGCACAATCCTCCCATCTCATAACACAAGCTCCCTCTAAATTCAGTCTCTATGGTTTTAAGTTGCACGTGAACTTGTCAGATTCCCGAGGAAGAAAGTAGAGATGCCAGCTCTTCTAATGTCAAGCCCTAGAAGACAAAGAACTAGCCAGCCTATTGATTTGTTTGGTCATGGATCACTGTCTGCTTTAGGCCTAATCAACTGTAAACAGATATTGATCAGATATAATTTCCAGGCAAGGAATTACAGTAGTAATGAGTGAGCTCATTGATTAATATATTTAGCATAGGCTTTGAAAATAATATAAACATATCTAAAGAAAAACAGATTAACTCAAAGATCAGCATTTAATACCAAGTGAGGTGGCACAGACTTCTCAACCCAGCACTTAGGAGAGCATGGCAGAAGAAAGAGGAAGTCATGGCCTGCCTCAGGGAGGTACTGAGTTCAAGAGTAGGCTCGGACACAAGAGTTTTTGTCTCTGGCTTGTACAGTGGTAATGGATTATCATCAAAGAGTCCCTGTCTCAAAAAAAATGAATAAAAAGGGAAAAAAGTCCAGTTGGATATTGTGCACTCATTGCTCAGAACTGAGACATTCCTCATCATTTGACAGAGATTTTCTACTTTAATCATCAGTTCCATCTGTGTGGTGAAAGAAAGTCTCCAAACTCTCTCTCCAAAGGGCTCAGACAGGGCTTCCAATGAAGATCAAAACTATATTCCACCAAAATGTGCCATTTCATATATTTAATCACAGATTTCTCAGCTAGCGACACTGTCCAAATGTCATAAATAAGATTCAAATGCCAAATGGATCTTTGCAAATATAATATTGCAAAGCATTACTATGCTATGCCCAATACCAATATACTCTGTAGGTCATATTAACACTATAATGCCTTCTTGGTGGATCAGATGGAGTCAAATGTTATGGCTCCTATCATAATTCACTACCTAACGAGATGTTATTTTTATTTTTTACAATTTTTGGAAAGTGTGTTGGGAATATTCAGAGAGCAAGAAATATATACACTTCAATTACATCTCCATCCTAATCACAACCATCTTTTAAAAGGAAAGTCTCATCTGGTATAACTGGGATTCACTGAACAGTCAATCATGCATATGTGTGTTTGCCTGTGTGCAGGTGCACATGCATACATGTTGCATGAATGTGAAGACCAGAGAGAGGTGAGCTTCCCATGTCATCCCTCAATGGGCACCCATCTTACTCTTGTTTGTTTGTTTATTTATTGACAAGGTCTCTTGCTGGCCTGGCGCTTGCCAAGCAGACAGAGCTGTCTGGCCAGCAAGGTCCAGGGACCCATCTGCCTCTTCCTTCCCAGCACTGAAATGTCAAGTGTGCCTCCATGTTCAGTTCTCAATGTGAGTTCTGGAGACCAAGTCAAGATCTCACATGCATGAGACAAACACCTCATTGTCTAGACAATCCTTCCAGTCGCCTCACCCTTTAGTTATTATCTTAGTTCCTTGATTGAAGGAAAAAGTTAGAAGACTTGGATTCCTCATATTTTAATAACTCTGATAGATTATTGTGAAAATAACCTATCAGAATATACTGAGTTGAAATTGACAATTTTGTGTATTGATTAGTTACTTTTCTCATCGTTTGATCTTCTTGGGCATTAATATGACCCTGCTAGGGTTTCCTACATGACCTGGGTGACTAATATTGTTGAACAATATGAAGTCCAAGGACTAGATCTAGACTTTATAGTAATAGCCATCACCTAGTTAGCAGAGGGAACTCAAGGGACCGTGCTATGTCAAGTCAATGATAAAGGATTAGTAGTATGGTGCGTGATGAGTCTAAGAAGTATAACTGCCAGTTACACTTAATTAGATATTATGGTTCATTTCTTCCTAATGGCATGGTTTCTGGGTCATGGTGACAACACTATTGACACTTGATTCCGGTCTCTCTCTTTCTCTCTGTCACATGCACACACACAATCACACACACACGCACATGCGCGTGAACACACACACACACACAAATAACTATTTTAAAAACATTTTCTCATTTTCTTTTAATGCTGTACAGAACAAATGAATGTCTGTTGCCTCCAAACCTCCTATAATAAAACCCTATATTGAGCTGAGGTTTGAGGACGTGATTAAGACACAAGGGTGCAGCTGCCATTAATATTACTTATGCCATTGTTAAAAAGTTTCTGAAGGGTTGTCTTGCCCTTGCTGTCTCATAAGAACACAGGGACACAATGTTCTTTTGTGAACTAGCGGCCCTCAACTGATACTGAGTCTGCCAGTACCTTGACTCCAGACGCCCCAACTTCAAGCACTGAGAGAATTGTTGCTTGAACCACCTAATCCATGGGGTTTTGTTACAACCATCTGAAGAGACTGAGACACCTGATAACCCTGAGTGGATTGCTACTATCAGAAACTTATGGGTCAGATTTTGAGTTAAAGGAAACTGCCCACAATCATATAGCTAGTGAAGAAGTCAGAATTTATCTGACATTTGTCTTACTTATTGCAAAGTTCATTGTTGGTGACCAGTTCACCAAATTCCTCTTTTGAGAACAATTGAAAGATGCTTACTTTTAAAGGAAAGAAGTTGAAGTCCCAATGATGTATCTACTGACTGATGCCCGCGTTTTCTGTGTATTCCCCCATGGGGTCACACCCTCAAGCTTTGAAGCCCCCTTTATTGTCATCAGCTGTGTCCACTGATGCTGGTTCCCATACTAACCCGACATTAAAACACAATTTGATCTTGAGGTGATCCCAGGAAGCAAACACACGGCTGGGACAATTCACTTCTTCCTCAGATCAGAGAAGGATCTCTTCAGGTCCATTCTCAGAGTATTCAGTTGACGTCTAAAATAACTGACGGGCATTCCCTATGGAGGAAAGAAACACTTCCCCCAAATGCAAATACTTTTATCTTAACAAAATAACGACTACTTCTTAAAAGTGCCCAATTTGACAAAAATAACTTTTACCACAGAATTGCAAGATGCACAAGAAATGTCTTCTCAAGTGTATTTGGATTTAAGTGCCAATTTTGAAACATATTACTAAACTTCAATATTTTGAGAAATGTTTTAAAGAATAACCAATTTGAGGATTGATAATGGAATCCCTGTCTGCACTGTTTGAAAATGTGTCATTGTAAGGCCATGATGTAATCTTATTTTTCCTGTTCCAATATCAAACGGAGACCATCAGAAACTAAAATCAATTTGAGGAGCTCAAGAAAAGTATGGTGATAAGATTGTTACCGACAAAAAGAGTGTTTGTGTAGCTAAGGAGTAGCCATTGCTACTTAACAGCCACCTCCATCACGCTTTAAGTTGTGCCCAAACTACTAGTTTGAGATAATGAACTTTAATGGCAATTCAACAGGAAGAAAACATAATAGGATGAGGCCAGTTTTAGCATCTTCCTACCTTAGTTTAGACTCACCAAGATGAGAGACGTGAATGGTTAAAATGATCACCAACCATTAGTGAAGACACAGCCTGTGTATTCCTACTCCATGAGTGTTGTCGAAGGCAGAGCTCACTCTTTCAGTGCCAAACTGGAGGTGAGGAAAAAGAGTAACAGAGCAATGACATTCATCTTCTTCTGCTTCTTGGCTATGAATGTGTTCAGCAGGCCCACCGCTGCCAGCCTGACTCTCCTACACAGGCAGGCTGCACCCTTGGACTGTGAACCAAGATAAGCTCTTCCTTTCTTGAGTTTCTTTTGCCACACGTTTTGTCAAAGCCATAAGGAAAAACAACAAACACATGTACCAGGCTTTCTTTTGTGCCACCAACCAACTCCCACATCGTGACACAGAGAACTGTTATTATTTATGAATGCTTAGGCTCATATTACACTTGCCCCACTAGCTCTTATAACTTACAATAACCTTTTTCTCTTCATTTACATTTTACCTCAGGGCTTTTCACCTTTCTTTCATCCTGTATGTATGACTGTATGCTTGCTCTGTGAATGGCTGGATGGTGGCTGACGGCCCCAGGGATCTCCCCCTCTCTCTCCCTTGTTCTCACACCTACATTCCATCTCCTACTTATTCTCTCTGGCCACCAGCCCTGCCTATCCCTCTACTGCCTAACTATTGGTCAGCTTTTTATTAGACCAGTCAGGTGCCATAGGTAGGCAAGGTAAAACAGCAACACATCTTTACATAATTAAATAAATGCATCATAAACAAATACAGCTCATCGTTACATAGTTAAAGTAATATTCCACAGCAAATACATGTAACTTTTAACATTTTCTGTGCTTTATTTTTTTTAATATCTAACCTTTTTTATATATTGTACATTGTAATTATTTCTACTAGTTCACTACTTGTTCTGTAGATTTATAGTATCTTTTGATTTTAGAAATTTTTTATTATCAATGAATGTATCCATTGTGCTTATGTATTTTCTCACTGTATATTTTAAAAGAATATCTTCAGTGCTCTAAAGTCCAGACAGTTTTCTTGTTTTCCTTATGGTATTTGTATATGCTTTTCTTTTTTGAAGATAGGTAGACAGACAGACAGACAGACAGACGGATATAAATGGATGATAGGTAGATAGATGATTTATAGATGATGGATAGAGCTATTTCTTGTGTTCATTTAGAATAGTTTTTGTGAATCCTCAATGATAGGGAATCCCATGGCTATTTTCCAAATGATTAGAAAACCATTCAATCCTATTTTTCTAAGTGCATATTTTCTTAGATAATCTGGGGGTAAAAACTTTTGTGAATTTAGTATACCAAAATTATATGCATTCCTGTTGTGCTCCATTAAAGATATCAGTTTATCACTAAATATTGTAGGCATGTTTGATATCTTAGGACACTTGTTATTTTTCTTCACAGTTGTTTTTCCATACTAATTCTATGTTTTATTTTCCACACTAGATTTAGAATTAGCTTTCAAGGTACATACGAAAGTCAAACAAAGGTCCATAATTGTTACATTGACATTAAAAATTAGTTTTTAAGCTGGGAGGTGATGGAGCACGCCATTAATCCTAGAACACGGGAGGCAGAGGCAGGTGGATCTATGTGAGTTCAAGGCAAGCCTGGTCTACTAGAGCTAGTTCCAAGACAGGCTCCAAAGCTACAGATAAACCCTGTCTCAAAAAAACAAAAACAAATGAGTTTTTAAGTGGAGATTTTATATCTATTAATATAGCTCTTCTTCTACTGAGCTCTTCTGAGCACAGCTGTAAAGTTTTATGTTTTCAGTGGTTGCAAGATTTAATCTTGTTCATTACCACTTATCATTACTTACATTCTTACTTTGAGTGATAATATGTTCTTTTACAATGCTTAACAAGTTATCATTAGTACAAATATATCTGTGTTGTAGCTTTGAAACGTAGAACCCCATGCTCTGTTATTTCCTCAACCTCATTGTAAGTTTACTTTGGACAGGGTCTCACCAAACTGTACTCACTGTGCTACCTTGATCTCTCTCTACTTAGATACTTCACCTCCTAGGGATCTGAGACCATAACCCTGGCTACCAGAATCGAACAGAAATATTGATTTTGTATATTATTGCACTGATCTCTTAATAGTTCTCAGAATTTTCCAGTCAACTCTTCCTCCATAAAAAGAAGCCTTTATATTCTTATTTTTAATATTTATATTTTTATTACTGGTCATATATAGTCTAGAACCTCAGTAGTGTAGGACAAGAGTACTTCATAGACTGATGTAAATTCAAGTCAAATTATGCACAGTGCTTGAAGATGTCATTCATGCTAGTTCTGAAGGCTAAATTCTTGGACTGATGTCACAAAGTGTTCTCAGTGTGAATAAGAGCAAGTGTGAACCACCATGAACTTCCACAATGGCAATACTGACTCATGGATTGATCTGAAGACTGAGCGGCACATAGTAAGAACTGTATAAATGTGAGTTATTGTTATTGATATTTTGACATTAAATTTGATGTTTGGGGTGAGAATTGATATCCTTCATCCTAGTTCTGAACTTCTAGAATATGAGCTAGCCACTACCTGGTAACAGACAAAAGGGTTGTATCATAGACTTTAACTACTAACCTTAATAGAATAATCAAGGTAAATTGCATTCAAGTAACTTGGGAAGAAATTTAAAATAAGAGATATGAACATCTGTTTATTGAGCACAAAACATTATTCAGAAAGCATGGGAGATGAACACAGTTTTGTTTTGTTTTTTTACCGTGGTGGTGCTTTAAGATAAAGAGGCACCATTTTTGAATATAAGGTGTGACTGATGAGCTTGACCAACTTTACCCTACAAAGTTGATGGAATATTCAAATTCTTCTAGACTTTGCCAATTATATTACCCTGGAGGCTGGCCTCAGAAGTATGCAGATGTTTCTCTTCCTTTGCTGTGTACTGCAGAGAATGTCGAGTTGAAAGGACAAAGGTGTTCTTTGCCCCATTAAAACATAAGCTTCCAGCAAGCAAAATCAATCCCTCTCAATGCTGTCTATGAACAATACTGGACTTCTATCAAATCATTAACATACCATGTTTAAATACCAGGGAGCTGTGGAGATGGCTCAGAAGTTAAGAGTATTTTCTGTTCTTGCAAGGGATCTGGGTTTGGTTCCATATGGAGATCCACAGTTGCCTATAACTCCAGTATCTGAAAGCACCAAACATACACACAAACAACTCACACACACACACACACACACGTGGTCCACAAAATACTCATACATATAAAATAAAAATAAATAAATATTTTAAAATATCAGTTAATTCTAGCGTGTATGAACACATAGGTATGTCTTCATCGTGAGAATACTCACAGCCTGGGGTATAGATGAGCAATTTCCATTCCAAGAGATTATTTCTGTGCTTTCTTGCTAATAATAGTTTACATTCTTTACTTTTGTGACGACAGGAGGGCTGTTAAACGCTCAAACACAAAGCACAACTATCTTCAGGACATTGCCTTCCCAGATGTAGTGTTCGCCACACACAAGGGTGTTTCTCACATCATTGCTAATGACTCTTCAACCGTTCCCATAAGTTCGGCTACAATTTTAGAAGAAAATGATGCGCCACAGTTGCTGTACACAACGGCAGCCTGACAAGTGACATGCTTAGCATATTAAATTGAACTTTGAGAGCTTCCAACCAGGCCTCAACTCCCACAACCATCAGCGCTCCCTTTTGTTCAAAAGTGGTGAGGGGGCCGTTTACTGGCTTTTCAGTGAATGTTGGGCTCCTGTGTTATGTGCTGAGAGGCAAAGTTTCTTCAAAGCATGTGTGTGCTGCTGTATTTCATGAGGAGGAAATTGAATCTGTTCTTGGAACGAGCAATCTCTTGGCGCTGCAAGCTGCTTTAATGGACGCCTCTTTCCGTTCAGCCTTTGCCATCTGTTTCACCCCCTAATTACAAATGCAGGAGGAGCACGGTTCACAGTTGTGTCTCTAAAGAAAAGCACAAGGACTTAAATGCGGGGCTACATCACTGCAACTGCTGAGAATTTTCAAGCCTGCGCGGAACAAAGGGACAGGAAACCTTCCTCTGCCTTCTCCATCCACTCAGGGGGAACAACAGAATTCACAGCACTAAGTTGCCAAGATGAGGCTCATGTGGAGAAAACCAGCAAATTACCCTATTATTCTTAACCTGCCTTTCACTTGTATTCCACTGGGGTTAGTTGGTTGGTTTCTCTGATTCCAATAATGGTACAGAGATCCAGAATTTTTAGAAGGGAGGCAGGTAGATGGGGCGTATGACTCACATGCATGCCCCTGTTTAGATACAATTTGTTAGAAGACAAAAATGTTTCTTTCCCTATTTATAACATTCTGTTTGGCAAAGCTCATATATTTACTGGTTATGGGAATCTTGAATCTAGACCATTTGTCAAGTGAGTGCTGAGGCTTCCTTGGCCCTGTGGCTGGGGCTAGACTCACTCTATATCTGGGAAAGACTGTTCAGTAAGGCTGGAATGGTTATGCAGAACTGGACCATTCTGCAGGTTCATTTTGTTACAGGTGTTGTGACAAGGGTGGCATGCCTGTCTTTTCTTCCTAATTATGACAGCTATATTCTCTTGATACATCCATTAGTTGCTGAGATGTGCACCAGTGAGGCTATTTTAAAAGTTGAATTCAAAATATTCCAAGCTATGCAGAAATAATTATTTGTGTTTGGGGAGGCAGAGATTGACATCTGGTGTCTTTACAATCATACTCTGTTTTAATTTTTGAGCCTAGAACTCATGTGTTGGGTATATTGACTGGCTAGACAGGTCTCTGCCTGTCTTTACCTTTTCTCTCCTAGCATTAAGGTTCATACATTCACTACCATCCCTGGCTTCTACATGAGTACTGGGGATACGAACCCCGGTCTTCAGTCTTGGGTAGCAAGCACTTCAGCTGAGCCAAACAGTACTCACCACTATAGTTCTGGGTTATCTTGGTTCTGGCACCACTATAGCAAGACTGTAAAATATAGTAACATAGGCGTTATCCTTTCCTTGAAGATACAGGTAAAAATAAGGGGCCCCTATGTATAATTCCAGAATTCTGGAAACTGAGGCAGAATTGTTTCAGGTTTGAGGATGTCTTTGGCTACATAATGAGGACCCTGTCCAGAATGTAAGGGATAGAAAAAGTGGGACAATTCACAGATACACTAAGTAAAGCATTGAGAAGTACGGCAACTGTAGCATTATTTTCAATATTATACACACCAAAAAAATCTTGAAATCACCAAAAACTAGGGAAATCATCAACCACGCAATAAGTTATGCTTATAAGCATAACTCAATTTTCCATTCTATTCATGTCTTAACTGAAGAGAGTAGAAATAGAACATTTAGTTTGGTGTTTATCTAAATGTTCATAATTACCCTCTTTTTGATGCATATAGATTTATCTTTCAACTAGCTCCCTTACACAGAAGAGGACCATTCTACTTATGAGCCAACCATGTGGGCTATTATTCCACAGTCTCCAGCTATGTTCTGGGCACTGATGCTAGGAACTGGATGCGGAGCATGCATTGACCCTGTTAAACCTAATCACCCCGTGATTTACAACACAAGACACAGCTGAAGTCAGCTGCTCTCGCTGTCTCATCAGCAGTGCAGACAAGGGTGGAAATATTATTTGCCAGTGCTCTGAACCTGAAACCCACAGGAGCACGGCTGCATTCTGTTCACGTCAATGTCATGTGCAGATGCCTAACCGCTGCTGTTAAAAGGAGATAACCACCTTTAGTTTTGGTATTTGAGAAATAGGACGCAAAGTCAATTTGATTTGTTTCACTTGTGTGTAAGAGGCTAGCATACAATCATTGTTATCCTTTTTCCAGTTTCATTCTGTCAGCATGAATGGCTTCTCCCTACAAATCTAAGATCTGCTTTAGTGGTGAATGTGAACTGCTCATCACCCAAACTCTCCACCTTGCTCACCGAGCTGCTGTCTCCACACACCAAGGTTCCTGTCCCCCAAGTCCTCTATTCAGTCTGGAAGTCTCTATTGCTAGGGACTCTAAGACCATAAACCCTTGCTTCATACTCTAAACTTGTACAGACTTTTCTATTGTGCTATGAAACAAATAATTTCAAAGTTCAAATGAAGGTTCACATCCATTGTTTGTCCTGAGCATGTAAGTAGGCGAAAGCATTATGGATAGTATTATTTGGCTTTTTTTTCTTTTTGATTTATTTTACATGAGCGTTTGCCTGAACTTATGTAAGTACACTGTGTAGGTCTGATGGCCAGTGAAACCAGAGGAGGGTGTCAGAACCCCTAGAACTAGAGTTTCATATATTTGTGAGAAGCTGGGAACAAAACCCAGGCCTTCTTCAAAAGCAGTAAGTGCTCTTAACCACTGAACCATCTCTCCAACCTAAGATGATTCATCATAGTTCATCATTAAGAAGAATCCGAGGTTCCAGAGCTAGAGAAGCATCCCTGGAGTTTGTTAGCCCGCCAAGCTAGCCAAATTGACAAGTGCCGGCTTCAGTGAGAAACCCTGCCCTCCCCAATTTAAGGTGGAAAGTGACAAAGGAAGAAACGTCATCCTCTGGCCACCGTGTTCACATCCATAGCATCCTGTGCATACGCCCAAGTTAGAGACAGGAGATAGAGTGAAGAAGCCAGTAATGTGCACTAGCAATTTCCTCTTGAGCTTTCCTCACAGGGAAAGTTTCTATTCACTCAGACGACTGGCACTGTCGCCATTTGTCACATGGCATTCAGCACCTGAAACGTTACTGGCAACACTGATTGAAAATGGGACTGTTTGGCTGCAGCTCTCAAAGACATACACATCAGAGCATCTGAAAGCAAAGAAGTCAGTAAGCATCTCCTCAGAATAACTCTATATTCTATGGCACAAATGCAAGTAAAGGCACGAAAGGTACATTAAGCAAGTTAGAGAATCGAGAATCAACCACTTAAACCATATGGGTTGATCTGTGGAAGTTAAAAACCATTGATTACATTTGGGTCAGAGAAATAACTTCTGATTCTTCGGCTTTCATTGTCTTTTCACTAACTGAGGCTTTAAGGGTACTTAATATTTTAATAAACTGCAGTTTTATGTTACAAAATAGGTTGAGCCTTAAAGATCACTAGTCTCTTTTTGCATAGCAACGTAAAGGATGCTTAATAATTTTACGTTACTGGCGGAAAGGTAAATGGATTCTTACAAGAAAATGGGAAGAAGATCATTAGTCCTAGATAGGTAGATGGAAACTGTAAAATAATTTCCACTCTGTACTCGTAGTTAATATTAAGCATTTAAGGAAATAAACGCAGATGTTATTTGTAAAAATGAAACATCCTTTTGATTTTTTTTTTCCTAAACGTGTCTTGAATTAATAGAACCCATTTTTGCTAACATGCTAGCACATCCAGTAGGGGCACTCTTTCTCTTAAAAATCCCCCCAAAAATAAATGGATGGATGAATGGATGGATGGATGGATGGATGGATGATGGATGGATGATGGATGGACAAACAAATGATATATAAACAAACCTTATCAACTCAGAAGGCATTGTACATATTTCACCTAAGTGGTGAAGTGAATATTTGGGTCTTCCAATTCAGTAGCTAGTCCAAGACTTGAGGCTGAAACACCCCGTGTTGTCAGTAATACTGTATGTCACGGAGACCCCAGGGAAGGGGTGTGAGCTGTTTGAGCTGAGAGGAAATGATTGCAGAGCTCTGAGGTGCTCGGAAACTCCAGGCCACAGGACACTAAGTGGCTGATCCAGGAACAGCTTTAAGAGTCAGGATGATGGCAAACCTCTGGGAAAGCTGTGCGAAAAATAACAGTATGTTAAGCTTTTTTTTTATCTCTTTTCATTTTCCATTTTTAATGTCATAGAGATTTGACAATAAGTACAAAGTGATAAAATGTATAAAGAGATAAAAGCAGCCAAGAGTAAGTGCCATACACCACCTTTCTGAGTTTAAAGCACACTTGTGCATATCATCTCGTACTGAGAAATGACATTTAATTTTTTGAAGCTTTATAAAGTAAATGTAACAATATTTAAAGTACATACGCTTGCTCTTTTCTCTATACCTGCAGAAAATCTGCAGCCTTCTCATTTTCTTGGTATTTTCTTTGTCTGTCCTTGATAGAAACCTGAGTACTGTACTATCGTTTACCTTCTGAGGGAACAGGTTCATTTTTTCCCCTACATCTTCAATGAGATTTTTTCTTTCTCTTCAATACCCCAGCTTTTATTTCTGTTTCATTGTGTCTATCTCATTCCTCCAACACTTTTTGGGGTCTAAGATACGGTGGAAATCAATAACTCACCTTTGTGGCTAGATGGCCACCAGGCTTTAATTCCAAACAGATTGATCACGTAAATCCCTCTCTTCATGTACTTAGTTCTTTATTGTTGCTCACTAGACCTGACTGCCCCAGGCTAGAGCCATGTTTTATTCATCTCTATTCCACCTACAGGGCCAGCGCAAGATTTACATGCTGTAGGTATTCATGCAACATTTATTTAATGATTGAGGAAAATTAATGAATTAATTAAATCATATTACCTTTTCCTTTGCATTTATGATAAGTACACGTGCTAAGGTCCATTTTCATGACAGGCAGGGATTAATTTCCAAACCACAGTAACTAATGTTCCTATTGTGTCTAGTTTATTTGACTCCAAAGTTTTCCTGATAACAGTGAAATCTGTCTCTTAAATGCTTCTTATAGTCCAGATTATAAAATATCAAATACAGAAAGTAGACATTAGTCCCATGTTTTGCCACTCTTGGCATGTCCTCATACAGGAAGGGCTGGAGCGAACAAGCATCTGTTAGATCACATACACCCACTGTCATGTGCTGCAGGCACACTGTGTGATTAAACACATATTTGGGAATTCTCACCCAAGTTCCCAAACTACACAGTAAATTAGAAGATTGTCTTATAATGTCTGTAAATATAATGCCTCATGTTTAGAGCTTCTTCAAAATGCCCAAATAGAGTTCATGATTAAGTGTAGGTCAAGCTTATCCAGAGACATCATGTCTCCAGAAGCTCTGGGATGAGCAAGGTAGACTTATCTATTCTACTTCCCAATACTGCCTTTCTGAAAGTGCAGCTTTGAATTTGGTTGATGCTAGAAACCATTCATGTTTGTCGCCTATATCCCAGCTAGTAGAACAATTTGTCCGTGATAATAGCCTCTAAAGGGAGGAAAGCAGAAGCCAGAATGCTGCACCCTCAATGCCTCTTCAGCTTCCTCACACAGAAAAACTCCACCCTACCTGTGAGACCACCAGGCCAGAGTTTGGTTCCTTTTAATTCATAAAAGTGTGATACTACTTAATTTACTATATTCTTTTATTATTGTTGGCAGTTACTACCTAAGTCTACTTTCAATGCTACCATTGAGACCCTACATTTCTTCTAAAAGAGTTATATATTATTTCTGTCCTGTTTCTAACTTTCTGATACATGCTTCACTCCAGAGAACTGGGCTTTTCCCTACTTCAGCTTTGTTATTAAAAAATTAAAAGTAATATAACTTGAATTGACTATTTTAATTATATTATAGCATGAAGAGAATCTAGAAAGCATTATAAAATGTAGCTTTGACAAATTCATTTAACTCCTGTGCTGGCAGTATGCAGATGATGTTGTGTCTGTAGATGTAGATAACTAGTGTAGATTCCCCTCCTAATTTTGAGCTTCCTTTCCCAAGTTTTGAGAGGACTGCTCACTTCCATTCTTACTATGGTCATCTTCTGATCTGTTAACATAATATCTTAACTGATGATGAAACTATGGACATGGGAAAACATTCTGCACAAGGCTAACATGTATGTTAAGGAAAAGCTATGCATTCAAGGACATATATTCTTGTTACATTAGCCAGTTGTCTCTTCATTGCTTTGTAACAAGAAAATGGTAGCAGATAGATAGATAGATAGATTGATAGTAGATGATAGATAGATAGATGAGAGAGAAATACATGATAGATTAGATAGTTGATAGAGAAACAGAGAGATGACAGATGATAAAAAGATAGCTAATGATAGACAGACAGACAGACGGACGGACAGACTGACGGACGGACAGACAGACAGACAGAAATAGATGCTAAGTAAATATAAAGATAGATGAATAGATTCTAGATAAATGAGAGAGAAATAGAGATATTACAGATAGATATAGATAAATGATACATAGATAGATGATAGATAGATAGATAGATAGATAGATAGATAGATAGATGATAGATATGATGATAGAGAGACACAGATGACGGATAGATGATAGATGCTAGAGAGATGGCTAATATATGAGAGATTGTAGATAGATTATAGAGAAACAGATAAGTAGATATATAAATAGATAAATTATTTAATAAATAAATAGATAAATGAAAGAAAGAAATAGACAAATGACTATAGATAGATAGATATAGAGATACATAGATGATAGGTAAATAAATGGATAGAGATATAGGCAGATGATGATAGATAGATAGATCAATAAATAGATATTAATAGATACATTAGTAGACTGATACATAGGTAGATAATAGGCAAATGATACAAAAATGGTTGACAAATAGAACAGATAGATGATAGATATGTAGGTGTAGCCTTTTATACCCACATCAAAAAGCTGGTTTTAGTAAAATATTTGTTTTGCAACTGATTAACTGCAACTACAATGTCAACACTACTGGTTTTGAGCTCCTGTGTTGCTTTAATAGTTTTTCATTATTGATTTACATACAACATAAATGCCTATCCATGTGGCAAAAATAATAATAATCACTTTTCTAAGTCACTTGAGTAACTGTTATAGTGTGACTTTTGCTAAAGTTATAATTAGATGAACAGTACTAACGAGAAATATTCTGTGCCTCCTAAAACAGTTTGATTTACAAAATGCTTACCTTTTAGCTGATGGCTTTAAGAACATTCTAAGTCATATATTTTCACATTACTGTTACTGTAAATATGAATTAAAATTTCACAGGAAATGTATTTCATTTGTTTCAGGTAGTTTTGAAAACAATAGCCACTACCACACAATCAGAAGACTTTGAATTCTTTCTGGAATGTATTATTTTTTAATTGTGTAATCTCAACTGACTTGCTTATTGTAAAATTCAATGTTCTATAAAATAAAAGTGCAGATATAGACACCCATATAATCTTTACCCATATAAAAATGTTGCAAATGTGTGTCTTTCTACAAAATCTGTTTAAAGCAGTATGCTTCTGTAGATATTAACTAAAGGTAGAAATTTAAAGTATGAAAATCATAGTACCACTTCATTGGATTACTTTAAAATATACAAACATTGTCTTAGTAAACCATAATTGATAAGTTGAAGTCATCTACATGTTGCAGAATGTGATCTTGTTACATTTACATAACGAAATGTAATAAAATAAAATTCCTAAAAAGGAAACTATTATCTAGAGTCAAGATTGGATAGATTTGGTTTGCTTCAATAGAACTCCCATCTACAACATCATATTGATATAAAAAGGGAGAGTCATTTTCGTAATTTAGAATTATTGGTATCTTTGATTGTCAAAGCCCATAGCAAGGGTGAGACAAAAAAATATACTTGGAGTTCTGAGAATGAGCTTTCTGTGTTTCAATCCATAAATTATTTCATCAGAATAATTTATTTCACTAGATTTTTTTAACCCAGTGATGCCACAGATTAGCAATTGATTATCTGTAGAGTTGACTACCTAGGGACTAGGTTGAACATTCTCTTTCATTTTCCTTATTTGAGAGAGAAAATAAAAACTTGTGTTGACTCAAAATCATTTCTGTGAAACAACCACCATTTTGATATTTTTCTGTTTATCCTCTTCTCAAAGAGACATGTGTTTCAAAGTCAAAGATTCTGAAGAAGGTTGTCTCTAAATGTGGTAATGATTAGGCATTTTGGACTCAGTAAAAGCATCAACTGTGAAAAGTGGAACTTCATGTTTTAGTATTTGTAATTTTCTCAAGAATATCCCGGTGTGATTTTAAAATGTAGCACACTGAAAATCAAACTTACAATGTGGTTTGTATTTTACAACTTGATTAAAATGAGAGGAAGGAGATAGCAATTTCTTTAAAAACCAGTATGGCTCAAATTGTGGCAATAGCAGCCAAAGCAATCTTAGTTGTTACGACTAGCCACACAGAAGATAGGAGATTTTGACACCCACCTTTGAGAGTCAATCTTTGCACAAACGGGCCTCTAAAGGAAGTCACAACACAGAATGTCTATTTTACATGGTTAAGACAAACTGAAGCTGTTCTATCAGAAGAGTTGCATACTGGGTTCTCTTATCAGGTCAAAGCTAACAAATAGTTAACTTTTTGTCCCCAATCCCTGACTGGTCACTTTCCCTTGGACAGAGACAGTCACGTTTCTCTCCTCCTCTGTCTACTGTGCCTTTTAAAACTTCTCTCACAGTGATGTGGTGACTAATCTTCTAATCAGCTGTTTAAATATCACAATAACAACCCTTTGTAAGCAGCCCCATTGATTATTTAGAGAACAATTGAGGAACTTATTGTAATCTCCTATTGTTTTATTTGTAATTCAATTTGTTGATCCTGCTAAACCACCTATTAAATAATGGGGAAATCTAAAATTGTGTCCACCAAACTAATTAGATTCTTGTTTTTCTCTAGCTCATTGCTTTTGTTTGCAGAACATTTTTCCTCCACATAAAGAGATGGACAATGTGGAGAGCTGTTAATTCCACAGTTTGGGGGGGAAGGTTGTTTTATTTTGTTTTATGATTTTATAGAAAACGTTGTTTGGAAGTGTGTTTGTTTGGTCATATTTCCTTAAAGAACTGAATGATATTTTCAAAAAAGTATTTGTGAGTGATTTGTGAAAAAAAAAACTCTGAAGTAGAACTAACAGGATGATTTCTAAACCACATAGTTATTAAAATAATTGGCTAGAAGATTGTGCTAATGAGTTTTTGCCAACTTGACACAAACCTAGACATACCTAGGAGGAGGGACTCTCGGGTTGGGAATGGGTTCCATCACGTTGGCCAGATGGGTGTTTTCTTGATTGCTAACTAATGCAGGAGCACTCAACTCACTATGGGTTCTGCCATCCCTGAGCGGGTGGACCTGGGCTGTATAAGATAGCTAGCTGAGCGAGTCAGATAAAGAAGCCAAAAGGCTGCATCCCGACATGGTCTCTGCTTCTGTTCCTGCCTTCGTTAAGTCCTTGCCTTAGTTCCCTCCAATGACTGTAACCTGAAATCCAAGTCAACCATCTCCCTTCTGTGTTGCTTTTGGAAGGAAACTTGGACAACAGCTAACGTGATGTTCAGCGAGTGGCTTTGTCTGAGCTTGGTCTTCTGCCTGTGTCTGCCCTCTTCTGAAATACCCTTTGCTCAACAGGGACTACATTTCAATCTGGGAAGTGGTGGCACACAACTTTAATCCCAGCACTTGGAAGGCAGAGACAGATGAATCTATGCAAGTTCAAGACCAGCCTTCACTACAAGAGCTAGTTCCAGGAAAGCTAGGGCATGAGAAACCCCATCTCAAAAAAACAAAAAGAATATTTTTATGAAAAACCAAAAATAGAATATTTTTATTTCTTAATTTCATATTATTTCTTTACTTTTAGTTTTTACTTTAAATAATGGATAGCTAGGGCTATTCATGGGAAATGCTACATTTTCATACATATTAATGGTCAAAATGAGGGTTTTTTTAACTATCTCTGAATCCACTGATATTTCTCTGTGATGTTTTGCTTTTTCACCCCGATAGATTATATACATTGTTATTATATTTATATAATAAATTCCCATAAACTGCGAATTTACTATAATAAGCATCAATGCATTCAAAACCTTCTCCAACCTTAGAGTTGCTCTTTATTGAGATGAATTGAGTTCATCTCTCCTCAGCATCAGGCAATCAAGCAAACACTGTTTCAGAACTCCAAATACTTTTAACAGCACTCATGGGATAGCATGGCTTGGAGTCAGGAAGACTCATGCTGACCCCCATGTTGCCTCTGGATAGACAGGGTAGTCTTTCATAACAGGGCATCTCAAAAAAAGAGAAAGTGTCATCAAACAGGGACATAGGCCACCATTTATCTAACTGATTAGTAAAAACAAAATGGCCTTTGATTCCCTGCTTTAGCCTGGGGTGAAAAAGCAAAGGTTCTAATTCACTGTGGTTAGGAGTATAAATTTACCTGAAGAGAGAGGCAGAGCCAACTATTACAGAAATAAATTATTATATCTAATAGACATATTAGATATAACTATTACATATATGCATGTACTACATAATATGTATGCATGAGATTAGCACAACACTGCTGTTTATGGAAGAAAAGCAGAAATAATGGATACATTTATGCAAGTTAAGTGAACTATAATACATACAGATAGTGAATCCTATAAGAACATTTAAAATAAACCACTATCTGCATTTATTCTCATGAAACAACCTTCAACTATAACGATAAGCAATCAGGTCAGAGAATATTTCTTTATTCTAAAAGGACACACATACAAAAATATCTTAATTCTGAAACAATGATCAGTGGTCTTTAATGTGAATTTAGGTTTAGTCAATGTACAAGTTTAGCAGCAATTCATCATTTAAAAATTCATCATTTAAAAAAAATAACAAATGAAAAATTAAATGCTGTAGAAATGGAGACATGACATTTTGGTGATTCATAATTTTCCGTGCCCCAGCCATGGCAATATTATACCAAGTGATATGCTTTCTGGGAAATTTTGTTCTCCATAGATTCTTATGGCATCAGAAGTCCCGTTTCAGATCCTGGGTTCTAGTCTTAACTACTGAGAAAGGCCAGTCAATGAAGGAGAACACCATTGTATTTTCTTGTTCATCCCATTTTAGTAAGAAATAATTAGTGTCAAAATCCCATCATTAAAGCTCTCTATTGCAATGGATTCATTGTTTTGATTGAATAATGGACTCTTGTGTTTATGGGTATGATCATGTACAGTTTCATAATGACTGAAGATTCAGGTATTCAAAACCTAAACCCTATTCAGAGAGCCAGGAAACCTTGTCTTGTGACAACTCTGAATCTTTCATTTGGTAAGTGACTATGAGAAAAATGAATCGTAGTTATCCTCCGACAGAGCACCATGGGAAAGAAGGTTTCTCTGTGCTGTGTTAAGGGCAACAGCACTTAGTCTTTTGTTGTATGATTACAAATGGAGAACATTAAAAAGAGAAAAAAAAAGATAAATCCTGTCACCAGAGATACTGTTCTAATGCACATATGAAAACTAGTTTATGTCACATTTCAAGTGTTCATAGAATTATTAGCTGTGCATAATTTTAATTTAATGGATAAATGTGAATTTGAGAGTAAAGCCGAGAAAATAAATTGCTTCTATATTAGAAGCAGTTCCTAACACAGCAGAATTTTTCAGAAGTATGGATTGCTCCTCCATGAATTGCTCAGTGAAGATGGCCAAGCACGATCTGAAATCAGAATAGTGACATGGCATGTACTATACCAGGTAGCCAACTGACACATGAAAATATTAGAGCAGAGAGGACTTAAGCATCCTGTTATTAGATTTCAATAGAGATAATGTGCTTAATTCAATAATTGGAGGGATAAAAATATGCACTGAGTCACACTGTGTCACTGTCTACTCCCAGGGTCGTTTCTTTTGGTTAGGATATCTATTTCAGGATAGTGCAGGGCTACCTGCATCTGCCTCTCTGTGTCTCTAAACATATTCACGTGGTAGTAAAGAAAATCAGAGGTAGAAAGTCCATCACAATGAAGAAAACCGTGAGGATGCAACCATGAATTTCTAGAAGAAGACAAAAGTGGAAGAAAAAGAGAGGAACTAGAACTCACCCATTCTGGAAAACAGTATTGGGGACCCTTAAAATAAAGCCACTGAATTACCCACCCATCTCACTACTGGGTATCCATCGAAAATGGGGTGGGTATATTGCAGAGACATGTGTGCTCTCATCTTCACTGAAACCCTATTCACAGTAGCCAAGCTGAGGAAAGTATCTAACTTCCCTTGACTGACAGACAGATAAAGACAACATAGTGCATATCTAAGTGGACCTACTAGTCAGTCACTCAAAATACAGTCTGGTCATTTGAGAAAAAAAAAGAAGGACCCAGAGATCACAATGTAAATAAAATAACCCAATATCAGAAAGACACCTGTCCCCAAGAGTTCATTCATGCGTACAATAAAATGAACTTTTATGAAGTCATAGAAAACAAGAGTAGATGGGCTGGACAGAGTGGGAAGGGTGGGTGGAGAAAGGCTCACTAAGGGACACTAAGTTACACTTAGGGAGGAGTGGGAAAGCTTAGGCTGCCACTGTCCACTGGGGTCAACATGTTTAACAACAGCACTGTGAGCTTCAAACACTACAAGGAATGATCCGAGTGTTCTTCATAAGCAAACAGTAGCCCTTCATGGAAATAAGTGTGGCTGGGTTTCATATTATATACTTATTGCAGTGTAAACTGACATTCCATTGATATATACAATTCTATGTTTTCATATGTCCCTTAAGAAATTTTAAAAATTGGTCATTCAGTGTCGGATGGTGGTGGCGCACACCTTTAATCCCAGCACTCAGGAAACAGAGACAGGAGGATATCTGTGAGTTCGAGGCTAGCCTGGCTGACAAGAGCTTGTGGTACATTTACACAATGGAGTACTACACAGTAGAAAAAATAACAACATCTTGAATTTTGCAGGCAAATGGATGGAGCTAGAAAACATCATTTTGAGTGAGGTAACCCAGACCCAGAAAGACAATTATCACATGTACTCACTCATGGGTGGTCTTTAAACACAAAGCAAAGAAAACCAGCCTGCAAATCACCTAGACAACAATGAGGACCCTAAGAGAGACATACATAGATCTAATCTACATGGGAAGTAGAAAAAGACAAGATCTCCTGAGTAAATTGGGAGCATGGGGACCTTGGGAGAGGGTTGAATGGGAGGGGAGTGTCAGGGAGGGGAGCAGAGAAAAATGTAGAGCTCAATAAAAATCAATAAAAAAAGAAAGAAAGAGCTAGTTCTAGGCCAGCTAGGACTGTTACACACGCACAAAAAAAAATCCTGTCTCAAAAAAGCAAAAAAAAAAAAAAGTAATTTAATTTTCAACAAAATGTGATTCTGTCCCAGGACACACAGCTCCTTGGCAAAGCACATGTTTAGTTTACAAAGGACAATAAAATGTACACGTAAAACATACGCTCAAACTGAACTGTATATATTATTTATCACGTGACAGCAGATTAATTTAACTATAAGGATCCTATTGACCTATCTGCAAATGAACGTTGAGATACAATCATTGTAAGTCGCATCTTTAAGTTAGAGTTAGATGATATTACACCATAGTTTTGCTTGAAAATTCTGTATTTAACAAACATTGAAGAAATAATGGACTGATCCTTCAGCGTTTCTGGTGTTTTTTGCACTGACCACTAGAGGGCAAGACAATCTAGCAGATTAGAGCAAGCCTAATTTTACCCAACAGAGGGCGGTAGTAACCACATTAGGCAAAGCAAATCACATGTCTGTGACTCTCCAGACATGCCAGCTATACACATATGCAGTTTCCTTTGGGGGGTGACAAGAGAAGATGAGTAAACCCTTCGCTGACTGACTCTTCTGAAATTATTAGGGAAGTGAGTTTGGTCAAATTTTTCTAGATTTAAGTATTTTTAAATCTCAAGTGAGAAAAAGGAAAGTCTCAAATTAGAAGAGAAATTCTTCGCAAAGGGAAAAGAGAAAACATTTGAAAATTATTTCCAGTCAAAGAAATCCAGTGTTCCGGCTTGCTTCTTCTGTAAACACAGAGCATGGGTTTATCCTGGAAATCTAAGTCTTGAATCTGCCACATAAACAACCCTCCAGGGAACAAAGGAAGGCTATCAGGAAAGGACTTAGCAGAGGGAAAAGGGGAGTCAGACCAACCTGTGACGGAGCCAGCTTGCATACACACAGCCTCAGTGACCCAGAGCTCCATACTGAACTGAATTGAGAGTGGTTTTCATGCAGAGCTGCTCATGCAGCTTTGGCCTGGTGCAAAGCTTGGCTGCTCTCTCTAGTTCCGGTACAGGAGAGGACCACTGAGAGCAAAGGACGCCAGCACACACGTGCACAGACACCATTCTATGCAATTGTCTAAGAATCTTGTCGTAACAAAAATGAGCCAAGTGAGAGATGATATTTTATTGTTACTTTAAAATTCTGTTCATTTAGCTGGGTGGTGGCGCACACCTTTAATTTCAACACTCAGGAGGCAGAGGCAGGTAGATGTCTGTGAGGTTGAGGCCAGTCTGGCGTACAAAAAGAGTTCTAGGACAGCCAAGGCTACACAGAAAAAAAAAAAAAGAGGGGAAAAAAAAGTCTATGAATTTTTGGTTGTTTGTATATCACTACAGTTGATATTTGAAAATATATTTTTTACCCTTTCCACAAAAAAAATATTTCTAAGAAAGTAATGTTTTTCTTCTTTTTTTAATTAATAATTAAAAGTATTTTTAATTCTGTTATTTTTTCTTTTTAAGAAAGAAAACTAGAGTTTGATGGGAACATGCAGAAACCAATGTTTCTGACCCTCCCCTCACCAGCTGCTGAGAGATGCCCCGTCCGTATCCAGAAACAGGACCTGCCTGCAGCCAGAGAAGCCTGAGCTGGGGCCTCCAGAGTCCCCCAGCTTCGCAAAGTGATTTGTTTTTACTGCACGTTCTTCCTAGCAAATGTTTCCCTGATTCTTCACTCCTCATCAAGTCTGCTATCAAAACATTCAGGCTTATCTCTTCCTTGGGGGTCACCTAAAAATAATATAAAGTAAGTTTGTATGTGATCTCAGCTTAATCTGCCTTCTCTCGCAGCCCCGGCTTCTGAGCCTAATATAGATAAAAGGAAAGATAGTCTTCCCTCCTATAGATTCAAGGGGGATCAATTTGGAGATAGTTTACAGCAGTCCTTTTGATGCTGGCATTTATTTTTATTTTATTTTTACTTTTCTCAGAAGTTTCCTTTTTTCGTGGTTATTTGTCTTTAGCCTTTGGGATGGTGTGGCTGCGGCTGATTATGTATTTATTGTACATGACTGTGCTGACATTGCACCATGACGGCTGCGTCTGGAATTTCCTGGTCAATTGCCCTGGGAATGGGGCTTTCCTGTTCCTTCTCCCACGTTGGGGAGAGTGGGTGCATTGTGGTATTATTAACACAACTGAAATCTCACTTTAGGATAAAGCCAGCAAAACCAGTCTGGACCCAGAAGCCAGTCTGAGGGGAGAGAGACAGAGACAGAGACAGAGACAGAGAAACAGAGACAGAGACAGAGAGACAGAGAGATAGAGAGACAGAGAAACGAATTCTGAAAATGATTGCTAAATTACTTTCTGTATAAAAGCGTACCTTTTTCAATCTTTCTCCAAATAAGAGGATTCCCAACTTTAACTCTACCTTAGTGATATATCAGAGTGTTTTCGATAAATCATCCAAGGACCAAATTAACTTTGGGGATGGAAGATAGAAAATGACCTCATTTTATGTGAACACGGTTTTTAATGTTTTTAATTACATTTTATTTTGTGTGAGTGTGCATGTGTGTGCCGGGGCGGGGCAAGGACACCACAGTATGTGACAGGAGTTAGAGGAGAACTCACCCCAGTCTGTTCTCCCCTTTTACCCCCAGTGACCCAGAGAGACCCAGAGGGAACTACGGTGGTCAGGCCTGGAGGTAACTTCACCCGCCGAGCCATCTTGCTGTCTTGAATACACTTTTTTTAAAAACACACAGCTTGTTCATGAAGGGTGGCCATCCTTGCAGATTCCTGAAGGACTTTGTCACATTAACTGTGGGAAGAGACGAAATGGCTCATTACAAACAGGTGAGTCATAATCTTAGTATGTAAGGTGATGTCGAAGGAGAGTCAACCCCAATCATTTTCCCTGTTTCATCTCCTGCTTTGGCCACCACACTATTTTTAATCAAATACTTTTTTATTTGTTTGTTTGTCTGTATGTATGTTTGTCTTTTGAGACAGGGTTTCTGTCTACTGACTGACCCTCGAAATGTGACCCCATTCCACTCACATTCTCTATTTGCCCTGAGATGGCTGGTGGTGCCCCCTCTGCTGGTCACATTCTCTGTTTCCCCAGCAGTTAAGAGCACTGGCTGCTCTTGCAGAGGATCCAGGTTCAGTTCCCAGAAACCACGTGGTGGCTCACCACCACCTGCAATTCCAGGTCGGGGGTCCTGAGCGCCCTCATCTGTCTTCCTCGAGCAACTGCATGCATTCCATGTTCATCGAGGCAAGCAGTAACACCACAGACAGAAATAAAAGTCAACTGTTGAATGATCTTTTCGTTTTGGTCTAGGACTTCGATGCATCGTATATCAAGACAGGTATATATAACGTAACAGCATCAAAATATAATCACAAAAATGAAGGGAAATTGTTGGTATTTGAGCCACCATCAGCCTTGTTTTATAGCGGCTCCTTCACCAGCTGTTTGGACTCAACCTGATTGTATGCTGATTTCTATTGGGAAAACAAGTTGCATTTTTAACCCAGTTAGTTCCTTGGGCAGCTGAGGATAGGGAACCTGAAATGACCCTATCCTACAGCCGTACTGACGAATATCTTGCATATCACCATAGAACCTTCATCTGGCGATGGATGGAGATAGAGACAGAGACCCACACTGGAGCACCGGACTGAGCTCCCAATGTCCCAATGAGGAGCAGAAGGAGGGAGAACATGAGCAAGGAAGTCAGGACCACGTGGGGTGCACCCACCCACTGAGACAGTGGGGCTGATCTATTGGGAGCTCACCAAGACCAGCTGGACTGTGACTGAAAAAGCATGGGATAAAACCGGACTCTCTGAACATGGCGGACAATGAGGGCTGATGAGAAGCCAAGGACAATGACATGGGGTTTTGTTCCTACTTCATGTTCTGGCTTTGTGGGAGCCTAGCCAGTTTGGATGTTCACCTTCCTAGACATGGACGGAGGGGGGAGGACCTTGGACTTTCCACAGGGCAGGGAACCCTGACTGCTCTTTGGACTGGAGAAGGAGGGGGAGAGGAGTGAGGGGAGGGGGAGAAGGGCGGGAGGAGGGGGAGAGAAATGGGAGGCTGGGAGGAGGCAGAAACTTTTTTTTTCTCAATAAAAAATTTTAAAAAATTCCAATCACTTTTCTAAAATCATTTTTTAAAAAGTATAGTTATTGATCAACAATGACACATTTTAAAATTAGAACATACAATGAAAAACAAACAAATGCATGTTTTCAAATGTCTGGCATGGTTACTCCTGAGAGAGGCAGCTATAGCCAATCAGCATGCCCAGGGAGTCCCAGAATTGTCGAAATTATGATACTTTAAATATCCTTCAATAATCTTGACATTCTAATTCGAATAGCCAAAATTCTTGGTTATTAATAAAGTACACTAAGTTCAGCAGTTCACAAAGAACCACAGCCTACATAAAGAACATTATTTAAAATTCAGGTCTCCCAGTAAGGTAAGAGCCCTCATGAGATCATGTGTGGACACTGCCCGTTTTAGTGCTCATTTTGCACTGAAATGTTACATCTTGAAAGTAAATTGTGTGAATTCCCCAGTATAGGTTTCCTATTTTTTCAATCTCTCTTTCTTGTTCTTTTCTCTAAATGTTGTGCTATGCCTATCTTTTCCCTTCCATCCATGTGTGCATTATAAGTTAGTGTGCTTTTGTGAGGGAGAGTCTCTGTGTTTCTTTCTTCCTGAGACTGTTTGAGCTCCTTCACTAAATGTTATACAATGCTAAGTCCATCCACAGCCCTGAAAATTTTGTGACTTCATTTTTTCTTTAGAGCTGAATAATATTCCATCCTTACATATACCATATTTCCATTATCCACTCATCTTTTGATGAATAATTAAGCTGACACCATTTCTTTACTACAGTGTAGAGCAGTAAAAACCATGAGTATGCAAATATCTCTGTGGTAGAGTGTGGAGTTCTCTAAAACCATTCTTTAAGCACCAATCAGTTCCAAAAATTTAAATTACCACACCCAAGCCTATGGTGCAGAGAAGAAAACTGTCTGATCTGGATATACAGCACTCCCGTGTAGCTGTAAATACCTTGCACTGGAAATATAAATACATTATATAGGATTTCATAAGAAACTAAAAATATGAACATTTTACCACTACCAGGTAAACTTTGGGGACACTTTCATTTCAAATAAACCTCATACTTTGACAATATCTCAGTAAACCAATGACTGTTAGTACCAATTTGACCATTAGCAAAATCAAACATGCAGGAAAAATGTCAGTATTCAAGCACTGGAGATGTGGCTCAGTTGGCAGAGTTCTTGTCTACTATGCATGAAGTCCAGGGTTTGACCCCAGGAGCACATAAATCAGGGGCACCTGGAGAAAAAAATGAGCTGTGCCATGGCCTGAGTCATGTCTGCGATGCCAGAGCTCCGCTGAACAAATGCTCAACTTCTCTGAAGCACACGTCTCCCCAGCTTCTAAAGGTTTATAGCACAGAGCACATCTGCAATGTCCCTTGGCCATAGCTGATTTACCGTGAGGATTCTGAAACTATTTCTGTTTATGACCTTTGCCCCACCTCCAAAAAGTCTCATGAGACAGCGGGTATCTAGGTACCTAAAATTATCTATACGAATCAAACATTTGCTAACATTCATAAATAAATTTATTTTAAAATAATCATTTGATATGCATATGCATATGATTTTATCATCTATTTAAAAGGAAAGTAAATGTGCTTGCAAACATAGTGTGGTTACATATATGTGTGTGTGTATGTGTACATATATATATAATTAAAGTTTGGCTAGATATTTAATACTTTACAACAGAGTATCTTCAATACTTTTCAAAGTTGATCTATAATAATGGATGTCGAGAACGTTGCTTTACAAGAATACATCATTAAAAAATTGGGAGAAATGTTAGAAAAGTTGAAACTCCGTGCTCTAATATCAAGGTAAAAATAATGATATTTTTGTGGTGTAAAAGTCAAGTCAGCAACAGAAATGGCAATTTTTAAATCAAACATTCTAGCACAATATAATCCATGATGTGGCAATTTGATTCTTACATGCTGAGGAGTGATGGTAGAGACATTTTAAACTCTCTGTTTTCATAATTAAGCAATTATGTTTCTGTAAGAGCAGAGAATGTTGGGTGTGCAGAAAGACACTGCAGTTCATAACATGCCAGAGATTTGAGTCTGAGCTGGTGTTGCAGGAGGGCTCGTTGGTATTGTGTAGCCAGACTACACACACAGTGTAGGGTGTACCTGTTCTATTCTTAGAACAATGACTGACAGGAACATGTATATGCAGTAACATGGGCGCACACTGAAGCTGTGTGTGCAGTAACGGGTTCACACTGCTAGAAATACCTTGTATCCATTTCATGTTTGAGTTTGAAATAATTTTTAGTCACTGTGCATTCAGAATGTTTCCTGCTGCTGTTTAACCACAATCAGTCCTGCTCTCATATGGAGTCATAGCCCATGGCTAAAGAAGCCATAATCTACCAAATGATTGCACTCTGATTTGCTCTTCTATGGGGTCCTATGCTGAATCTTGTTTCTGAAGGGGAGCATCAAGGCTCCATTCCTGAAACTGGCATTCTCTCTTCTCATCTGTCTAGTATCTTCTCCTGTCCCTAAATACTTGGTGGGGAAAAGCCCAGGAACTCCTAGAAGACAAAGAGGCTGCTAGCAAATCCAAGTCTATTGAAGATGAGATGCCTCTCCTCCATCTCTGTCTAGACAATGAATTGGTGTGATGGAGACTGTGGGGCCATCTCCTGATAAGCATGTCCCTGTCAGTGTGGCAGGGGGCACAGAAGAACATTAAACTTTTCCTCTATGTACCACCTTGCTGTCTAGAAAAGTCATTATTAATATCCAAACTGCAATGTATGAATGAGATCCTTTAGTGGTTTTTAAATATTTTTTTTTAATTTTTATGGCTTTTAAATATTTTTTTTAATTTTTAGATTTGTGTACATGGATGTTTCTCCTGCATATAGCTATGTCTGTGCACCATGTGCATGCCTAGTGCTCTGGATGTCAGAAGAGGACATCAGATCCCCTTAAATTAAAGTTACAGATAGTTATTGATGCTGGGTCCTCTGGAAGAGCAGCCAGTGCTCTTAATAGCTGAGTCTTCTCTCCTGCACCCATTTAGTGTTTTAAATAGAAAAAAACAGAAACAGGTATAAAGAGTAATAATAAAACTCCAAGTGCAGGGGCCGTCATAGTGCTTCCTCTGGTCATTCCTTTGCATCTACACCATAGAGAAATCTTATCTTTTAGAAAATGTGGAACCGGGAAAGCAGAAGACAAATTAGTTCTTAAGAATCCACATAAAGCAAGAGAACACACCTCAAAGCCTATTTCTGGGAAAGCAGGAACAATTGGGTCCCTGGAGCTTGCTGGCCAACCAATCTAACCAAATTGATGAGCTCTAGATTCAAAGAGGGTGGAAGAGGCTTAGTGAGATGGCTCAGGAGGTAAACAAGACACCTGTGATAGAAATTTGCCAACCTGAGTTTGACCCCTGGAACCCACATAAAGTTAGGGGATGAGAACCAACTCCACAGAGTTGTTCCTTAATTCTGCATGCGCTCTCTCCTGTGGGCCCCACACATATCATGCACAAATGCACAATAATAATAAATTTTTAAATGTGTTATTTAAAATGAGAAGAATGAATCCCACGTACTTGTACACTTGCTACTAACACATAAACACACACACACACACAAAGAAATAAATCCTGGAAACATCCTCCAGGGAGTTTGGATGATTTGTTTTATTAGTTGCTGAACTATTTATTATATGGTGAACTGAACATGTATCTTTTGAGACGTTTGAACACAGCGGTAAAGCTCCTGAGCCCTGAATTCAGAGTGCTGAAGTTGTGGCCAAGCTTCCTCATAGGCTTACACGCTAGGTCAGGAATTTGCTTTGCTTTACCACAGTATGGGACCAAAGAGATTGTATCCTATAGCTACCAACCCGCTATATGGTTTGAATGTGAAGTGAGGCCCCAACACCGGTTTCTATGGTTGAATACTTAGTCTTCAGTTGATGCTGCTGTTTGGAGAGTTTGTGGGCCTGTTGGGTGGTGGGGTTTACTTAGGGTACTGACTGCTTTCAACCCCAGCGCCAGTTTGCCAGTCCCCTGAGACAGAGCAAGCAGACAGAAGACAACAATAGATTTGTGTCCCTGTTTCCACATCTGACTCAGTATGAATATAGCCATATCACCCGACCATGACAGGCAGTGCCAAAACCATCATCATTCTCTTAAGGTGATTTGCTCAGGTATTTTAGCACAGCCATGCAAACGCAGCACCTGTATTCAATAAACATCATCAACACTGCCGCATGCATACATCTTATTTATTCCTGTCTCTGATTCTGTCAGTCAAAAGCCTGGAGGAGTTCTCAGCACCTGACTCACCAATAGTGAACTGAATAATCAGTTGGGAGCTGGCCTGTTGCAATGGGATATGACTACAGGGCCAAACTGAATCCAATAGACATGGCACGCCTGTGAAAGGGCAGAAGAATCATGCCATTAGTTATGAGCTATGTGACTGTAAGCAAGTCACTTATTACCTGAGGCCCAGTCCTCTCACACGGAGAGGGGAGTGCATGCATGCCACGTACTTGTCATAGGAATTGAAGGAGATCATTGTAAAAAATTAAAAACTATCAACGCTGAACTGGGGTAGGTAAATTTTCTTCACTTGGAACACGATGAGAAGATAAAAGCCTACTTGAATCTCCACTAGTTCAGCCTGAGTCCTCGTCATCTTTCTTGAGCCTTCTCAACTTCCACAGTATCCCATAACCCCGGGTGACACGATTCACGGTTGCCTCTTTGTTTTCATAGAGTAAATCCCCTTTGCCAGCCTTGAAATCAGTCTCTTTCAGCCTGTCTTGTTTTCTCATGCTCAGTACCCATCTCAGAGACAAACACAGAATCAATCACACCCAGAAAATAATTCCTTAATTATATACCTGCTTTTAATCCTGACTTGGATTCTACACATATACTCAAATGTCAGACAGCTCAGGTATGGGAAAGTTTTCCCACATGTATGCACCATTTGGTGCATCGTTGAAATTAATGTAAGACTATTTTGTAAAATGGAAAAAGTAAGAGGCAACAAAAGTGGTATTTTCTTCTTTGAAGTATGTATGTTCATTCTTTAATAATATTTTCTGTACAAAAAAATGAAGAGAGCCAGGCGGTGGTGGCGCACGCCTTTAATCCCAGCACTTGGGAGGCAGAGGCAGGCGGATCTCTGTGAGTTCGAGGCCAGCCTGGTCTACAAGAGCTAGTGCCAGGCCAGGCTCCAAAGCTACAGAGAAACCCTGTCTCGAAAAACAAAACAAAACAAAAAAAAAAAAGAGGACTCTGGAGCACAAGGCAAAAAATGATTGTGGTTAAATGAAAGTATTAGTTCTCTTGGACTAATGACAGAGCATATATATCAGTTCTTGGAATGAGTGGTCAAGAAAAAAACTTTGAGCATCATTCATTTCTTAAAAAGCTGCCTTTAATGTTGTCTCCACTTATATGAATATTGGACTGTCATAAATGAAGATGCCATGACAACCTTCCAGAGATGAGCAGACATCTCTTTCGCTGAGTAGATAAGAACTCCACACTGCTGGTTCTGCTGGAGCTGCACTCCAATCCAGCAGGAAGACTTGGGAATGTGGAGAAGTCAGAGAGGACATTAACTTCAAGTGCGTGGAGCTCACAAAAATTAGCTTTGTGTCTGACTTGCTCATTCTTCTGGAAGAGAGTTTTGGTTATGATCGCTACAACAAGAGGCAGGGAAGGGCTTTACTGGACAAGCACAAGAGAGGAGGCCGTTTAAAGTACACTTCCAGGCTCTTTCTCAAGTGGAAATTCAGCCACTCTCGAGTGGCTCTACACCAAGGATATTAAAGCTTTTCTCCACATGATCAGATTGCTCTCATTGCCTCTCTGTGGTCACACGTGACACACAGAAGCTTGTACTCTCACGGATACTATTAGCAGAAGCCCAGTCCTTACATCTAGGCAGAACAGATTTCTGTGAGAAACCCTGCTTAGTGCATAAACAATAGCAAGCAAGCATACAACAATGTTTGATTAAAGGTTTGAATCTTCATGATTATTGCCAATTAAATGTGATGGGGGGTCTCATAATTTCAATAAGCATGCAATAGACTTCTCAAAAACAATCCAGCTTCATGGCTAGATAAAATTTTGATTTTTTTAGCTAAAACTAAAAAAATAATAACTATTCAAACTGAAAATCCCCTCAGTTAGCGTAGAGATGAAATGCATTATACACATCTCTTCAAACATTACCTGTCTGAATTTTAAAAAAGAAAAGTTGAGATGGGGCTGAAGAGATGACTCAGTGGTTAAGAACACTGCATGCTCTTCCAGAGATGCTAGTTCAATTCCCAGCTCCCATAGAATGACTTACAACCTCCTGTAAGTCCAGTTCTATTGAATTGGATGCCCTCATGTGGTCTTCTTTAGAATCAGGCACACATAACTTGTACAGATATGCATATAGATAAAACAGATTGAATAAAATAATAACACATAAAATAATAAAAGCAAAAGCACTACTGAGAAATGCCAGTGCTGAGCACATTTACAGTTTGACTAACACTCCCAGCAGAGGCTGAACTGTATTCTGGTAGTGACCTGGTCTTAAGTAAGAAGAAAAGAGATTAAATGGTAGAAATGGAACGCTGAGAGAAAGTCAACTTGGCCGTGAAGGAAAAGAGAGGCAAAGCTGGCAGCAGAACTCAGTTTTATCACAAAATCAACCTATTCATTTATACGAAATTTCCCAAGGGGATTGTGTAAAATCACAATCAATGAGAAGATCTTTAAGGAAGAAAGGGAAGCGAATCACTTTAATTTGACCCAATAAGAACTTCTCCTTATTCCCTGAGTAATAGATTCCCTCTCCAGCCCCTCCAAGGCCAGGTCTCCACAGTCAGCAGAAAGTGAGGTTGAGCAATTATTTGTTGAATTTTCATTTGAGCAGCTGTAGATCAGAATAATTTAGGTCAATTATGATCAAGCATTCATGTCAGTGTGTTGGCCTCCAGTATCTGAGTTAATGATCTCTCCCCTCAGTGTAATCCTGAAAAGAAAACTCAATAGGAGGTCAAGAGAACTTGGTGACTTTTTTCATTTCCACCACATAGCTAGTAATTAATAATTAATCTCTATGAGTCATAGTTTATCATCTGGACACTATAGAAAATATATACAATTGAGCTATTTTGCTAATCAATGAGGCATTACACTTAAATAATTTTGTAAATATTAAATTTCAGGTGGATGGCATAGCTCAGTAATCAGAGGATATTAACTTTAAGCCTGATGATCTAAATTCAACCTCTGGTACCCACCTTGTAGAAGGAGAGAACTGATTCCCATAAGCTGCCTTCTGACCTCCACATTTGTGCTGTGGCCCACATGGGCTTGGAGAAAGAGACAGAGAGAGAGAAAGAGAGAGAGAGAGAGAGAGAGAGAGAGAGAGAGAGGATGATTAAATGAAAAGGTTACAATATAAAGTGTCTTATGACTGAGAGCCCCCCAAACACCATTTTCACTTATCACCCTGTATTTAGGCAATGTGAACATTTCTTTAGTAAGACAGTGAAGAAAATATGACTAAAAAGGCAAAGCCATATATAGTCGAGACCCAAAAGCAGGGACTGAAGAGTTGGCTTATCAGTTAAGAGCACTTACTGTTCTTCCAGAGAGAACTGTGGCTCAGTTACCAACACCCACATGATGACAACTCACAACAGTCTAGAACTCCGGTTCAGTTCCAGGGGATCCAATGCCCTCTTCTGGTCTCCTTGAGCATCAGGCATACACATCGTGCACAGATATACATTCAGACAAACCTCTAAACATATAAAATAATTATCTTTAAAGATGCAAAAGTAGATGTATTGGGGAGGGAAGACATCATACCAAGAGCATTCATTAGAATATTTTTGAAAATGTGCAGTTTAGAAGAAATTATTTAGGATATGTTATGACTTATAAATACATGTATATACAGTAATTTTAATAATAATGTATAATAATTTCTTTTATACTTAGTGACTGGTCTTTTTCCCCAGTGGAATGAAAATAGAGGGTTTTTCCAATTTATAAATTCTAAAATGTAATCAAACTAGCTTACGGATCCATTATAATCAGACTCATCTTCCACAAAAGCAGTTCTTTCACAAGCTGGAAACAACCTGGAACTTGATGAGAGCTTGGCCTTTGCTGTCTTTGGGGACAATAATAATATTCTCTAAGAGTGGCCAATAGAAATAAGACTATTAGATCTCACTAGGAAATTTAGAGTTTACTTGAACTCTAACCTAAATAAAACTAAAGCAGGATTACTCCACGTGAACCAACTCACCAGACCCTGTGGATTTCCCCCAAAATTTCATGATCTCAACACAAAGATATGCAATTTTAAAGCAAAAATATTAACATGGAAGGCAAGAAGTTAGAGCAGAATGTGTGAGATTCTTCAGTAAGAGTGTCTTTCTCTGCCCCACTAGTAGTGTTGCTCTCTGTGATTACTGTTGGAATTATTTGTTGGATACAGAGAGGGAATGAGAACTCATGGAAACAAGTTTAGAATTGTCTGGAGATGTTGACAGTGTCTTTATAACTAAAGCGGAGGAGGATTACTAGGTAGCACATACCACTTCTTAAGACAGAGGTAAGGAGGCATTGCTCACTTGGCATTTTATTTTAATGCTGTTAAGACTCCTGCTTTCTTGCCCTCCTGTTTGAGCTCAGGCAAATAAAATAATGGTTACTTGTATAAACACATTGCTAATGACCTATCTTGGGAGCAGGGTCTGGTTGCAAATGATATATTCTAATTTCAATAATGAAACTAGTTCATTGTGTATGTGTGTGTGTGTGTGTGTTTTATGTGTATGATACATGCAGAGGTGAGTGTCCACATGTGCAGGCATGGAGGTCAGAAGCTGACATCAGGTACTTTCCCCTATCACTCTGCACCTTGTATTTTTAATAAGAGTCTCTCATTGATCCAAGTGCTACCATTCCAGCTAGGCTTGCTTGACCACACATCCCCAGAACTGCCCTGTCTTTCCACAATTGCAGGCATGCACCTCCATTCCCAGATCTTCACGGGAATGCCAGGGATGTAAACTTGTGTTTTCTCTTTGTGCAGTGAGTGTTTTACTAATTGAGCCATCTCCCTAGTTCTCTTTGCAATTCTTTCTAGGCACTTTGGTTATTAGAGAAACACAAATTTGTGTATTAAAAATATTGATTTTTTTTCTATCTCAAATAACCTCGGATTACAGAACTCTACTTAAAAGAAAAAGGAACTGGGGCTGGTGAGATGGCTCAGCAGATGAAAATTCTAGCCTGGCCAATGTGATGACCCTAGTGCAAACCTGTAATGCCACCATGGTAGGAAAGAACATATTCCTTAAAGTTGATATCTGAATTCCACATATGCCAGAGTAACCCCTCACTCCAACCCACACATAGTAAAAACAACAGTAATGATGATGGTGGTGGCAATGATGATGATAAAAAATTTTAATGAGAAAGAAACCTAAATACACAAGAAGATTTGTGTTGTAAAAAGAGGGCCCGCTTGTTCGTCCAGGCTGCCTGGCTAGCTTACACCTGAAATAACCATACAGAAGCTGTATTAATTAAAACACTGATTGGCCCATTAGCTCTAACTTCTTATTGGCTAACTCTTACATCTCAGTTTAACCCATTTCTATTAAGATGTGTATCGCCATGTGGCAATGGCTTACCAGGAAAGATTCGGCATGGCTGTCTCTGACAGCTCCATGGTGTGTCTCTCTCTCCTACTCCATCTTTCTTCCTCCCAGCATTCAGTTCTATCTTCCCCGCCTACCTAAGTTCTGCCCTATCAACTAGGCCAAGGCAGTTTCTTTATTCATTAACCAATGAAAGCAACCCACAAACAGAAGGAAGTCCTACACCTGATTTGAACACCTTGGAATTCTCCCAATGTCCTGATGACAGGTAAAATGCCTGAGACCCTGTAGATGGGAAATTTTATCCCTCTTGGGAGGTTTCCTAGCAGTAAGGCCTGAGAATCCAGGTCTGAATCATGTACTTAAGAGTTTGCAGAGCTGCTTTCAAATGTACACACAGAAGCTGAATAGCACAGCTTTTCCAAAAGTGTCTAAAGTAAAAATAATGACATCTTGAATTTTGCAGAAAAATGGATGAAGCTAGAAAACATTATTTTGAGTGAGGTAACCCAGACACAGAAAGACAATTATCACATGTACTCACTCATAAGTGGTTTTTAAACATAAAGCAAAGAAAAACAGCCTACAAACCACAACCCCAAAAATCTTAGACAACAATGAGGACACTAAGAGAGACTTATGTAGATCTAATCTACATGGGAAGTAGAAAAAGACAAGATCTCCTGAGTAAATTGGGAGCATGGGGACCTTGGGGGAGGATTGAAGGGGTGAGGGGAGAGTCAGGGAGGGGAGCAGAGAAAAATGTAGAGCTCAATAAAAATCAATAAAAAATAATTTCTAAGTATTTTTAATGACTTTGAAAGAAATGCATGAAGAGAAAATACATGTTTAAACCATCCCCTTTAAAAAGATGTGTAACAATTATGTACATAGTCCCTTCCTCTGCTGGAATGGAAAAGCGTATGCCCTGGTATCTCTGAGTATCTCTGGCTTACGCATGTTCACTGAATATTTCTTCATAAAGTAGAACAACGGCTGACGGACAATGCTCTTCTGTGTTCAGAGCCTGTTAGTCCTCCTCGGTCTTGGGAGTAAAGCAGAAGAAAGATAAAGGAATGTGGACCTGCTGTTTGTCGGGCTGCAAACACAGAGCCCAAAAACTCAGGCTGCACCCATGCTGGGGACCAAGAAAACATGAAGACTGGAAGTCAGGGGAAAGGCAGGGAAAGGCAGGAGCAGAGAGGAGAAACCCCTCAGATCCCACGAACAGTAGAGGGGTGTAGCTTGGAACCCACATCTTCTTTCCCAAATCACAAGACCATCCAACTAGGCTGAACCAGCAAGGCAAAGCAGCATCAGATCCTCATCACGGTAGCCAGGAAACAGATGGACCAAATTTTTAGCCTGGCATGTGTGTTTTATGGACATCTTTGACTTCAGAGCTGAGTGTATCTACGGGATCAATTAGTAACGTGAACTGGATCAACTCATAAAGACACAAATGTTACTACTGTAAAGTCAAATTCCTCTTCGGGAGAGTTGCACTAACACTTCCACGAGCACATAAACCGTGTTCACACTGCCCCGGACTTTTCTCAGCATCGGCTGTCAAAATAAAACACATTTAGATCTTCTACTTGGATGAGCAAAACTGGCTTTTATTTCCAAAGAGAAAATAGCTCATTATGTTCCGTGCCTGTAAAATGTGATATATGCTTCTGTTAACAAAAGTTCAGTATTACAGAGAAAAACAAATGTCCTAAATCTCTTGCCCCAGCGTGTGTATTGTCACCCCACTGTGACAAGCCTCCTTCTAACACGGTCTATCATCATTCCTACAAAAGGCCCATAATGAGACCCGGCAAAATGTGAGACTCGATAGGGTTTTTTCATGTCTGTATACACTCCCAGAGAACCTTCACTTGTTAATCAGTGGTTGATATTTTGAGATGGACATCTCATGTAGCTTAGAAGGGCTTGGGACTCACTAGGAATCCAAGGATAACCCTGAATACTTATCCTTCAGGGGGTGGGAATCCAGGTGTGCCCCCAACACAGTTTTTATGTAGTATTGTAATGAGTGTGATCTCTGCTTTTTCTAGTCCCGAATTTTCTTTAACCATTATGCCTATTATAAAAGAAAATCTCAGTTATCCCAAATCTGTCTCTAGTATGAGCAACATCGTGAGGAATCCCTACATGATTCTGTTTGTCATGAATTTCCCATCATATTCAAGTAAGAGAATATACTTTAATATACGTTAAGAGAATATACTTATACTTAATAAGCAAGTTCTCCAGGTCTAGCAGTAGGCACATCTTAAAGCAGCCTTCAACACGATAGCAGATAGCTTTTGCTTTTAGTACATTTATTTTTCAAACATGTCTGAGATTGATAAATTGAAAAAAAATCCTGACTCATAGTACTGAGTAATCTATATCTACATTTAGATGATCTGTATTTATCTATATGTCAGTAATTTCCAAATGACCAACACAAGAAGTTATATGATGCAGTGTGAGCAAGTGATCCATGTGAATGGGGGGCAGAGATTTCAACAATGTTTCCAACTGCTCCTCCCACACTGCTGCAGAAGCCCCTTTTGCCAGTTTTCACAGTAACAGCAAAGAAGATCATCCAAGTTTATATAAAAAGATTGTTTGGACATCCTTCCTCCTCTAGCTACAGAGATAAGTGGCTAAATATCTTGTATGAACATTTTAACCAAAACAAAAGACCGGAGCAGACAAAAGGCTAGAGCAGACATAAGGACCCAGCCACTGCCCGCCAGGCTGACGTTTGAGAAATTTACGAAATTGCAAAACAGTGTCACTTTGTTTAAATATTTTGCTTTGAAAATTTATATTTGAAACTGTACAAAAAAATTTCCAGAAGCCGTTAGAGTTGGCTCAGAAGTTAAGAAGATTCTGCCCTGGCAGAGGCCTTGAGTTCCAGTCCCAGCACAGTGTTTTTCAACCACCTGGGACTCCAGCTCCAGGAGATTTGAAACCTTTGGTCTCTACAGGTACTGTGCTCATGTATACATACACAGACACAACTATACACATAGTTTAAAAATAGAAACAAATCTTAAATCTTTTTCATAATGATAAGCGAGTATCAATGTTTAAAAGTACTAGATTTAATATTGTAATTTAACACAAGTTTCCAGCTGGATTCTAAATGTTAAATTTTCATTTCCCAAATGACAAATATCTGCATATAATGTGTACATAAGCAGATATCTCTGAGACCTAAAAAAAAAATAAGAATGTATGGGGGTGCTGAGTTGAAAGATGTGAGACACCTGACTTAGCCCCACATCCCACAAAGGAGAGCATCCTTGAAGAATCTGATGCTCCAGGAAGTCAGAGAGACAGGAAACAAACTTCCTGCAAAAGATGCCCAGGAATACTTTTCTTCCATTTCCAAGTCTTGGACATTTTATATATTTTTCTGACAGTATTTTTAAATTCAGTACTTGAGAAAAAATTCAAATGTGCATTGAAGCTGAGTCTTTAAAGAACAATAATAGAGTCACATCTGCTTCACGCTGCAGTTTATAGGACTCCATCAGAAGTGTGAAGACTGAGAGATACATTTTTATAATAAGAAACCACAGAGCCACAAAGGAGAACCAGACCCTGCCAATGCATTCCTCAAAACACTGACATTTTGAACACAAAAAGAACAGGTTATCAGTGATGACATGCTTATAGCAAGGCATAGAAGGAATGATAAAGAATGCTGGCAAGGGGAGGGAGAGTAGAAACAGAGAGAGAGAGACAGAGAGAGAGAGAGAGAGAGAGAGAGAGAGAGAGAGAGAGAGAGAGAGCAATTTCCTTCCCCTGGTGAATGCAGGACATCTGGCCACTTTAATGAAGCATATGGAGCCTAAACACTGGCTGAGAGCCCTTCTGCTGTCTTATAGAAACTCTAGAACTCAGGGGACTTTTAACACAAACAGGAAAAAGAGGAATTTTTTTCCGTACTATAAATTTCATGCTAGATTGAAACTACAGACCTGACTTTAAGGGCGTGTCTACCATATTTATGTGCCTACAGTTTACATTTCGTGACAGGCAGGAATGCCAGGTTATTAACATAGGGATCCTAAAGGCAGTAAAACTTGGGGAGTCTGAAAACAAAAGAGGTTAATGTATATTAAGAAACGCCAGTGTTCAGTGGAGTGAGGAAGAAGCAGCAAAGAATGCAATTGTGAATGTTTAGTGGCCAAATTGTTTAAATCTTAAAATTAAGCCTAAAGTTAAACAGTCAGTCTTGATTATAATTTAAAGTCAAAACAAGATTGTTACTGGCAAAGACTAGAAAATCAATTGACAGGAAGCTTAGATACAAACTGTAGAGATTATCGAATAATTAAGGCACACCCATCCTTTCTACACTCAACAAACTTCTTGAAAAGACACATCTGGAGACCCAGTGCAGACCCTGGGGACATGAAGATTCTCCAGCATGCTCTTCGCTCTTCAGCAGAGACCTCTGGGGCAGGAATTCATGACAGTAAAAATGACTAAAGCTGTCATCTAGTCAAGAAAGCTACCTCTGCCTCACGTCCTTTGCTAAACCTCCTCAGCCTCATAGAAACAAATCTTCACTGGTTTTGCACAACTACTTGAATTATAAAGAACCAACTGTGAATTATCCAACTGAGTTAACCAGTTAGCACAGACAGCACCAAAAATGCAAGTTTACAGGGCATAAAAAGGATTTCAGCTCAATGGGTTTATCTCTGGTGCTAGTTCTCCCTTTCCCTCTCTCTCTTGCTCATCCTCTCCCTCTCCACCCCACCCCCACATCTCTATCTCATATCTCTCATTTCTCTCTCCATTCTTCCTCTCTCTCATTTTCTTTCTCTTTCTTATTTTCTCTCAGTCTGTCTCTTTCTTATTTATCTTTCTCCCTATCTCTCCTCTCTTTCTCACTCTCTCTTTCCCTCTCCCCCTCTTTCCCCTCCTACTTTACTCTCTGTCATTTCTTCTTTTCTTTCTTCCTCTTCTTGCATCTTTCTCTCAGCTTGTGTAAGTGCCTGACAGAGATGGAAAACAGTAAGTTTTTTTTTTGGCGGGCCAACTTTTACTTAGAACCAGCAGTTAGACATTTTGGCAGAGCCTGCCACACTTGTTTGTGTCAGTGATTTTAGATTTTGCACACAAGGAAAATACTCCCATTTCTAGCAAGCCTGCCAGCCTGTGGACAAATTATGAGATTTATACACCATAATATGTGTATAAGCTTATACATATGTACATATGCATAACAAGCCATGGAAGGACACACATATACACACATAATCAACTTTATGCTGACTTAGGAAAAAATCCTTATGACAGAAAACAATTGTTGGAAGAGACAAACTCTTTTTTAAAAAAGATGTGCAAGTATGTATATATGTGTATAGTATGGATATGTATATATATGCATATATGTATATAGGTAATGTGGGAGTCCCCTCTGTGTGCTGTGATTACCATTAATGAATGAAGAAACTGCTTTGGACCTATAGCAAGGCAGAACTTAGGTAGGCAGAGAAAGCTAGGCTGAATGCTGGGAAAAGAAGGGCAGAGACAGAGAGACACCATGGAGCTGCCACCAGAGTCAGACATGCCAAAACTTTGCCAGTAAGCCACTATCACGTGGCAATACACAGATTAATAGAATTGGGTTAAATTAAGATGTAAGAGTTAGCCAATAAGAAGCTAAAGCTAATGAGCCAAGAAGTTTCTGTGTGATTATTTCAGGTCTAAGCTAGCTAGGTGGCCAGGAACCAACAAGCGGCCCCTCCTCAAACATATATGTGCAGGTATTGTGTGTATATGTATATGTGTGTATGAGTATGTATATTGATATATATGTGGATGAGACACCTATATAACAAGCTCCAAGCTTAGCTAGCTTAAAGGAAATATATATATAGGTACCACCTGTGTCTCAGGAGACATCTTAACAGATGAGTTTACCCCTAATAACCTCACCTGTGTATGCCAGCCTTAGGTACCCAGTACCTAACATTAGTATTTCAAATCTTAGGAGTTTTCATGGTCCAGGACTCAGGGTTCAGGAGAGAGCCTTGTGGTACATTATCTGCCAACTCAGCTAGATTTCTAATGCTGTGATAGAGACCATGACCAAAAACAACTTGTGGAGGAAAGGGTTTATTTCATCCCTCACTTAGGGAAGTCAAGGCAGGAACTAAAGCAGAGTCCATGGCGAATGCTGCACATTGGCTTGTTCAGTGTGCTGTCCTGTACCAACCAGGACCCCCTTTCCAGGGGTGGTACCAACAACAGGGGGCTGGGTTCTCCCACATCAATAATTAATCAAAAATACCCTACAGGAAGTGCTTATAGGCAATCTAATGCAGAGATGTTTTCAACTGAAGTTCTACTGTGTGACTCCAGCTCACATCCATTTAGAAAATGAAACAGGATAAATGACTCCTCGCCAATCTCACGTGCAAACATGTCAACAGTCAACTATCATCTTTCCTGCTTACTTTGTCAGAAAGATCTCAACATTAATGCCACAAGATCAGCATAAAAATGTTAAAAGCTCAGTCTTTTGGAAAAAAAAAACCAGGTGTCTCAACAGTGGGCTGCTATAAAATGAAAAGTAAGAAAGATTATATACTTGGTTGCTCAAAGAGGAAAGAACCAGGATGAATTCACGATTAAACCAAAGGTCCTGGGTAACTTCATTTCCCTTGCTCTGCAATCCATGGCTAACCCAGCTTGTCTGGAAGGTTCAGTCTATACCTGCTGGTGTCTCCAATGCAACTGGAACTGAACCCTCACCAGTGGCCTTCCCTGAGGGACCGCAGGCCTGCCACACAGTGTGAATCCCTCAGCTGCTCTCTTGGTCCCCTTCAAACGTTTCAAACCAATATAACCTGGGACATTACCAGTTTGGCAGCCAGCATGGGATGCTGACTCAGCTCTTTCTGGAACTTGGTGTCTGTATTCTGACCCTGCGACATGCTCCCAACAGATCTCACCTCACCTGAAGGTTTGAGCCAGCAAGGCTAGTCTCATCTTCATCATCACTGATTTCTCAGCTTCAGCTCACCAGTCTTATCTGGCCCAGCAAAGGAAAGATGTCGCTTTAGTGGTTGTTATCTTTTCTTAATCGTAGCTGATTCTTCAGCTCCTGCTGACTAGAACCACAAATTATTAACTCAAAATACCACTCATATGGCCCCTGGCCAATGTGTTGCTTCCCCATAGACTATTGCAAGCCAGGCCTCCAGCATCTATGTGACTTTTAGCATCATCTTCCATGAAGGTCTGAGCACTCGATGACAGCTTTCCAGCCAAAGTTCAAATGTCACCCAGTTCTCCCTCAAACACACGGTCAGGTTTCTCACAGCAATACCCTGGTACCAATTTTTGTCTTAGTCAAGATTTCCATTACTGTGATAAAGACCACAGCCAAAATCAGCCAGGCAGGTATTTCATCTTGTTTCTAGGTAATAGTGTTGTTGAGGGAAATGTAGGCAGGAACTGATACATGGAACCTGGAATCAGGAACTGAAGTAGAAGTTATGGAGAAGTACTACTCCTCATTGGCTGGCTCAGTTTGCCTTCTTACATATCCCAGGATGACCCGCCTAAGAGAGGCACAACCACAGTGTGCTATGACGTTGCACATCAATCACTAATCATGGAAACATCCTACAGATGTTCCTACAGGCAATCTGACAGACTCATGTTTCTAACCAAGGTCTCTTTTCTCCTGACAACTAGCCACTCACACTGACCAAAATACCAGGACATTAGACAAGACTCAAATCCCTAAACTCTGAATGATGCTCAGTGATGTTGAAGAGGAAGAAGCAGCTGCTCTATGTGGTGGTTTGAACATAACTGGCCTCACAAGTTCACAGGGAGTGACACTATTAGGAGATGGCTTTCTGGGAGCAGGTGTAGTCTTGTTGGAGGAAGTATGTCACTGTGGAGGAGGACTCTGAGATCTCATCTATGTTCCAGCCACACACAGTGTCTCAGATCACTTCTTATTGCCTGTGTAAGGTGTAGAACTCTCATCTACCGTTCCCGCACCATGTCTGCTTGTTTGCTACCATGTTCCTCCATGATAATAATGGACTGAACCCCTGAACTGTAAGCCTCTCTAATTAAATGTTTTCCTTTATAAAAGTTGCCATAGTCATGGTGTCTCTTCATAGCAATAGAAATCCTAAGACAATTTATTACTAGTGTCAACTTCTTTAGTAATAGTGTGTGGGTAGTGACTATAATAGTCATGTGTAAGCTATTACTACTTACATACTAACAATATGTGTCCAAAATTTTCTTTAATGTGAACTTTAAAATGCTTGGAAAATTACAATTTGGTGCTAGGGAAGTTAACAAGCCAGAAGAATTGCTACTAACTTCACAGTGGGTTTCACCAAGTATTTTTAAGCGTTATTTTACCTGGCTATAAAATTAAACTTAACAATTCTTACTTCACCTTTTGTGGGCAATTTGTTATAGTTGAGTTATGTAAATATGCAAAAACGCTCTAAGCAAATGAAGCAAAAATATGTCAAGTAAAATATAAGAATGATCTTGACTGACAAAAAGACCAAATTGATGCACATAACTGTGAAGTAGGTAGAGGTCTCTCAGCATGAAGTCGATATACTGTTTGAGTTTTAGTTATGAAAGCATATGTCTAAATAGGGTCATTAATGATTAGTCCCTTTAGGGAATCTTGAATTTTAAGATGAATTTCAATATTGCCTCTTTATGGAAAGTGGATGTCTGTTTTCTTTATAGTCTTTCATGCAGGAAAATAAAGACTATAATGCATAGCTCTCATAATTCATATTATGTAAATTAATACTTTAAAGTTAGCTGAGACTAGAGCAAAGTATGTATTATATTAGATCACAGTGAAGACCAGCTTATACAAAAGCATATTGTTTACAACATGAATATATTGCTTATATCCTTAGATCACCCCAAACATTGAAAAAGATTCATTTGTGAAAGATGGTTTTGAAATTCAGGCCAGGCTCAGAGAACATCAGGGGTGAAAATGGTTGGGGGGAAGGCAGGCATGGCATCCAGAAGTGAGAAAGGAATCCTGTAAAACAGTTCATCTGGACATCACAGGGCCATTGCTCTCCGGAATCTGTAGTAGCAGTCGTTGTTTGTCTGAGACCTGAACAAACTTAAGTCAGTCAACCTTCCAGCAGGGGTCAGGGAGGGGCCCCTGAGACCTCACCCCTAGCTGAGTAGCTATGGAAGTTATAGATACTCTGGGAAGGGGGATCAGTTTTCTGTACAAATTTGGCCTCTGGCACATGCTTCATTGGATATCCCCACACCCATGTGTAAATTAACAGGACTCAGTAAAATCTTCGAAGAAGGAAGGAAGGAAGGAAGGAAGGGAGGGAGGGAGGGAGGGAGGGAGGGAGGAAGGAAGGAAGGAAGGAAGGAAGGAAGGAAGGAAGGAAGGAAGGAAGGAAATCTTCTTTTCTTAAAAAAGGACTGGGATTGGGTAGAGAGGGAAGGAGAGAGGGAGGAAGAGAGAGAAGAAGGAAGGAAGGGAGGAAAGGAGGAGGGAGGGCGGGAGGGAGGAATGAAGGGAGGGAAGAATAAAGGAGAGAAGGAAGGAGGGAGGGAGGAAGGGGAGACATGAAATTTGTAGAGTCATTGGGGCATCTGGAAAGAGCTGAAGGTGGATATTCTCAAAATATATGATATATATGTACAAAAGTTTTAATGTTTTTAACTCTGTTGTTAGAAGAACATTCATTAAATGTATCTGATACATCTTCAAGGTGTCTGAAGTTCATATTCCAATGTTCACAAAGAGAATAGCATTTTTGTATTGCATATGGGTATATGAGTTAACAGTACAAAAACCCATTAGGGTGATTAAAGATTCTCCTGGAGTCATTTTTCTGTGGCACCATTTCATACTTCCAGTTTATAGCCATTAATACGTCTGTGTGGCCATGTCTATCACTATGATCAGCTCTCCATTACCACGGGTTCCACATCTCTGGATCCAACAAGGCCAGATCAGAAACATTCTGAGAAAAAAGATTGTATCTTTACTGAATATATAGAGTTGTTGCTTTGTTTGCTTGTTTGGTTTTGTCATTTTTTGTTAGACAAAACAACACTTGTTCATACAGTGTTTACATTCTGTTGGTCACTGGAAGTCATCTGGAGGTGACTTAAAGTAGAAGAAGCACATAGAGATTATAAAAGCAAGCACTGTAACTCTCTGCGTTAAGGGTTTGACCAAGCTTAGATCTCTATACTGGGGAAAGAGGTTCTAGGAATAGTTCCCATAAACACTGAGCCCAAACTGACATCTCCAGATGAACAGAAACAGAAAATGGTCTCAATGTTCTTCAGCAGCATAGGGGGCCCACTGTTCATTCTCCAGGACAATTACATCTTGTAAGAAAAGAATGAATGAGGTAGGTAGTAAGTGCTTCATCAGAAAATATTTAAAATATTGTTACTGACATTTAATCAAAGAGCAATAGACATAATATAATGGGTATACAAATTGATAAGTTTTACCATTACAGATTCATGGATGAAGTCATGGTCACCCCAGACAGCAAATATCTCTATCACTCGCAAGTATCTTCTTGCCCTTTATAGCTCACTCTTCCTATCCCATCTGCTTAATCATGCATTTACTGTTGCTGTAATTTGGAACTTATACAATATACTATAAATGGAATGATATAGTGTCTGTTGCTTATTGCCCACCTCTTTTACTCAGAGTGACAATTTTGAGATTTGAGCAGTGAGCATATTTATTGTATTTATTGTGTGCTCATTCTTATTAGAGTAGTATTCTGCATTGTGGCTATCCACAATAGCATCATTAATTTCCAAATTCAACTTTTGGGTTGTTTTCCATTTTTCAAATGAAAATGTTGTGGACCTTCATGAGCAAGTATTCCTGTGAATATCTTTCATTTTAGTGTGGCAGATTCTTGATTGGGGGCATTGAGCTAGTGTGGGAGCACATCCACAGAGGTGTTGGTCCTCGGGAGCTGTTCATCTTGTTTTTGAGACAAAGTCACTCCCTGGGACCTGGACGTCTCCATCAGACTAGAATGGCTTGCCAGACCCTAGGGGATCTTCCTGCTTCCACCTTCCCATGGTCTGGCAGATTCCTCAGAGTGAAATGGCTGACTCATGTAACTGATGGATGTTTAACATTGAAGCTTGCTTGCTTTTCCAAATATATATATATATATATTTGATCAGAAGTATATTAAAGATGTAATCCCTCCAAATACTTGTACAGTCAACTATTTTATTAATTTTAGTTGATTTAATTCCGCAGCAGCTGAAATGTCTGTTTAATACACACAGTGGTCTAGTTGTTACTTTCTGCTAAACTCAATGGCATCTCTATGCATGTCTGGGCAATGTGCAGGATGATGTGTGGTCTTCACCTTGGGATTCACCCTTTTCCTTGTCTGGACCTCTCCTCTCAGTTGCCTGCTGCCTCGAAAGTCTGAATGCCTCGTCCATGCTGTGAACTAACAACTCTTTCTTTGAGACTTGCTGCAGGAATTCTGCATGTGTCACGTGACAGAATAACTCTGAAGCACTCATGAACATGGGCCACACCTCTGCTCCAGGAATGAAATTCTAGTTAGATTCCGTTTGCTTTTGGTTGTTTTCCACTGCTTCCTAATAAATAATCATGATAAAAAATACTTTTATTCAACTGTGATTGTGTGACCACCCCACCCCTCTCGCACTGCTGTCTAGCTACGATTAGCATCTTGTCTTTTTTCTATCAAGTTTATGAAATTAAATTTTTCCTGTGGTAGGTTTAATTTTCTTTCCAACCATTACATATTTAATCTACTATTTAATGGCTTCATTTTGTACCACTTTATTAAAATCACCCACTGGCAAGTCACTAAATGGTAATTCCTCAATAAGCTGAAAAGCCCTGCGAGATGCTTGTAGAGGTCCAGGCTGCAACACCACTCTTGAAGTCTATCTTAAGTCCCTCATTTCCAGCTCCAATGTCCAATTTTAATCTTTTATTTTTAATGCTAATAAATTGAAAATATTCAGATAATATTCTTTTTAAAGGATGGATCTGATAATCATATAAGGTTTGAAGTTTTGGGATTGAGGTATTCATACATCAGTGTGTTTCAAATAAGGGACAGGTATCTATCTGTCTATTACAATAATCCTTATAAAACTTCCCTAGGTGGACAAAAAGCTAAACCACAAAGATGAAAATCTAACAGTTTTTTGTATTTCCTCAAATACAATCTCAATTGTGTTTTCTTTTCAGTTTCCTGATACTGTTTAAAGAAATGTCATTCAGGAGAAAGAGAGAGAAGGAGGGAACAAGAAAAGGGTGGAGGGCTGAGAAGGAATCAGAGACAGACAGAGCAACAGAACTCATACAAAACAAGGTCTAGCCTAAAGAAACTAGCAGGGAATTTCTCTGAACCTGGCTTTCCCCTTGGAAAAGCAACACTGTGCCAATTAGATCTTGGAATTTATAGTACTTTTGCAAGCCAAAGTGGTCAAGCTCCCTCAAAGGGAAGCCGTAGCCAAATTTGTAGCAAATGTGGCGCTACAGTTTCAAGTCCTTCAAAAGCCAGGGTTGAAGTTGAGCCGCAAGTGGGTTAAAACCACTGCTGTCTTCTGGGGAAGTTGACCCTAAAGCCTCCCAGAAACCAGTAATATGGGAATGCTCCTGTGACTTCCTAACACCCAGGGATCCCTGACAAGTTTCCCCACCATCATGATCACAAACTGTACTTTTTCACATCTGAGAACCAATTCTTTACATTAAGAAAGACTGAACATTTGTTCCTCTATTCCTGTGATCTCCGGTGACTCTCTGGTGTAGCTATATAAAGTTGAAGTCAAGCACATTGGTGTAAACCTATAATCTTAGCACTCTGAAGGCTGGGGCAGAAGGATGGCAAGTTGGAAGCTAGCCCAGGTGACATAAGTTCCAGGCCAGTTTGGACTATGTAGAAAGATCCTGTGAAAATAAAATGTGTAAAATAAAAGAGCTGAAAAGATGGCTCAGAAGGTAAAGGTGCTTGCTGCCAGGCCTGAGAGTCTGAGTCTGATCTGCAGTTCACACACAGTAGAAAAGGACCAAGGACTGCCAAGCTGTCCCTCTGGCCTCCTTCCTGTGCCTTGGTTAGCATGAGAACACAGGAGATAAATCAACACATGGTTATCATGTATTTATTAACCAGCCAGTGAGTGGAAAGTGCTAGGCCCAAGACTGAATTAGACATGCAAACAGGTTCAGAGTAACTTGCAGTTATAATAGAGAGAAATCCTACACGTGGTGAAGGAAAAGAACGGGAGAATGGACTCTTCTTAAAGCTATGACAGAAGAGAGAAAATAGAGTTAGAAGGAGGGCGTCAGGGTTTCGAGTGCTGTGAAGAGACACCCATGACCCCAGTAACTCATAAAGGAAAACATTTAGTTTACAGGTAGAGCTTTGGTCCATTATCATAGGGGAAGCAAGGCAGCATTCAGGCAGACATGGTGCTGAGCTAAGAGTTCTTACACCCTGATCCAAAGACAACAGAACAGGAATGAGACACTATGTGTGGCTTGAGCATATATGAGACCTCAAAAGCCCCTACACAGTGGCACACTTCCTCTAACAAGACCACACCTACTCTAACAAGGGCCTTATCTCCACTCGCAATACTCCCTTTGGAGCCATTTGCTTTCAAGCCATGGCAGAGGGACAGGAATTTGCCCACGACAGAGAGGGTACTGGATACATTTGTCGAAGGCTATGGTGGTGGCCAGGTGATTCAGGAACAGGAGCTCAGGCTTCAGTGAAAGGTTAGTGGGGGCACAGCCTCTGGAGCCACCTACAGGGGAGCAAGGAAAGCAGAGTCATGCTGCAACCTGAGATTCATCGCTCCCCCCCCCCAGTTTTGAGTAGATGGTCATAGAATTAGAGAGATTTGTCAAGATTATATTTTGGGTAAAATGTACATAAAGCCAATGGAGACCAAGAGAAAAAAATCCTTTGTAAAAGTTTCTGGATGGAGCAAGTATGGTAAAGACTGTGAAAGGGAAGGGCAAAAGATGTAATTTTATCATTTATATATGATGTATATGTATCATATAATTAAAAATGCATATATATTCAATTATATATAACCTCAAAAACTAAAAGAAATCTATTTAAAAATATAATTTTAAAAAGAAAATGAAAGGGGAGGGACAGAAGCAGATGTGGAAGCTGAGGCCCTAAGACACCAGGGAACTTTGTCCGATTTACTGAAATAGGGTATTAGAAACACTAGGTCAGGATGACCTTTCCCGGAGGCATAGGTCTGATGAAGTGCCTAACAGTAAAGTAGCAGCTTCCCAAATCTTTCTATCTTAGCTGACTTACTTAAACTAGCAATTCTAACCTTAGGGGGAAAAATGTGTTCTGGCTGGAATATCACTGACAATGTCTTTGTGCACATTTTCCAAGGCTGTAGGGTTTGGATGAGCCTTCTCTTTCCTTAGAATAAAGCTGTTATTAGCTCAGTGGCTCACTACTCTAGCATGGCCCGGAATGCCTCTTCTCACAGCTATGGTCTAACCATGTCTTGAATGTGAAACTCCCAGAGTTGGGACTTGAAGATTTTAGTCTGTCGGCTGCCTCTACAATTTTTGAAAAGATGAGATTAGTACAGGTTACAGATAAGATGAGATCTTATTCATACTTCACAGAAAATAGACTTTGTGTTCAAAAAAAAAAAACAAACAAGAATTGGTTGTCTCATTTTTTTTTTAAATACCAAGCCCATTTGAGTTAATTATCCTGAGTTCAACAAGAATAATTGCTAACACAAATATGGCATGATGTTTCAAGGTCACTGCATAGAAAACACTTAGAACCAAACCAGAAAAATGCCATTTACTTATCAAAACTCATATTAATAATCAAAATGATAGAAACTATTGCTTGATGGTATCAAATTTTCCAGGTTTATAGTCTGTCCATACCAACACTGGTTACTTTTTGTTAATTTGTTTTTGTTTAGTCTTTTGGACTCAAAATTTCAACTCCTCTTTTGATTCAACTTTTTTTCTGTGCCTACTGGGAAAAGTTTACTGGAAGTCCGTTTGTCATTTCTCCTACAAACTACCTCAATTCTCTTCCCAGTGATCATTCATCCTCCCAACTATAATCTCCTAGCTTTTTTACTTTTATTGTGGTCCTTGCTACACTGTAATGTGTGCTGTAAACTATCTCTCTGCCTCTGGTGAGCAGCGGGTGTTCAATTTCTTACGCATGGCAATGGCTGTTCCTGTCCTTGGGTGAATATGACGATAGAGCACAATGCTGGGCAAAGGGTACACACACAGCGGCAGCTTATAACGTGCTATCGACACCACACAGATCCCCATAAACCAAGATTTCAGCAGAATAGTGCCCAAACTCACCCTGCCTCTTCTAACAGTGTTAGCTTCTATTAACCTTCTAATGGTTTTGATGACATTTCTCCACATCACAAATCTAACGTATCTGTTAATGATTTCTACAACAAACTTATGGTATAAGCCTAATTAATTTTTGTCCAAATACATATTTGAAAAAAAATCAAATTAGAGTCACTAGGCCAGAGGGACCATAAATACAGTAAGATTAGGAGGTTATTATTTTACTGTTAGGTTTCTTACTAATTCACTACATTGAACTCAAGCTCTTTTGAAGACCTCCTTCCAAATCCTACCCACAAATCAAGGTTGAGCATTTTGGCTCTTCCTAACCTAGGACACCTTCAAATCATTCTGATTGTACCAATGATTCTCACCTTTTCAGACATTTTTTTCTGTATAAGATGAAACATTGCTAAAATTAAATGAGAACATTAATAACACCAGGATCACTAAACGTGCATACCACCATGCCAGAACAAAGCATGCTAGCGAGCTACACAGAAATGCAAGGATTGCCACTTCCAGCCATCACTATAAATGTTATGCGTAGTTATCAATTCAAGCTCCTTGCGTGATAAGATTACTGAAAACTTTTATCAACAAGTCAACAAGTACAGCGATGACACCATACAGTGTATAAAGCATATCCCAACTGCTACAAGCCTTCAGTTTCACTAAAAAGCCTAAATTGTAAGCCAAGAGAACTAGGAGAAAGGTTTAACATGCTGTTTCAACAGTAAGTTTGCCTACCCTACTGCTTTCAACTCAGAGACTTTCTATAAGTGATGGTTGGCAGTCATTAGGTCAACTGTGGTTTTCCCAATCTAGGATATGTGGAGCCTGGCTGTTGGGCTCCAGGCCAGAGATTTGTCCTTCATAGCTCATTTCAGAGCCTAGGTTGAAATAACATGTTCCTGTGTGGTGTGATTCTGACATCCTGAAGCTAGTCACATCTTGCTTGGTTGGCTCAGGAATCTTGTTGGTTCCATTTAAGTGTACCCCTGGCATTCCACCAGCCGAAGCACATTTGACAGGCAAATCCTGTTGAATAAACTTCACAATAAATCAAACAATCACAACTTGAAATGTTTGTAGATTCCCAGATTCTGGGGCTGGATAGGTAGGTAGATCAGTTGTAAATTCCATTGTAAATGGAAACACATTGAGCCAGGAAGGAAGCTCAGTGGGTAAAGGCTCTTTCCACCAAGGCTGATGGCTTCACTTCAGTTCCTGAAACTTCCAGAACAGAAGTGGAGAAGTCAGTCTCTCACACTGACCTCTAATACCCACAGACCCACACACATAGCATAAATAAATAAGCAAAGGATTTTTTAGTTTTAAACATACATGGACAAGAGAATAGATTGTCAAGGAGAATAATGCCTTTTATTTAATTAAGATTCTGCTGGTAGCTTTCCAAATGGTCCCCCAGCATGCAGACTGCTTCATCTTTTATTCTTGGTTTCTTCAAATGTAAATAGAAATTTGTACTTCATTAAATGATTATGTCATTGACTGTTACCATGTGTGCACTGGTTCCTAGACATAACTGATCGTGTATATGGAATCAAATAACAGCTTTTAGTTTTATTGTATTTCCTCATTGTTAGGCAGCACCCCCACCCTATGGAAACAGCTCGTTCTGACACCTACTTGAGCTATGATGGTTGCTTGTATCCAGATTGGGAAGTTACAAGGTGGACTTGATGGAGACAGAGTCAGCTGCTACAACATAAATCTGAGTGTCCATGCTGACAATTCTGCTGAATCTCCCAAGAGATGATGACTGGTCCTGCCCTGCAGTGCGGAAGACATCTTTCAGACAAAAATGTCACATGAGAGATCCTTTTGTGGAAAATGAAGGCAATGTCGGAGAGGAGTTGAAGAAGTTCTGATGGGCTGAGAGATGGATTGCTTTGGAAACATCCTATCTCCCATCTTTTCGATTCTTGTCTGATTCTTGGGACTCCAACTGCTTTCCCAGACAGTTTCAGCTGCGGATTGAAAACAACAACTCCTTGACTGAAGGCTTTAAAAGTGCTTGAATGTTACAGGCTTTCCATCCTCCCAGAAAACAAGCCCCGTGAGCCCACGAATGAGGAGTGGGAGCAGAGACAGGTCGTTCTAGCTGAGGCTGAATTCAGGTGGGTTTTTTTTAGCTTTTCCTTTTTTTTTCCTTTTTCATCCCTCCTTATTTTGCAATAACTGACAAACAAATTGACATTCGTTTCTGTCCCTCCTCCTTACAGATACAGTGTCACAGTAGAGAAGACAAGCATTGAAGGTACTAGCAATGACAATTTAGGAGCTAATGATAAAACACTCCACAAACCATGGCCCCTGCTCACTGCATATGTCATCAAAAGTAGAAGTCAGCCAATTTGTAGCCAATTTGAATCCAGTCAGTAACCTATTTTTGTCCAACCTAAAAGTTAAGAAATTCTTTTATTTTCACATTTTAAAGGGTCACAAAAATAAACAGGGACAGAGATCTTAAATATTTACTATCCAGCTGTAGAAAAAGTTCATTTCTGGCATCCAGAACACAAATGTCTGAGAGACCCTAATGCAACGAATGTTCCACAACTAACAGATTCATCAGTCATGAATATTCACATGGTAATAATGTTCACCTTTGAAATTAGGAGAAAAATATTTCATTTTAGAAATTTTGGGAAACAGATTCAATACTATAAAAAGCTCCATTTATTTATACATAAAATATTGAGACAACATGACCAAGTATTGTCATATAACTGATGGTACTAATGCTAAAACCTAAAATTATTCCTTCAGATGGCTCAGAGGTTAAGAGCACTGCCTGCTCTTCCAGAGGTCCTGAGTTCAATTCCCAGCAACCACATGATGGCTCACAATCATCTATAATGAGATCTGGTGAGCTCTTCTGGCATGCAGGCATACATGCAGACAGAATACTGTTTATATAATAAATAAATTAATCTTTTTTTAAGTCATCCCATCTGGCTTAAAAAATGTCTTAATGGATTTATTGTATTTTTCCCCTTATAAAAGTGTCAAACATTCACACGTTAGACAGTACATGGTTTTTTAAAATTTTCTGAGTAGCAAGTTTAAAAATATTGGGGGAATAGACTTTTCTGCAAATTAATTTATAATCCTCAGATAGATTCTGTTAATTGTTTTTATGAAATTATATGCTAAGTATACTTTAAATAAACAAGCAAGTCAGAGTTTTTTCCCAAAGTGATTGTGGGAAATTTTTCGAATGCATGTTCATGTGTGTATGTGCACATGTATGTGCAGGTGTCTGTGAAAGTGTGTAGTTGTACATGTAGAGACCCAGACTTGAGACCTGTGTCTTCCTCAGTTGTTCTCAGTTATTAATTTTTGAGGTGGGATCTCTCTCAGAATGCAGTGGTAGGTAGTCTAGCTTGAGGCTCCCTTCCAAAGATTTCCTGTCCTAGCTTCCCCAGTGCTGATACTTTAAGCTGTATATAACTGTATATCTGTCTATGGTCATGCCAGGCATATGGCCACCATGTCCATCCAGCCTACATGTGGGTTCTAAGGATCTGAGCTCATGTTTGGAAATACCAGTCTGCTTCTGTGTTTGGCTCAAAAGCCACCTCACAGTAAAGAGAAAATAGGTTCATTCCTGTTTATGATTAAATCTATTCCTCAAGGATTAGGTGATGCTCCACCTGTAACCTTAACTACAAATGTGTCTGTACTGTGTGTTTCAGGAATGGCAATCATGTCTTTCCAAACAAGTGGAAGACTTGTATGAAAAGAACTTTAAATATTTGAAGAAAGAAATTGAAGAAGACACCAGAAAGTGGAAAGATCTCCCATGCTCTTGGGTTACCTACTTGAATTAACATAGTAAAAATGGCAATCTTACCAAAAACCAATCTACAGATTCAATGCAATACCCAGTAAAATCCCAGCAAAATTCTTTACAGACCTCGAAAGAACTCAATTTCATGTGGAAAAGCAAAAACCCCAGGATAGCCGAAACAATCCTGTCCAATAAAGGAACATTTGAAGGCATCACAATCCCTGACTTCAAACTCTACTACAGAGCTACAGTACTGAAAACAGCCTGATATTGGCATAAAATCAGATGGAAGGACCAATGTAACCAATCAAAGACCCGGATATTAATCCACACACCTACAAATACCTGATTTTTGACAAAGAAGCAAAAAATACCAAATGGAAAAAGAAGCATATTTAACAAGCGGTGCTGGTATAACTGAATATCAACATATAGAAGAATGAAAATAGATCCATATCTATCACCATGCACAAAACTCAAGTCCAAATGGACCAAAGATCTCAACATAAAGCCAGCCACACTTAAACCTCATAGAAGACAAAGTGGGATGTATACTTGAACTCATTGGTACAGGAGACCACTTCCTAAATATAACCCTATTAGCACAGATACTGTGAGAAACAATCAATAAATGGAAACTGAAAAGCTTCTGTAAAGCAAAGGACACAGTCAATAAGACAAAATGACAGCCTACAGAATGGGAAAAGATCTTCACCAACGCCACATTGGACAAAGGTCTGATCTATAAAATATATAAAGAACTCAAGAAACAAAACTTGGTCATCAAAAGAACAGATCCTCCAATAAAAAAATGGAGTAAAGACCTAAACAGAGAACTCCCAACAAAGGAATCTAAAATGGCTGAAAGACACTTAAGGAAAAGTTCAACAACCTTAGCCATCAGAGAACTACAAATCAAAACAACTCTGAGATTCTATCTTACACCTGTAAGAATGGCCAAGATCAAAAACACTGATGACAACTTATGCTAGAGAGGTTTTGGGGTAAAGAGAACACTCCTGCATTGCTGGTACAGCTCATTTGGATATCAGTATGGTGATTTCTCAGAAAATTAGGAAACAACATTCCTCAAGAACCAGCAAAACCACTTTTGAGTACATATCCAAAGGATGCTCAATCATGCCACAAGGACATGTGCTCAACTATGTTTAGAGCAGCATTGTTTGTCATAGCCAGAACCTGGAAACAACCTAAATGCCCCTCAACTGAAGAATAGAAAATGTGGTACATTTACACAATGGAGTACTACACACCAGAAAAAAATGTCATCTTGAATTTTTCAGGCAAATGGATGGAGCTAGAAAACATCATACTGAGTGAAGTAACCCAGACCCAGAAAAACAATTATCATATGTACTCACTCATAAGTAATTTTTAAACATAAAGCAAAGAAAACCAGCCTAAAAATCACAATCCCAGAGAACCTAGACAACAATGAGGCCCTAAGAGAGACATACATGGATCTAATCTACAGGGGAAGTAGAAAAAGACAAGATCTCCTAAGTAAATTAGGAGCATGGGAACCATGGGAGAGAGTTCAAGGAGAGATGAGAGGAAGAGAGAGGAGCAGAGAAAAAATGTATTGCTCAATAAAATCAATAAAAAATTAATAACCATCTTGCATCCCTACCATTGTTTCAAAATGGTTACTATGGTTACCTTACTATGACTACCTGTTTTTCTGACCGCCTTGCAATCATGTCTTTGTTTCCAGAGGTTGTTATGACTAACTTGTTATTCTTATGCTCTGCTCTTGTAACCCCGCCTATTTGCCCATCAAATCCCCTTACCTCTCAGCTATAAAAGCCTTGTCTTCCTCACAGATGACCTCTCAAACTCTGTCTTAGGTCCCCCTATGTGGCCTATGAACATGAAAAAAGACCTTCTTTTGATTAATTAATTTGGTCATGATGATTTGGGTCAGTGGTCTTTCTCCTCTCATCTTTGGGGTTAACAGTTTTCCCAGAAGTATTTTGTTCATCCATCTCCCCAGATCCTTGATTCTACAATTTTTAATTACACTCATCACCACTATTTTCTTCTGCTTTTATGGTCTTGGTTACATTAACAGCTAACATTCCCTGATAAGCTTGATATTCACATGTAATTTTTCTTTGATTCATAATGTTGAACCTCCACTAGTTTATCTGTTGGAAATTATGAATATATAAGTTCATTAAATATTAAAACAAAATTTTAATATGTACTAAAATTTGTTCCAAATATATTGTTTTTATTATATGTTTGATTTATATATTTTCATATTAATACTATTTAAAAATAAGGCACATCTACTCATTTTATTGTGTGTTATTTTAAAATTATTTATGTGATATTGATGTTTGTGTGGTGTAGGAGGTCATTCTGTTTATGCATTGCTTTCACTGGTTAATCAATAAAGAAACTGCTTGGCATGATAGGGCAGAACTTAGGTAGGCGGAGAAGACAGACTGAATTCCAGGAAAAAGAAAGCAGCAAGAGAGAGCCGCCATGGAGTTGCCAGGTCAGACATGTTGAATCTTTCCCTGTAGCCATGACCTAGTGGTGATATACAGATTATTAGAAATGGGTTAAATCAAGATGTGAGAGTTAGCCAATAAGAGGCTAGAGTTAATGGGCCAAGCAATAATTCAATTAATACAATTTCTGTGTGGTTATTTTGGGTGTAAGCTAGCTGAGCAGCCGGGACAAACAAAGGGCCCCGCTCTCTCCAACATTTGTGTTTAACAAAAACTCCAGGGATTTTATCCAAGGGAAAAAAAGCAATTAAAAATCAATAAATGATCCAAATACAAGAAGACAGCTACCACATGTTTTCTCTTATACGTGTGTGTTTGTGTATTGGAAGGAGGTTGTAGAAAGGGAGTCCTGAGTGGAGAGAAAGCCCGCTTAAGGGAGGTGGGAAAGAGCACAATGGGAAAGAAAAATGTGACTGACTGGGGGAGGGAGGGAGAGAGAAGCTGGGGAGGGGAGGGGAGCTAATAAGAACAAAGTATGATAATTATACCTATTTATGAAGAGATCATGGTTACTCCATTACTTTGTATGATAAACTAAATAAATGATCAAAGAAGCAGCTAAATGTACAAGCTTGTGGTAACACTAGAAAGAATGTAGTAGCGTTTCATTTCAAGACGACATCACAACCACTGCACTGTAAGCTGTGCCCATAAGTAATATTATGCACACAAGTTTGATCATCTTGTAAAATCAGATAATATGTGTATATCTTCATATCACCATGCCCTTTGGGAGGGTCATCAAGAATTTCATTATTGGTACTGAAGAAATGGCTCAGTGGCTAAGAGCACTTACTGACTTTCCAAAAGGCCTGGGTTTGGTTCCCAGAATCCCCTATTGAGTCAAAAAGACTCACATCTGCCTGTATCCCATTCCAAAAGATCCAATGCCTGCTTTTGGCCTCCTTTAACACATACATGTAGCATATACACACAAGTAGCATACATACATACATATGCATATACTTGTAACTTTTTAAAAAAATTATATTAGCATAAAAATCTCTTATCCTGGTGATGGCTCTAATTCCAGCTACTTATGAGGCTGAGACAAACATCTCAGTAAAAACCCTTCAGGGTTGAGGTCTGCTAGGCTTTTCCCCATCCACTTTGGCACGCCCATTGGCATTGTTCTTGTTTTGCTCATATTTGGGCAGTCATGTTAGTGAGACTTTATGGGTGTAACTTCTGATATTACAACGGGACATAATCTCACAGCAAACTACCTGATTCTCTGATTCTTTTTTTTTTTTTTTTTTTTTTTGGTTTTTCGAGCCAGGGTTTCTCTGTGGTTTTGGAGCCTGTCCTGGAACTAGCTCTTGTAGACCAGGCTGGCCTCGAACTCCCAGAGATCCGCCTGCCTGATTCTCTGATTCTTACAGTCTTGCTGCACCCACTTTCACGGGTTCCCTGAACCTCAGTTGTGGGAGTATTTGTAGATGTGTGTATTGGGGCAGGGTTCCACAACTCTGTGTTTTGATTGGTTGAGGTCTTCTTCAGTTTTCTCTCATCTGTTTCCTTGATGAGACATAAAGACTGCAATTCTCTGTGGGTATATGGACAAATGGCAATAGATTATTGTTAAGGATTATATCCTTCAGAAAGAACTATATGCAGCCCAAGAGAGCTGAGTGAGGAGAAGTAGTCTTCACCAGAAAAGAGCATAGCAAATGGCTGTCCAATGCCAAATGATCAGTCCTGAAACATACACAAGTAATATTATATAGATTTATCAGGTTACATTTAGGAATATATATGTATCTACCCATTCATATGTCCTTGAAATAGCAATTAATGAAAAAAGAAGTCATGAATTTGAAGGAGGTTTGAGAAGGGTTTATGGGAGGGTTTAGAGAAAGAAAAGGGAAGAGAAAATTTGTAATTATAGAATAATCTAAGAAATATTTTTAAAGATAGTAATCACCAAAAATATAAATATAAAGATAGATAGATAGATAAATAGATAGATAGATGATAGATAGATAGATAGATAGATAGATAGATAGATAGATAGATAGATGATAGATAGAGCAGTTCTAGAGAGACATCTCAGTTATTAAGAGCACTGGTTGATCTTCCAGAGACCTGGGTTTGATTTCCAGGCCTGTGTGGGTACTGCATGCATGTGGTGAACAGACCTAAATGCAGGCAAAACATCCATACGCATAAAATATTTTTTTAAAATGTAAAATTAAATACTAAAAAAAAAAACCTTGAGGGCGTGCGTGCCTTGCCTACCTGTTGCTATTTGTGCATCTACTACAAGTGTGGATAAACAATGATACTCACAGAATCTGTGCAGCACTACTTGTTAAAACTCTGTTAGTCAGCTATATGAAGAGTTGAGTTTTATTCCTTGCTGCATCAGGTGTGTTATGGAGTTCAGAGGACAACTTGCCATTTCTCTTCTTCTACCATGTGGGCTCTGGGGCTCAAACTAAGGTCACCATTCTTGTCAGTTACCAGACGAGCCCTCTCTCCAGTCTCTAGAAACATCTTCTTCCTTTTTCTTCCTTTTAAGTTTTGAGATAGAATGCCATGTGTTTCAGGTTGTCCTCTGGGTAGCTGTGTCATTGAGAATAACCTTGAACTAACTTTTGGTTCTCCAGTCATCTCAAATAGTTGGATGATCAGTATGTGCCACCGTGTTCAGATCATAGAGTAAGGTATTAAACCCAGGGACTGATGTGTGTCCAAAAGCCCTCTACCAATTGAGCTACCTCACCATATAATGCTCATTTTTAATACCAATGTCACATATATCCCAGCGATTATATGCAGTTTTTCAATTCCACCCTTCATTATCTGCCTAGAGACTCAGCTGGGTTTGGCACTTGGCAAGTTGTATTTCTTTGGGTCGGTTACATTCTGCAAAATAGAAATTTAAATACCTCCAAAATCTGACAGAGCAGTAGCACCGTGAAGACCTGCAGTGGAAAAGTTCACACTTGCCCTGGTTTGCCATGTTGCAGTCAAAAAAGAGGCACACTAAAAAAACCTTACGGCTATGTGTACACAGGATCAAAAAAAATTAAATTTTTGTTTAGATTGTGCCCTCTGTCTCCAATGTGTCCCATTATATAACATATGCAAGTATTTCAGAATTCCCTCAAAATCAAATCCTAAGTGTTTCATATAAGTGATGCCGAGATGTGGGTGTTATACTCAGAGGTCTCAGATCGAGACTGACAGAGAGAAGGAAAAAAAGGCAAAGATGACCTCCTCCTCCTCCTCTGCCCCTTCAATCTTCCCAGCAATGACTTTTCCTCTGCATCCACAAAGGACTCACACAACTAAAGACATCTTTTCTTTCCTTTTTCCATATGGTAGTTTGAGTGAGAATGGCCCTCATAGGCTCATACACTTCAGTGTTTGGGTCCCAGTTAACGGAATTATTTAGGAAGGATTAGGGGATGTGGTCTTGTCAGAGGAGGTGTGTCTCTGGCAGTGGGCTTTGAAATTTCCAAAACCCATGTCCCTCAGTCTCTCTCTCTCTCTCTCTCTCTCTCTCTCTCTCTCTCTCTCTCTCT
>JABTXL010002720.1:3056603-3106096 GCA_025134845.1 Neodon shergylaensis
CTCTCTCTCTCTCTCTCTCTCTCTCTCTCTCTCTCTCTCTCTCTCTCCCTGTCTCCCTCTTGTAGATGAGACTCAAATGCCCAGTTACTGCTCTAGTACTATGCTTGCCCACAGTCCCAGTCATGAAGGTCATGGACAGACCCACTGAAATTGCCAACAAGTCCCCAATCAAACACTTTCTCCTATAATTTGCCTTGGTCCTGGCATCACTTCACAACAACAGACTGTAACTAAGACATACAAAGAAGGTTGCCTGCCCACTCACCTAGGGATACCAGCACCAATGAGTAACATCCTCTTCTTAAGGGTTTGGATCACAGTTCTGTGGGGCCATCATAGATTCCCAGGTTAAGAGAACACCAAATTCTTCCTCCTGCTGGTGAAGCAGCTTCTAGCACAGTGAGTGACCATCTCCATGATTGGAGGCCCCTTTAAGAGGGATGCATTCATCCTCCAAGCTGAGTCAAAGAGCAGCTTGAAACAGTGGTTCTCCACATTCATTACAACTTTGAGAAGGACTTTGGAATCCCCAAGCTTAACTACACGCTAAACAAGGTATCTAGTCTCTGGGGGGGGGGGGGGGGCACAACATCACTATTTTGTTTTAAGATTAATTCCCAATAGACAGTCAAGCTTGACATGAGACCCCCTAACCTTATGGGTTGAGTTCAACAAAACATGCTAGTTAGTTGACATTCCGTATTTTTCAATGAGATTGCCCGTAAGGACTAACAGTTACTCACTAAGTTGCTGTTGGTGGCAATAGAAACTTTTGTTTTCTTACTGTTGAGTGACCTACATTTCAGACATAGTAAGAAGGCCCAGAAAGAAATGCATTCCTTGAATTCATTTGGTGTACATAGGAAAACTCAATCCTTCGTGGGGGTAAAATGTGCTAACAAGGATTTTGCGCCCTGGCCCCCAAGTCGGGTTGTTTGTTTAGAAGGGTTTATGGTTGGCTTCCAAGGCACTGAACCAGTTGCAGGGCTCAAAATGTGTCAAATTCTTTTCTGCTTTTGTAAATAGTAGAAAAAAATATCACTGTGGTGTCCAAAACTTTCCACCCTGCTGTGAGGATCAGCCCCAGCTAGGCAGGCTCACCACCCCCCAAACACTCGCTGGATTGCTCCGCTCGGTGTGAGAGACAGCTGTGTGAAGGCCTTGAACTGCTTGCCCTGAAAAGAGGATAAAGTAAAATGCAAGTTCTCGCTTCAATTCAGTGGGAAAGGCTAATTCCTGCCCACAAAAAGGAGTTTGAATGTTTAGGAAACAAGAAATCAGGGATTTGAAGCGCTTTGATTGCATGCTCCTGTTTTCCGGTCCTCCCAAATCGGAGAAAAACAAAAGCAGAGGGTAAACCCGAAAGAGCAGTCTGTAGACTTCTTCTTCCATGCAAATGAGTTATTCTTCTTAACGAGAACTGTTCCTGCAAGTAATTAGCAGAGTGTGATCTCAGAATGAGGGAACAATGCTAAGTAAAATAAGAACTGACCTCGGTCCACAGCCGCTTGTTGAAGTGAACCCAGCACGTGCTCTGTAGGGCTGGGTCCTCCTGTGCAAAGGGCTCTGGGCTCTGCCCGGCTAATGCAAACTGAAAATTTAGTGCCCAACTCAATTATCGGAAGGTTTCAGGAGAAAATTATTTTTTGTTGCGTTTTCCACTCCATTTGCATACATAGCTTAAGATAATGTATTCCCAGACACATCTCTTTTCTTTGTGTTTCTCTAATTTTCATATGATCTGAGTAAATATTTGAGTAAGAAAATGTCCCATGCTTAATCGCCATCTTATTGCTTCATTTCTTCCTGTAGGGAGGAAAATACTGCATGATCTGTTTTCATTTTCTCTCAGAATCGTGTACATATTGATCATTTGTTCAAAATCAGTTCCTAACTCTCTATTATATACTAGGCATCTGGATTATACTCCAGGGCAACAAATGAAGCAGTGTGGACATGGTGAGATGATCTAGCATAGAATTAATTTATGATTAATCTCCCTGTTTTTCCCTCTTTCCCACATAGTAGGAAGCAGCCAGACCCACGGAATTTTCTTGTCTTTGGAGATTTTGCTGCCTGGGAATGGAATTCGCTGCGTCTTTCGTGACCTGAAATGGTACTGGTTTTCTGGGTTGTAGTGTAACAAGACAGTAACCATAGCAAGGTCCAATCAGGAGACAGAAATGACTTTGCAATTTGAGCCAATAAATGGCAAAATAAATAATTACTGGGCTACTTGTAGCAACGGAGCGAGAGAAAAGAATTGAGAACTAAAGCAGAGACCAGAGAACTTTATTCTGTGAAAGATCAGATGGCAAGAGTAAAGGCTGCAGCGACCCTTGAGGCTCACTTCCAAGGTCTCCATTCTACCATGACAGTATCAAAGCATCAGAGAGCAGAAAAGGAAATGTGTCTACATTCCAATAAGTCTTTATTTACAAAAAAAATGACACCGGATTATAGTCAAGGACCCCTTTTTAAGACAATACCCTCCAGCTCAAAGAACAGAGGAGGGGACTGGAGGAAGTAGGAAGGAAGAGATTTCCAGAGGCGGAACTCAGGTCTACTGCAGGTGGATGGTCTGTTGCCTGTCCTATCCAGGCCAGAGGAGGTTCAGCATTGCTGGGCAAGCCAAGAAACCTTCTCAAGGAGGTAGGAGGTGCATGGTAGATGCACCGAGAGGGTCGGGCTCTAGGAGATACTCTATTGTAAGTCAGTCAGTTGGTGAGCTCAGAAAGTGCCATCTTGGTGTGTGACAGGACAGAGCCCCTCGCGGTAGTTAATGCAAATGCCCAGGAACTAATACCTGGTAGCTACAGGAAGCAGAAAGACTATGATCCACAATGTCACTCTAGCGCCCTCTGCTGCAGGTTAGTGCTCTCCTTGATATAACAAACACACACAAGGATAGATGTGCTTCAAATTGATTGATATGCTTTAAATGATACCAGGCGAATGTCTGAGCCATAATTTCGTGCGGAATTTTCTACAGTTTCACAATTGTGTTCAGATCCTTCCCACACCGCTCAGCTCAAGAGATGCAGAGTGTCATTTGTTTAGCTTAACAGCCACTTCCCTCCATGAGGAGCTCCCAGAAGCCTGACCTTGTGCTAAGCCCTCGGGAAGAAGAAGCTCTGCACTTGGTTTTCCAGCCACAGAGATCTCCACTATACAAGCCCCGTAGTTCTCTGTACAGAGTTTGTCATCTGGGTCCAGGATTAGTACCATGTTTTGTTATCAGACTTAAAGTTCTGGGTCCGTGCTTAGAGATGACAGCTGACATAGTAGTGCATATGTCTTCGTACTCATCTCTCTTTCCAATTAAAATGAATAACTGCATGTTTCAGAGGACGCCAGGATTGGGGAGAAACGAGAGGCAAAACCTATTCTAGAATAACTAGGATGAAGAGAGAATTGATCCCAGCTCCATCAGCCTGCCCCATCTAGTTTGCTCCACTAAGGCCATTCAGGAATCAACAGCTAAGCAAACTCAGCTGGACAACTGCAGCACCCTGTATGTCTTCCTTTATTTAACTCATGCCATGCCAGAATGGGGAAACCAAGCTCCTTCTACTGTTAAGCCCTCACAAAGGGTCAGACCAGACCCCTGAAAGCATACTGTATACCCAAGAAGTAACAGCCAACACTGCTCACCCCAGCTTTCTATATCCCAGCCATTGCCATTAGCTCATGGGCACACTACCAACTCCATCATGTGACTGAGGATCTGCTCATCTCATAACGATTCAGAAGTCATAAGAAAGACAAGAAAGTGACATGAGGAGCAGGTCCCCGGGGAGCTAACCTCCTTCCACTAGTCCCCATGGTTTGCAGGTCACATCACCTCCCTATAGTGTCACAGACTGAAAACCAAGCTATTAGAATACGGGACTTGGGGGTACGTTTAAGACCCAAACCATGGCATCCTCATGGTATCTCCAAGACACAGTTATTGTTCCCACTTCACAGATGGCACAACTGGGTCACAGAGATTGGACTTTCACAAAGTAAGCAACCGTGATGAATACAAGAGAAGCACTGAAGGAAGTTTTACATCTTCGTTGATGACTCTGACAGGCAAATGGGATGGGAACCAATTTCTATGATAAAATGTGTATATTTGAGCTGTAAATTTAATTTGGGCACTGTGACTATATATTTAATTCTGTTAATACCATAATTAATTCTCTTCAGTCATGCAAATTTATAAAGATGGAGAAAATGCCCCTTTGGGATTTTACAGAAGTTTTACCTTTATCAATCCTTTTGCTTCTAGGTGGTGGTTTGTTTCTTGTGCGGGGGCCTTGGGAGGTCTTCATCTGGGCAATGATTTATGCATGATTTGCTTGGAGGAGAATATCTCAGAGGAGTGAGGACTAAAGTTGCTGTAGGCATTCTTGTGGCTGGCACTAACCAAAGTAGTATCTCGCAAGTGTAAGATTTTATACATCAAATGATGATAGATGATAGACAGATAATAAGGAGATAGATGATACACATATAGAAAAATATAGATGATAGATAGATAGATAGATAGATAGATAGATAGATAGATAGATGATAGACATATAGAAAAATAGATAGATGATAGATAGATAGATAGATAGATAGATAGATAGATAGATGATAGATAGATAGATAGATAGATAGATAGATAGATAGATAGATAGATAGGACAGATGATAAGTGTGGTAGATAGATAATAAATGTATAGATATAATCAATTACATGTGTATGTTATCTTACATTATTTTTAATGCTATAACAAAACACTTGATTGGATAACTATCAGAGTAGAAATTATTTTCTCTTCATCCTGGAGACTGGAGATAAGGTTTTGGCAGGCTCGTGGTCCCATGAGAGTTTCTCTCTGCTTCTCAGATGTTATCTTAAATTCAATACTCTCAAATAGCAGTGGGTGAAAAGACCAAAGAGCCTAGGGATTTCTCTCTGGTCTTTTTATAATTACCGGTCTCAGTCATGAGGACTTTCCTCATCCCTAAAAGTCCTTCTTCTTAACTCCATCACATTGACAATGTGTCCACATGTAAGTATGGGAGACAATGAGACCATAGCTTGTGTGTACTGGTGCCTGTATAAGATTGGGGCAAATGCTAAGTATTACAGTTGGCTTTCCCCAAGAGTAAAAGTCGTTCAATATCCCACTGTCCTAGAATAAGTGAAGACTAATTGCTAAACTATTAATGACTAGTTAATCTTTCCAAATGTCAACTCAGTTCTTTTTCACTTGAGACATTATGGACACATCATTTATTAATGATTTTCTTTTTACTACTAAACCAAATTGTAAGGAATAGCATGCAGCTCAGAGAGTTTCTAATATTTTATAATACCTAGTTAAAGATGTTGTACACTTAAGAGAACAGGTAGCAGCTTCAGACTTTTAATTTTCAAAAGTATATTTTTAGCTAGACATGGTGATGCTTGTCTGTTGTCCTAGCGTTCAGGATGCTGAGGAAGATGGAGTTCCATGAGCTTGAGGCAGCCTGGGCGATATAACAAAGCCCTGTCTCCAAACAAATGAAAAAGGTCAACTTTGTTGTAAAAGGAATACTGCTTTGGGCTGTAAACGCAACTCAGTTGGTAAAGTGCTGACTCAGGATACATGGAGCTCTGGGTTCAGTCCCTAGCATGACATCAACCAAACAAGGTCATGCCAGCCTGGAATCCCAGCACTGGAAGGCAGAAGCAGGACAGCCAGGAATTTAAGGTCATCCTCAGCTACACAGGGAGTTTGAGGCCAGCTCTTGTCACTCCCCCCACCAAAAAAAATACTCTGGGACAAACAATCACAGAATAATTTCTAAAGCACTTACTCAATTGTTTCTTGAACAATGTTTATGTACAGCCCCTCTAGAAATCCAACTTGGAACCTGGCCTAGCTGTAGGCATCTTGAGTACTGACTCCATGATTGCCTCTGAGTAATCCTGGCCTCTATCCCTCATATTTACCCAGCACATACAAATGAATAAAACAGTGGCGTGCGAAGACTACCTGACATCACCAGTACTGGCTTAAGATAAAACTTGTACATAGCTATACAAAGTCAGTTTTGTCTTGACTGCTGTGTGATCCTCCTTCATCTGACTCAAACAACAAGAAGACGCCTATCTTGCTATCCCTTTAACCTCATCTCTGTCAACAAGTCAACATACAGTATGTCATATACTCCTGGATCTGTCTCCCTGGTCCCAAGGAACTTGAAGCCAAGTCTATGATAACAAAATTTCCCTCAAAGGACATCAAATCAAGTCATGAGAAAGCAGAGCAAAATGGCCACTGCCCTCCTAGCATCTACAGCTATGACATAGTTCATAGTTGCAAAAGGGTACAAATACAAAGCCATGATGAAAATGTTGTCAAACTGCATAATTTGAAAAATGCAGAATGATGACAGAGAAACCCAAATTTTCCTGCTGGAAGATCACAGTTTTATAGAACTAATATGTGACAGGTTAACAGTTGAGAAACCATGGGAAATGTGTTGCTATGTGCAAGAAAGCATGGGAATCATATACCATGTGTACATGAATGGAACTCACAATGGACCAGAGGGTTGAGGCTTAAAAATTCCCTTTGTAAGGGAGAGGAAGATGGAGGCTGTGAGAAGTTATAGAGGGGTTATAAATGTAGACAGTTTTGAATTGTTAAAAAGAATGTGACCTATAGAACGGAGTAATAACCAATGAGGAAATCCCTGAGTGGGCTGAGGACTCTCACAGACCGGCATTGGGAGCAACACTGAGAACCGGAGGAGCACAGGGGCAAAGCAACAGAAGCAGGACTGGAGCCGTCAATGGGAACAGTATGGGGCTTCAGTGGAAGGAGGACTTGAAACATCATTGGAAGCAGCACTGGGAGCACCAGTGGGATCATCAGTGGGAGAGACACTGGGAGTGGCCTGCGCAGATGGTAAGGCAAACAGTATCACGGTGCTCTGGGACTATATACAAACCAAGCAGCTATATATCTGACTGGGCTTTCCCTCTCTATCTATGGACCCGAAATCACACTGTGCTTGAATGCACACAGGAGCCTCAAATGCAGTTTCCCCCAAAACATCAGCATCTTAAGCCCGTCCGACTTCCGTTCTTCTCCTCATTCATCTCCAGCTAGACACCAATCTTAAATTAAAGCTCAGAAGTGACCCTGAAAATGGGTGGGGCTTCCCACCTCTACCGCCACTGTATTTCACTTCAAACCTGCACCTTCTCTTCCCAGGACTATAACACGGTCTTTTGCTTTTATCATTCTATTTATATTCTCCTCCCCACCTCCTATTCACAGGAAAATGCTCATTTTAAAACTTGTTTCAAATGTAGAAAATAAAGTTGATAATCTCACTACCCAAATTAAATAAATGAAACAGAAAAACCTAACTAAGCATGGGCTGTGTATTCTGATTGACAAACACAATCCTTTCCAATGCAAGCAACCAACCTTTCAGATCCCCCCTGACCCTCTCTTGCCTTGGTGAGTGTTTCTAAGACCATGAACACCAGATCCATTAACATTACAGCCTACAAAGAAGGACCTCCAATCTTTGCTGGGCACCCGATAAACTACAGTTCATCTCTCAGTACTCAGATCAAGTGTTAGGTCCTCAGTATAACTTGTGCAGTCAGCAGGTCACTGCTCTGGTCCCTTTATTGCCCCAGAACTGCTTCGGCAATTCCATCAAAGCACTTCGCCCTATACTACAATTTATCTTTTCACATTCTACACAAAGAAGACTCTTAGCCCCACGAGAGCAGAAGTGTTGTGTGTCCATCCTCACCTTTTGTGGAGGGAAAATGTTATTTCTCTTGGATTTGATGCAAATGTTCCTTGGTGGTGAGATGAAATGGACAGGAATGGGAAAGGAAATGAAATTGCTTTGTAGGAATATTCAGGAGCAGTCAGACCTAAGGCTTTCCTGATCATTTACCTTCATCCAGATTTCAAATGCTCATGTGACAGTGGGCTGTTCATGGTAGTGGTGATCATTTAATTTTCCTGTAAACGAGGCTCCCCCTTACATTCCTCTTGCTTCTCTTCAATAGTCTCTCTCTTGATGATCTGTTTCTGACTTCTTAAGAGTTTAGATCTGCTCATGGGTAGAATAGCAGAAAACTGGACTGAGGACAGAGACGATGCACCAGCATCCAGGGTCAGGAAGAACACCTTATCCCTCTGCCACTGTCCCTCCCATGGGAGCATCCAAGACCCAGCAGCACCAATGAACATTCCATAACTCCCTTGACCTCTCTCCCTCCCGCCCCTGATAATGCAAGTCTAGTCAGCTGTGCAGACAAGTAGAGTGTTACACTCGCTGTCCTTGAATGTCCCACCGATTGGGAAATTTACGATGGGGCTAGACCTGTTCTATGAGGTCCCAAAAGACAGCACTGTGACTGACTTTGGGAAGTTTAAAGGAAGAAAAAAATGCCTTTGCCATTGAGAGCTAGCTGCCAGTAAGAGAGCTGGCTGCACAAAGGGGTGAATTGCCTGCGGCAAAGAATGTTATATACAGACACACACTTGCTGCGAAGTTAGTCGGGGGATTCAGACAGAAGGGATCTCTCGGGGCGTCTAGTGTTCAGTCTCCACTGAAAATAAAGACATCTTTTCATCTTTATCTTTCCCATTTTCTTTCTGGTTTCCTCTCCAATGTTCCAAGAGACTCAGCAAAGACGATGAAGGCAATGCAAACTGATGCTTTAGTCTTTGTGTCCTTTGCCTGCGCCCCACAACTTGGTCCACCAGGAAATGAAAAGGATAAATATCTTCCTAAACAAAGAAAATAAATAAGATGTTCACTTTAACCATTAATTAAAATTCTTAGATTAACTGGCATATTCTTTTCTTACATCTGACATAAACATCTATATTTTATTGCAAATTTTTAGAGCACGGGCATGAAGCTCACAGATCATTGCTATAGTGATTGAAAAGTAAAAATTACAGCATGTTACTGGGAGTGATTAGTTTTCAAACAGATTGGTTTTTGCATAGCATTTGAATTATCAGGTTGTCCGGTTATTTTCAGTTTGCTTCTCATTAATGCTAAACTGACAAGTCCACTCCAAAGGAACAATTCTTCAGATGCAGTATCTGCTTTATCTGTTGCAACAATGAAATAGTCCAGAAATTAATTCTGCATCCCAGACTCATGCATGGCTCCTCAAATGTTCCACTGCAGGCCTTTCGCTTTATGAAACACTTGCAGCATTGTAACATGACATGACCAGGAAAAGGGTTCAAGTTGTGTTTTTGAAATGGAATCACATATGTGAAAAATTGGTCACCAGGAGCATGGTAGCCATGGAAAAGTGGTTTGCTGTGCATGACTGCAAGCAGGGCCTTAAAATAATGCTTGGAAGAAACACGTATGCCCTTGCTCCGCTGCACAGTTGGAACTCCCGTGAATGGTTGCGTGGAAGGTAAGGAGAAGTTAAATTTTGCACCTGGAAATATGCTGTTAAATTTTCAGATATCAGACGCCATAAACCAGGAAATGTTAAAAGGGAATGTTTGAGACAAGGTGAGGTAGGATGAGCTGAAGGAAAGTCATTAGACTGAAAGGAAGCTCCTTCGGTCCGCTCTCCCTGCTAACAGCTGTGATCCTACATAAAGCTGGATCTCTAGACTGACGGAGAGGAAAGGAATATTGGGTTCTGTGGGCTCGGAGATTTCTTCCTCAGTTTTATGACTGAAAAAAAAAGACCCAACATTAATCATGCACAATCGGCCCTGGGGCTTTTATATTCCTTTTTTATTCAAGTATTAATTTTCACATCAATTATAAAAATAAAATATTGCATAAATGTCAGTGGCTTGTGGTCATTTTACTACAAATGAATAATTACCAATATGTCTGATTTATGCTATCAGTTTTCTCATTGTGAAAATAGTATCAGCATCCTCTCAGCTGCATTTAAAAGTTATATTTTATTCATTCCTCAAATTATCCATAGCATAATTGTTGAATAATTGATTGCTATGTTTTAGGATACTTTATAAGTAAAACATTGAACATAGACATGGTTCTTCTACCTTGGAGTTTGTATTCTAAGCATGGCTGATGAAAATGAACTCCTGGGACTGAAAAGGTACCAGGAGCTATGAAGAGTCGGAAAGAGTTGTAATATTTACAAGGTGAAGCAGGACATGAGTTACTGTGAGCAGATGTGGTTTAGACGTAAGTCATTTCTCCCTGGAAACACCTTGTGATAGAAGCACTTTGTAAGAGGTAGGTTTTTATGTCCACATTTTGTCAGCAATAGATGGAGCAGGCACATGGCTTCAGGAAGCTTGTGGATCCCAAAGCAGAGCTGTTGCTGAATGCCTGCCGAATATTAGCCCTCTCCACCAATATTCTTGAAATAGTCTTGAATTTAATTCCAATAGCCTTAAAATTGAGCTGAGGTGCCATCAGTGTTCATTAATGTCTCATGGTTTGATGTCATACACAGGGCAAAATGCACACACTGTGCTCAGAACCGAAACTGAAGCAAAGCCACACGACCTGACATATGCGGGCACCTCCAGCAATGTCTCAGACTCATCACACCAACAACTATGAATTAATTTTTAGTCACTGAGATTCAAAAACTTTCATCTCTGGTTCATATAAAGCATTTACCCAATCCCTTACATGGAGTGGCTACCCACAGTGAAAGAAGCTGATCCCAGACAAGAGCTACTGCATTGTTTGCCTCCATCCCTCCAGGAGTCTCTTTCCTGGTACTTAATGTGGACATTGCCCCTGTTTTATGACTTCTACAAAATTCAGATGAATAAAGAGACAATCTGACTCTGTGTGGGGCCTTGGAATAGTTCATTCCTTCTTTTTCTTTTCTAGTTTACAAGTCTCAGTATAATTTTCTTTCTTTCCTGCTCATTCCTCCCTTCCTTCACTTTTCTTATTCCTTCCTTTCTTCCTTTTCTTCTTCCCCTCTTTCTCTTTCCTTCCTCTCCATCTCCCTCCTTTCTTTTGTTCCTTTCTTTTTTAAGGTTGTCTTCGTCACTGTCCTATTGCTGTAGACACCATGACTGACACACTTTTCAGGAGAGAAAGCATTTAGTTGGGGGCTTGCTCACCATTTCAGAGGTTGTTACAATGATGGGAGCATGCCAGCACACATGACATGTGGAGCGGAAGCTGAAAGCTACATCCTGATCCAGAGGGAGAGGCAGGGGGTGGGGGTGGGGACTGAGTCTGTAATGGGCTTGTGAAACCTCAAAGCCCACCCTCAGTGATGCACTTCCTCCAACAAAGCCACACCTATTCCAACAAGGCCACACCTTCTAATCCTTCTCAAATACTGCCACTCCCTTACGACTAAGCATTCAAACAAATGATCCTATGGGGCCATGATCATTCAGACCACCACAAAAACATACATTTTATAATAGGTGCGTGGTTAATAAATGCTACTTGAAGATACAGGGAGCTTTTGAAAACAAAGGAACCTGGGATCTAATCGCTAAATTCAAATCCCAGCTCTGCAATTTGCTTGGGTGTACCCCAGAGCAAATCCGTTAAAGCTGATGTGACTTTGCTGCTTCTTCTGTGAATAAAAGATGAGTTCATCTGTGTGAAGGTTCCAAACAGTGCCTGATACCCCAGCAGTGCCTAAAGGCATTGAGTGCAAACAGCAGCCAAATGGGGCTACAATTATAAACTCTAAGAATTTGGCTAGTTTTTACAGAGGTTTTGGGGATAGGTTTTTACAGAGTGAGGGAGCAGTAACCGCCCCAGAGAAACAATATTTGTTCTTGAATCAATAGATTGAATAAGTCAGAGGTTTTCAGTAAGTTTTCAGTCACTCTTACAGACAAGTGAGGCATTAGAGTGAATATGGTTGTGGTGAACATATATGAAGTTATGGTAGTCATGACACCACATTAACACTGAAAAGGGATGTATGGGGTAGGTGTGTTCATCTTCTGCTGACCCACACTAATGTATATGATGTTATGGGAGTGGTCATGACACCACAGTAACGCTGTAAAGGGATGTATGGGGTAGGTGTGTTCATCTTTTGATGACACACACTAACATATATGGTGTTATGGGAGTGGCCATAACACCTCAGTAACACTGTAAAGGGATGTATTGGATAGTGTGTCCATCCTTTGCTGACACACATTAAAGGGTACTAAAACATAATACACTGAATGTGTTTCACTCTAACCCAGGTGTGAGAGCATCAAGGTTTGTTAATTTGTATAGAAGAAACAAGATGAGACAGGCATTGACAGACTGGATAGCAGGTGCATGGGAACCCATCGAACTAATTACCTATGCTTTTTTAAGTATTTAAATTTTTTTACAGTGTCAGATTTTATTAAAATAAGGATAGACCAATGAGTTGCTCTTTATCTCCAGTATACCTGGATACCAAGTCTTGCCTTACAGTGTGATGCCTGCCCAAGCCATCTTTAAATAAATAAGGGCAGGATGCCAATGTTTAGGAAGGATGCTGAGATCCCTGCAATTCTGTATCCAGATGTTTTTCTCATATATCAAATTCATGGTTCCTTATATGGGGACCCTGGCAAAGCTTTCCCTCTCTGTGTGTGAAATGAGTGGGAGAAGCAGCTAGAGGCCCTGTGACAACATAGTCCAGACAGCCCACAGCTTCCTCACTCAGGTAGTTATACAGAGCCTCCATCAAAATGTCTAGAATTCTCAAGTTGTTTCGAGAGATATATGATCTATCACTCCAGGTCAAAACTGGAGATACAAGAAGGGCTCAGTCGTCATGAGCCACTCTAGATGGAAAGAGCTCATATGCAGTTGCCTCATCTTGATCTCTCCCTGCTGCTGGGTTTTACCTGCCTCCGAATGTCTGCACTTAAGACCTCCCTCTTGTCTTAATCTGCCTTCAAGTCTCTTTTGCTCAGATTTCCAAGTTCTTTAGGCACAACCAAATAGTTTCTATACTCCTATGGATGCTTATTTGCCAAGCCACCCAAATTACTACCATTAAAATTCCCACGGCTACACCCTTGTCTTCCTTTTCTGGGTCATGACATGGAAGTAAACGTGGAGGCAGGAGTGGCAAGTTGCATTCTGGTAATTAATCAATAGAGAATAATTTTCTGATGCTAAAAGTCACAAATGCCTTTCTAAGTGTGTGGAGGTCCAAAAATGTGAGCCTATTTCTACCTTGCCTGAAGGTCAGAGAGTTTTAACTTGTTCAAAGTTGTTGATAACAAGTGTGGCTACACATCCTGACCTAGGGTGTGGTTACTTGGTGTTTTTGCCTTTAAAATGGCCCATCCAGGTAGATTCACTCCACCCTGGCCAGAGGTCAGGAAATTCAAACATATTTCTTCCCCTTCTTTTGAAATAGGAGGTTTGACCTAGGGAGTGGCTGTTTTCAGGATACTTGGTCTAGGGTAGGTTCACTATCTAAACAACAGAATTCTTTTCTCATGGATTAGTGGCTTAAAGTCTCAAAGTATTGAAGCAAGTAACTGTTGTAGTTGTCCTTTGTATCATGTTAAAGCAGCCTTTTGTCTTCTTCCCCTTTTTGTGTTGGGGTATAAAAGTGTGAGTAAAATAAATGCAGGTGAATTCAGCATTTGGTATTCTCTAAGTTGCCCTCCTGCTACTATTCTCTGTCTTAGTTGATGTGGAATTCCCCTCTGTATGCTGTGAATGCCATTGGTTAATAAAGAATCTGCATGAGCCTGTGCAGGGCAGAATAGAGGTAGGCAGGGAAAACTAAACTGAATGCTGGGAAAAAAGAAGGCTGACTGAGGAGACACTATGTAGTCGGGAACAGATGTGCAGGAATCTTGCTGGTAAGCCACAGTCACATGGCAAAACACAGATTAATAGAAATGGGTTAAATTGGATTCAAGAATTAGCCAATAAAAAGCTAGAACTAATGGACCAAGCAAGGATTTAATTAGTACAGTGTCTGTGTGGTTATTTGGAGTCTGGGCAGTCAGGAACAAACAAGTGGAATCCTATAACACTTTGTCATTCTTTTTTATCTCTGTTCCTCCTTCCTAACATTTTTTCTAATCTTCATGCCCCCTACCCTGGTAAGTGGCATAACTTGTCGAAGCTGGTCCCCGACAAGATGGTGATACATATGTCCTCCCTCTGAGTTTATTTATGTATTTAATTCTGATGTTCAACCACTATCCAAAAAATATGGCTAAGGGCATAATTACCAAATGATTCATTAAAAGTGAAAGGTAGGATGAAATAAAAAACAACAAATAAAAAGAACAAAAGCTGGTTCTGTTCCCTTTATGATGAGGCCAAAAAGCCAGCTATCCTGGAGACAAACACTGATTGCTTGACAATATCTAGTTATTGAAATAGTTGTCACCTTTACATATGAAATGACTTATTTTTTTTTTTTTTTTTTTTGCTTACAGTTCACTTAATTTGGCTTGGATGATTTGAGTCAGTGGTCTTTCTCCTCACATCTTTGAAATCAACAGTCTTTACTTGGATATATCAGTATTTAACAATTACTGTGACATTAGTTTCTAGTTTTAACCACTAACTCAAATCATCAGAGTCAAGTAAATTAAAGCAAGCAATTAATTAAAACTTTCTAATATACTTGTATATGTGATATCTCTCCCTAAAAGCATGGATCAAGAGATCAGCATTAAATATGAAAAAAGGCAATGTTTTTTATTGTTCAGGGGTAGAAAATTTCTGAATGGATTTGATGGGTAAAATAGGTGGGGTTACAGGAGTAGAACATAAGCATAACAAGTTAGTCATAACAACCTCCTGAAACAAAGACATGATTGCAAGCTAGACATAAGACAGTCATAGCAACCTTTTGAGACAAAGGTAGGATTACAAGAAGGTAATAAACAACTTTTGAAACAAAGACATGACTGCCAATCCTGGAACAGGAGGTACAGAACCATTTGTAGTTAAGGTTACAGCTGAGGCATAGCCTAGTCCTTGAGAAACAGATTCAATCATACACAGGAATGAGCCTAGTTTGTCTTAATATAAGATGGCTTCCAAGCCTAAGATGAAAACAAGCTGGTTTATCAAGACAATATATCTATCCTCTCATTATTAATTTCAATTGAAGGGAAATACATATCATATGACATCACATTCTACATTGAAAAAGACCCAAAGAACAACTACAAACACAAAAAAGAACAATTGCATGTGAATATTTATTTTATGTATATTACTATGCATGTGTGAGCACACACATGTGTGTGTATGTTCATATGCATATACATATGGGGGTGAAACTCAGTTAGTATGAGTCCATAAACAAAGGATATATACAAAAGTAAGAACTAAAGGAAATATTAATTCTTGTGCATTTTTGGTGTGTAAATAAAGCAAAGAAGAAGCCGTTTCGGTCTGATCTACAAGACAGACACCATGAAGAGAGGGGAAATAAGATTCAGACAGAGCTTGCTGTGGACTAGGCAGCCATCATCTGTTCAAAGTACCCCCACTGAGGGCCAAGTCATCAAACGAGATTTTCTCTGCACCCTGACCCTGACCTGAGTTCTGTGCAAATCCCTTCCCATAATAACCACATTAGAATGACTGTTCCTTTGTTTTCAGATTTCTTTTTACAGAAATCCTTTTTAAAATTAAATTCCCTTGCTAGGTTGCTATATGATGTGCTGCGCTTCATCACACAGAAACATGAGGTTTGTTGGTCCTTCTCTTAATTAGGTGTCTACTGCAGTGGTGAAACACCATGACCAAAAACAACGTGGGGAGGAAAGGGTTGACTTCACTCACACTTCGTACAACAGTACATCATCGAAAGTAGTCAGGATAGGAACTCAGACAGGGCAGGAAGGGTGTTGCTTACTGCCTTGTTCCTCATGGCTGCCTGCTTTCTTATAACACCAAAGGCCACCAGCCCAGAGATGGCACCACTCAAATAGACTGGGTCTTCCTACATCAATCACTAATTAAGAAAATGTCCCACAGGTTTTGCCTACAGGCATTTTACAACTGAGGCTCCCTCCTCTCAGGTGACCCTTTCTTGTGTCAACCAGACATAAAGTAGCGAGCACAGTCCTGTGCCTCCACTTACCTTCCCCATTCTTTTAGAGCCCCTGCCTCTTCCTGTTAGTCTCCCCTCACTGCCAGCCCTCACCTCTAGCCTCCCTTCTTTTTCCACATCCATATAAGCCCTAAAATGCCTAATTGCTTTGTTCCCAAGAGGTAATATCAATCTTTGTGACCTGATATGAAGATTTTCATTGACTGAAACTAGTTTTAATGGCTTGTGCATGAGTCTCATTCTCACACCCAACAATGACAATGCTATTCACATTCAGATCTTCCTCTGCAATGCTGCATGTTTCCTGAACCAGGAAATAATCTTTAGCCTTGTTCTCCTTTCTCCACCACTCACCATGCCTCCTGGTCTCCTCTACCAGTTTCTCTTCAGCGTTTTGCCCCCAATAACATTTTCAGCTTTCAGAACTTTGCACTCCTGCAGGGCTGCACAGGAGTTCCTGGGCTCCACTCTGAGAAGCATTGCATTAGGGATCAGATCCCAGGGCTCCTGGTCATATTGCATTGCAAAACAAGATTACTGGCTGTGCCACAGCATGAGGCAAAGGCAGAAAGTGCATCATAAATAGAGCTATTGGGAAGCTTGCTATGCCCTTCCAAGCGAGCAGTAGCCTATGAGAATAACTTTCTATGGATCACGTTCAGTTCTTTCAAAATTGTACAAAATAAATTTACTTTTCTTATTATCTTTTTTCTTTGCTGTTGATGAGGCCTCAGCAGGTACACGAACTGTATACATAAACATCTCTCTGCAATCATGTAGAAACAGGAATCCCAAAATGATTCAGCACACATCTGGTGTCACAGTAATCAACAGCAGAAACGTCAACTGAGCCACCAAAAAGTGTAACTAGAATGGCTTCAAATAATGGTAGAAATAAACTTCCTAATTGTTTCCACAACAGAAAATGGCTCCCTGTTATACATGCCATGGACCCCTAGTTTTTATTACATAGACATTCAATGGCAGTAAATATTTTTCATCTAATATGGCTTATGTTATGAAAAATTTGAAGACTGGTATAGTGGTGTACACTTTTAACCCCAGCACTCAGTAGGCAGAGGCAAGCATATCTCTTTAGTTTAGGGCCAAAGTTGTCTAGAAAGAGAATACCAGAGCAGCCAGGGCTACAGAAATTCTGTCTCAAATAAAAGAAAAAATGAGGGGGGATGTAGACACATATTAGATATGATTCTTACTCCAACATTCTGGTTCTACATAAATAAATTTACAAAATAATTTACAATAAAATAAAAGAAAAACAAGTGTAAGATAATGCAGAAGGCTACCCCAAGGTTTAATCTCTGAAATTTGTTTTTGAAATTATAGCCAGAAGGAAACAATGTCAGGTTGATAGGTGGCTCTAAAAGTAAATAGATGAAGTGGTTGCTATTTATGCATCCCACAGATGCTTCTTGATTTGTAAATTGTTATGAGATAAATGATAGATAAGCTAGAGACAACAGGAGGGGCTTCTCTGGATGCAGTGGTCAGACAGTTCTCCCCCAGACCTGACTGTCAGAGGAGGAAGAGAGAGAGAGAGAGAGAGAGAGAGAGAGAGAGAGAGAGAGAGAGAGAGAGAAGACAAGTCCTGAACCTCATCAGCACCAGGTTGCCTTTCGTTGCTAAGCGACACCACACATCTTCACTTCAACACCTGAAATGAATGGTCCTGTCCTATGGCCTCTAATACTTCCCTTGCTGCTAAAGATCTGGTGCTCTTCTGGGAAGACTCTATGCTTCTCTCCTGCTGGGTGTCAGTGACATTCTTTTCTCTGTACAAGGATCTGTGACATGGTCTTGACTGATTAATTGTGATTTAACATCACAAACTATCCTCGGCGCCTTTCTGTCCCTGTAATCTTGCAGTTTAAGAACCGTGCAGACTTCCCAGTTGGTGTTCAATATCCATCCTTTCATGACTCCAACAATCACTTTTTCAGAGTGCTCTTTGTTTGAACTTGAAAACATACCTAATGTAACTACAAGTTCGATTGTAATAGGTGACTAATTACTAACCTGCATTTCCTTATTATCCTAAAAAGTTGGTAATAATAATTTTCAAGGATTATAAATTTGCATTACATTGTTAAATGAGCTGTATAGGTACAATATCTTGAACAAGTATAGAAATGCATGTGCAGTATTTTAACAAAAAAATTAATCTCAAATTTGTATTAATATACAAAATTTGTATAGAAAATACAAATATTCAATCCAATGTAAAATATTTAAAACTAGTAGTTGCTTTCTTTAAGTGGATTCAATAATCTATCTTTTTATCTTACCATATCTATATACTCCTTTTTTCTTTTCAAAGTAGATTCTACCCTTTTATCCTATCATATGTGTATCTCCCCTTTTTTCATTTCAAAACAAGAACACTAAATCTAATCACCTTTGTTCAACTTTCTTCCAGACCATAACCAATAACAACTTGCAACCCACCTAAACAATAACAAATATCCATAACCCATTAAATGACCAAAAACCACCCACCCCACCTTTTGGGAATGTGGGCATTGTGTTCTTAAATTTACTTCCTGCATCTTTAGGAGATCCTGAAAAGATAAAACTCAGGTTAATTGTCAAATCCAGAGGGAGGTAGCTTTATCATTTGTTGTCTAGTTTCTGCATAATGGGAAAATAATGGGCTTGTTTCAGTTCTGGCTAGAGTAGTTTGTGAGGCTGGATCATCTCAGCTAGCCACTTCAAAACTGCTCTGAGCAGTTTTCAATCCAAAAGCCGATCTTTAGGTGGTGTTTCTCAGCCTAGTAGTATTATCAGAGTCCTGGAGGAATTATTGTTGTGGAGCGCCATCCTCCTTTTTTAATCCTTAACTGGATTGGGACTACAAAAAGCCCATTTGCATTGTATGTCTATAGATAATAGCACAAACAAACATTTGGGAAGCTTTATGAAATTTTGTCCTATTGGAAATATGATATACCAATAAGCAATTTCCTCCCTTTCTTGGGATACTTTTGCTAGATAACTTGTCCTTTTTCTTCAGATGTCTCATTTCTCCAGTGATCTTTGGATTCCTTAGCTGGATACTTTTATTCTCCTGAAAGGATGAAAATAAAACCCTTCCACAACCCTAATTTTAGAGAAATTCTCTTTTGGCAAGTTATATCTGATCAAATGAAAGGCATTTGCTAGTTTTATAGGTTAGTTTAGGTTGAATGACCATGTTGTTTGATGAACTGTCATCTCTTCTAATAAAGAGGGGTCTCTTGTTCAAATAGAATCTTTATCAATTTTGATGGTATTCGTAGCTTTTCTTTTCCTGTGGAAACAAAAGCAAAACACTTTCTCCGATGTAACATATGTCCTGGTTTCCATTCTGAGGTCAATACATCTTTAAAGTATATCAGCCAATTTAAGTCCGTAGTTTTTTCTATTAGCCAACATTTCTCTGCAGCTGTTATTCCTTTTTCATTAGCATTTAGAAAATTCAAAGTTAATAAAGCATTATGTGATCTATTTCTGGGGGGTCTTTATCATCCCTTTCTGCTTACTTAACATATCCTTTGGAGTTTGATTTGATCTTTCTAGAATTGCCTGCCCTGCAGGATTGTGTGATATTCCTGTAATACGCTTTATATTATAAGAAGCAAAAAACCCTTTTGTTTTCTTAGAGACATATGCTAGAGCATTGTCTGTCTTTATTTGCAGAGGTATACCATGGATGACCATAACTTCTAACAAATTTGTGATTACAGAATCAGACTTTTCTGAACTCAAAGCAGTTGCTATTTGAAATTTTAAATGTAGTGTACATAGTTTAGTTCTCCAAATTCTACATAATGGAACACATCCATCGGTCAGATTTTATTACTTGGAGTACCCTTTTGATTACTTCATGCAGGTAGTAGTATTTAGTTGTATAAAGAACAAGAAAGATTTTTGCCTACAATTTCCTTGACTTGTTGCCACATGATGGAAAAGTCTTATTTTTTTAACTTTGCTATTGGCATGATTTTTTTCAATGAAATTCTGAGGCTTTCAGCATATTTTTAATCAATAACTTATTGATTTCTGTATTACCTTGGGCTAGAGGAACTGGCAGACCCATATGGTATTAGATGTGTGTTATATATGTGGGATTATTCCTTTTTCTGTTTATATCTTGTAACTGAATAAATAATAAAACCAATTCTGTATTATCTGGTATACTTTTAGCAGTTTTAATATGCAAAACAACTCTCTATGTATATTGCAAATCAGAAACTATGTTGAGAGATTCTTTAAAATTCCTTTGTAACATAAGAATAGCATATAATTTTGACTTTTGGACAGAATCATAAGGACTTTAATCCACTTTATTTCTGTAATATCTCTTCAGTCAAAATCAATTCTCTCTCAGCTTCAACTGATAATTCCCTGGGATTATTTAAGTCCTTTTCACTATCTAAGGTTTTGTTTAAATTAATCAGATCATCAGGACCTATCACAATATTGCACCATAGATGGGAAATGTCTCCTACCAATCTTCAAAAGTCATTAAGAGTCTGCAATCAATATCGCCTAATTTGCACCTTTTGTGATCTAATTTTTGTAAACCTATTTTATAAGCTAAATAATTAATAGAATTTCCTCTTTATATTTTTTTCAGGAGCAATTTGTAATCCCCAGCAGGGCAAAATTGTCTTTACTTCTTCCAACATTTTTTTTCTGAAGCATCTTCATTTGAGTCATATAGCAAAATGTTGTCCATGTAATGGTAAACTATAGATTCAGGAAATTGTTTACATATCATTCTCAAGGGCAGTGTGGGGCTATTTAACATTCCCTGTGAGAGAATCTTCCATTGAGTTTTCTTAGCAGGCTGGGAATTATTATAAGTAGGCACTGTGAAAGTAAATTTTTCTCTGTCTTTTTCTTGTTAAGGTATAGTGAAGAGACAATCTTTTAAATCAATAACTATAAGAGGCCATCCTTTAGGCAATAGAAAAAAACAAAGGAATGCCAGACTTCAGAGAACCCATTGGCTGAATCACCTTATTAACAGCTCTTAGATCTGTTACTATTCTCCATTTTTCAGATTTCCTTTTAACAACAAATACAGAAGAATTCCAAGGGCTGGTTGATTCTTCACTATGCTAAGAATCTAGTTGCTCCTGTACCAGCTGTTCTAAAGCCTGCAGTTTCTCTAAAGACCATTGTTTAAACCATACAGGTTTGTCTGTCAGCCATTTAAAGGTAGCACTGTTGGTGCCTTTGAAATATCAGAAGCTGTGTGCCCTGCTCTTTTACCACCTGAATGGTTGGTGACTGTTCCTTATAATCTATTGTAATATTTTTCCCAGAAACATATGTTAATTTATGGTTTGGGAGAATGTTAATTTGAGTATTCCACTGCTGTAACAAATCACATTTCCACAAATTCATTGCTATATTAACCACAGTTTTCACATTCCTTTTGCCCTTCTGGCCCTATACATTTGACCCATCTCATGCTCTGCTTTACCTGAGATAAAGTTCTGATCCCTAAAAACTGAACATTTATGTCCTGAAAAGGTCAACTGGGATGCCAAGATTCTGAAGAAATTATTGTTGCACCTGCATCTGTGTCTACCAGATCTTCAATGACATCATTTATCTGTATTTTTAATTTTGGTCTTTGTTCATTTATAGAAATTTGACAAAATATCTGCTTTATGGTTTCTCCTGAATTCTTCATTCTCTTTTCTATAGCTGTTCTTTTATCCAGAGCAGTATTGTTTCTTACAATAGGCATTAGGTTCTTTAGTTGTTCTGAGAAGGAGTTTCCTCTACAAATGGCAAGAAACCTAAGGGCCTCATATAAGAGGTCCCTCATGAAGTATTCCAATGGCAAAAAAATTATCTTAAATATTTCTCGTTGACCTACTTCATTAGTCCAGTGCCTGCCTTTGCCACACCTTATGCATAATCTAGAAGAAAGGGATATTCTGAATGAATTATTCTTAGGATAAACATTGTTCCTAGGAATGCTATGCCTACAGTCCCTTTCAAGGTGATCTTGTTTGCAACAATTATAACATTTGACATTTCAATTTTTCCTCAAACCTCTGGACATCACCTTCCCATCCATGCATCATCATAGTCATGAGATTCTATATTAATTTTACTTCAGATGCATTTCTCCAAAAGTTCTGACCTGGCCTTTAAAGGCCTAATTGTCCTTTTGTATAGAGAATTGGCATTTTAAAATGCCAGAGATTCAATTATTATTTGTCTAGCTTCTGAATTTGGTATTATTCTGTTTACTGCTGATGTCAATCTTTGTAAGAAATTTGTGAAAGTTTCCTTTGGGTCCTGGATCACTTTAGTTAATGATTTGATCTTCTTTCCTACTTCTTCAATTCTGTCCCTAGCCATCCAAAGGTGCTGCATGGCATAAAGCCAAGATGTGACCATCTAATAAGAATTGTTTTTCTATAGCAATATAATCTGCTTCTTTGAGAAGTTGATTTTGGGAAATTTCCATACCTATAGCTTTACTTCATTGTTCAATAATCTTGACCTTTTCTCTGAACCACATACTCCATTGTAATTGTGGACCAGAACCTAAAACAGCTTTAACCAATTCTCTCCAGTTTTCAGGGATAATTCTATTACAAATCAACCCCAAGTTTAACATTTGCTAACAAAAGGTGAATATATGACATATGAGACTACCACTTCCTTGAACCCCCTTAAATCTAACATTGGCACAGGAGTCCATTCAGTTTTTATGCTATCATTTGGCAAATTCTGTATGGTTACTGGATATATTAAGATTGGTTGTTTGAAAACCTTAGGATGTTCCTTTGTAACCTTATAATACAATGTTAAAATGACTTTTCATTAAATCCCTTTCTGTATTTGAATATCTCTGTGATCTGCTTTATTAAGCTTAGCACTCAGATGAACCAACTTGTTTAGTGATAAAACAAAAATGATAATGCTGATAATATTTGCAACTGATATTACATGAATCCCATTTAAATTATTTATCCTCTCATTTAATCATTCCACTTTCAAACCATCTAGCACATCATCATACAGAGACCCAAATCCCTCCATTATAATGGTTTTTCCCATTTTTAATGTGGGAAAAAATGCTCTCTTTTAAATAATTCCTTCCTTTAAGAATTCCCAAGTCTGCCGATGATGCCAATCAAGATGTGAGGTTTATTAGTGTTGTATAGAACAGTAAAATAGACTTCAAGGTGGCTACCAAGTTTGGTAGCAGCCTGAGAAGGGGTCTCATGGAGAGCATGCTGCAAATGAAAAAAGAAAACCCAGCCTATTGAATGGTGAATCCAGCTGCGTGTTGCTCCGGCCTATGTTGATGGCTGTAACGCTACAGGCAAATGGCTTTTTCATGAATTCGTATCCCTAAACGTTGGGTGCCAGATGTAGTATCAATAATAAAAATCTGTGGGCTGAATCGAGCATATAGGAGGCTAAAGTGGCCAAGTTAGCGCCAAAAACAGTGACAGTTAGAAAGAGGCACAATTGGTGCCAAAAGTGTGACAGCTATGCCAAAAGCCTGATAGCTATGCCAAAAGTGTAGCAGCTCCAAAAAGGCAAGGAATTCAAAAAGCAGTGACATCACAAAGCCCACAAAAATTATTGCCAGCCAAGATGGCACTGAAAGGGAGCAAGGTGAGAGGAGACCTGATTTGTTTACAAAACAGATAATTGGAGTTAAAAATGGGTAAGAATAAAGTGCCTGGTGTCCTGGTGATCCCCATTAGAAGCTACGAGAACTGCAGCTCACGCAAATGTGACTGCTGATGTGATTGGCTAACCTCCCTTCCACTTCTTCTGGGATTTGTGGGATTTTGCTTTATAAATTGCCTGCTGTAAGAAAATAAACAAGTTCCTACTTGACTCAACTCCCTGCTGCGTCTTATTGTCTCTGGGACCTAAGGGCTGAGTTGCAAGCAGAGACCTTCCCCTCCTCAGACTTGGTCAGTCTCGGGCAGCTGGCTCAATTCTTCAGTGGGGTCTGCAGAGGGACCTTGCAAAAAGTCAGAGACAGATATTGGGTTTAATCAAGCTGTACATCAGAAAAGCAAAACAGCCAAACCACTAGGGAAGTCTTACCTCTACCAAGGCTGAGCTACTGCAGACTTAGCCCTAAGCCTACATCTCCTCCCTTACGTTCCCCTCTGGTGCTGGACTTTAAAGGTGTATGTCTCCCTAGTACTGGGATTAAAAGTGTGAGCCATCACCACCTGGATCTATTCTTGTATTGACCTTGTGTAGCCCAGGGTGGCCTTGAACTCACAGAGATCCACCTGCCTCTGTCTCCCAAATCCTGGGATTAAAGGTGTGTACTAGCACTGCCTGGCCTCTAGTGAATTAGTTTTGCACTTTAATCGCCAGGAAAACTTTATTTATTAAAATATAAATAAAATATCACTATAAAGTATAGTCTAATTGGAGGCAATAGCTCAATGAGAGAATGCCTTTGAAACTTCTATCTACCCTAAGTCATTTCTTTTGTCTGGTTCCCATTGCTAAGAAGTGAGGAACTTCTTGTTGCTATGATGTCTGGTCCAGACTCTCTCCAAGCCCATACCCAACAACCAAAAGCTATGGACTGAAAGCTCTGCAGCTCTGAACCAAAATAAGTCCTTCCTCCTCAAAGCTGTAGACATCAAGCGTGAAGTCAAAGTGGCACAGAGGTATCTCACACGTCCTAGCTAGACCATACAAGCTCCCGTCTTTTCACATGAGACACAAAACTCTCAGTATAGTCATTGCACCTCCTTTTTGGTTCTATGCAGCTGAACTCATTCTTGCCAGATAAGGGATCTAACAGTATGGGGTTGTGGGTGGAGTTTTGTGGCAAAGCTTGCTCAGCATGCAATGGACCTTGGTTTCAATCTTAAAAAAAAAATTTAAAAATAAGCAAAAATTAAAGAGAACAGATAGGCTATTTATAGTCATACCTCAGCTTTGAAAATGACCTTTGACAAGACACTTAGCTGTCCTGTAAGCTTCAGTTTCTCCATCTATAAACTAAAGACAATAAAGACAAGCAAGGTTAATAATGGCTCATGATGTTGTATTCACTGATGAGATGGTATATGCCAAAACCCAAGCCACATAATGTGGTAATAATAAATATTTGATGAAGGTTAGCTATTATTGCTACTGCTAGTAAATATTTGCTTTTTGAAAGAATGAATGAATATGCATTTTTTTTCTCTTCAGACCCTAATGAAATTATCATATTTGGGAAATAAACCAAACAAATGTATTACTACAGAGGAACCAAAATCAATAGATGTTTAAGTCAGTGTGTTACTTTTTTTCTCCTCTGATACTTTAATAAAACAAACTCTTTAGAGCAGTTTAGATGTTCCTAAAAATAAATATTGCAAAGATAGCAGAGAGAGTTCTCATAGATCTTCATTGTGAGAGACTGAAGAGATGCTCAGGAGTTAAGAGTTCTGATTGCTTGTCCAGAGTGCCAGGGTTTGATTCCCAAAACCCACATGATAGTTCACAACCATCTGTAACTCCTGCTGTGGGATAACCTTTCTGTATGCTGTCAATATATGTTGCTCTCATTAGTTGATAATAAAAGCTGAATTAGCCTATAACAAGGCAGGATACAGTTAGGTGGGAAAGAGATATAGAGAGGAGAAGGGTGGAGTTGAGGAGATGCCAGTGAGCTGCTGGTGAAGCAATATGGTAGAGTACAGGTAAAGCCACGAGTGTCATGGCAAAATGTTGATTAATAGAAATGGGTTAATATAAGTTATAAGAGCTAGTGAATAATAAGCCTTAGCTATAGGTCAAATAGTTTCTAATCAACATTAAGCTTCTGAGTGATTATTTAGAAGCAGCTGCAGGATGGGGAGGGACAGAGAAACCTCAATTTACAAGCTCCAGTTCCAGAAGATCCAATACCTTCTTCTGACCTCCATGGCCATCAAGCACACAGGTGATACATAGCCATACATGCAGGCATACACATAAAATAAAATAAAAATTTATAAAAGTTTCATTATATATAGTCATTGTACATGGAATTGTCTTTTCACATAGATATTTTTAGACAAATATACATTTACATATTGTACATATTCTGATACCTTTTTTTATTTCCCCTCCATACCCCAGTCCCTTCTCTTTTCTAGACAGTTATGTTTCTATCTACATGTCATATGTACACATATAATGTTTATGAACCTGTATAAGATCAAGGATCTACAATTAAGAAACATATAACATATTTTGTTTTCTTACATGGGTTAATTTAATAAGACTATTTATTACTGTGACACATTTCTAATAAATAAAGAACCAATGTTAACACATTTTTAGTCACAAAAGTAGCTACTTTACTCATGCGTGTATGCATTTATGTATTATGCATTTTAAATTTTACCTAATGTTCTTTTTGCTCTTTTGATAAGAAATCAGTCATGATTTCTCTTTAGGATCCTTTTATCTAGGGTAATTTCTCCTTGTTTTTTTTTTTTTTATGATAGTTCTAAGGAGTGTTTTGTAGAACATCCCTCAGTTTTGATTTGTCTTGTTTTATTCATTATTTCATAGGGACAATGGAAATACTTTCAGAGGAGACCATTATTGCCATAAAACAGCACACCAAGAATGCATGTTTCTAACATGCTTGGGCACTGTTGGTATGAAGTTGAAGCACACCAAGATGCATGTTTCTAATGTGCTTGGACATTGTTGGTGTGAAGTTGGAGCACACCAAGAATGCATGCTTCTGGTGGACTTGGGCACTGTTGGTGTGAAGTTGAAGCGCTAGGTTGTGGAAACACTTCCCAGTACTCTTCATGGTCCAGCTAGTTTTCACCCCTTTCCATTCTGTGCTTTATGGAAGGAACTCACTACATATGGTCTACATTTAATGAGTGGGAAGTGCTGTTTCACCTGTGTGAGTTGCCTGCAGAGGTGGGTGAGCATCTTGTGTTTACTTATGACTTTGATTGGTATAATCACAGAAGTTCCAGATTTCTTGCACAGAGACTACAAGAAAAGCACACATAAAGAATAAGGGAAAGTATGTGTTTAAGTGCGTGCATCACGGTTAGCTGGGAGATTTCCTTTGGGTTTTGGTGCTGTCAAATAGACATAAGTGAGGGATATACACACTCCATTCGTAGCAAAGGATCCCTTGTGTCACTTGTTCCTTGTGTTCAACACGAGGTTGCTTGAGGGCTGTCCCAGAAAGCTGGCCACAGTATGGGAAACTCCTTGTTTAACTTCTGCGGCGGGAAACTCTATAAAAAAAGAGCAGGTTAAAGGTTTCTCTCTATTCTAAGAGCAGCGTTCTTCTGGAGTAAGGGAAATGTTTAAATATTTATTGACCTTGCTCGCTTACAGATTCAACTCTAGGTTCAGCCTCATCATGAGTCATAAAAGAACTGTAACTTTCTGGGCAAAGGTTCAGTTCGCAAAGCATCTTAGTAAGCTCTGTGTCCAAATGCTAAAGAAAAGAATAGGTTATTGTTTGCAATAGAGTACTAGTTGGAAGACCCAGAGGGAACATTTGGCAGGATTGACGTCTTTTCCAAAGATCCCCTAGCCAGCTGGACTTGCAGCTGACACATTGGTGTGCTTGGAACACATGCGTTTAAGAGTAAAAGCCTCCTCCCCAGGCCCTGCTCCACCAAGAAGAGTTATGGGTAGAAGTGAGACTAAAGAACGCTTTACTGCTTCCTGTCTAGGTTAAAGTCATCCCAGCAAGGATGAAATAGGGAGGAACTCTTTGAAGACTAGGTTCCAATACTTCATCACTTTCTACCTGCTTCCATTTCAGTGTGACCCTTTTCTACCTGATGACAGATGCTAAGATTTACTCTTATTGTAGAAGTCCCAAAGGACAGGACAAATAGAAACTAGGAAGTGTGATCATGTCCCACACTTTTATCTCCACATGCAGCACTTTCTAACACACTCAAAGAGACATTTTGAGGTGATTTTACTCCCAGTAGTGGTTTGGAGACTTGTGTATTTAGAAGAAGGGGACTTTAGTTTAGACACTTCTCCACCAGACTGGCCTGTGAACCAGCCAGTGGTTCATTTCCTTGATTGGTGATTTTGATGCGGAAGAGCCCAGCTCACTGTGGGCAGTGCCACCCCTGGGATGGTGGTTCTGGGTGATATAAGAAGGCATGCTGAGCAAGTCCCCAGGAGCAAGCCAGTAAGCAGCCCTCCCCCAAAGTTTCTGTGTAAGCTCCTGCCTCTAGGTCCCTGTCTTGCTTTCTTGCTCTGACTCCCCTGGATGTTGAAGCTGGGCCTCAGAGTTGTGAACTGAACTAGATCCTTTCCTCCTCAAGCTGCTTTTTGCCATGGCATTTATCAGAGCGGTAGGAAGCCTACTGAAAGCAAGACTTTACGACTAACTTCATTGAAAATGACATCTGAAAGAACGTACTAACTCGCTGAACAAGGCTGATCAGCTTCAACCTGGCCCTTCTTATCATCACCACAACAAAGACACAGAATCGTCATGTGACCCGCTGTCCTCGTGCAGTTTTCACACCCATTGTCTTCATATGACCCGAAAGAAATATTTTTAGGATTTGCCTTTCATTTCCAAATACTGAGCTACTACTGACCCTCACACAGAGGGCTGGAGATGTGATTTGAGGGGTAGAATGCTGTCATAGCACTTGTTTAGATACCCAGAAACCAGAAAAGAACCCCAAAGTAAGACATTCACACATACACACACACACACACACCCCAAAGCCAAGTGCACACACATGCACACACTCAAGTGACAATTTAGGAATTGCTGTATTTTTATTCATACAAAAGAGCTTTAACTAGTTTTAGACTTTGTTAGAAACATGTAAACTTCCAAAAATATGACTGATGATGAATCCACAAAAAGTCTGAAATGGACCAGATGCCCTGAGAAGCCCTGACAATCTCCTGGAGCATGTTTCCAAGCCTTGACCAAGAACTCTTGTGTGCAAACCACAAGGGATCCAGGGACGTGAGGTAGGCCTTGTAAGAAAGAAGATACAGACCAAGTTGGAGGGAGATGCTTGGTCCTTTAACTGGTTTTAGCTAAGGTTCTTATCAGTTTCTTCTTGGCAAGTTACTGAAACATGAAGGCATGGTCTACCGTATTTGTTCTTATAGATGATTCTATAGTCTTTGTACTACTATATGAGATCAGTGGAATTGCAAAAGTAGGGTGATATGCAGACACATTTGACCATTTCCATCAAGGTTCTAGTGTTTGAACAAAATCTGTTGCTATTTAAGTGTATAGCGTATTGAACAACTCATGTGGCCCTTATAGATAATGTTGCCACTTCCACAGTCACAGAGATAAATGGAGCTAACTGTGTAATTTAAGAAGAATGGCAACAACCTTAAATATTAAATTTGATTTTCTTTTTTACAGACTATATAGAATGGCACATTTGCAGGCTCAACATCTCTGCTGACATCTATGATGTGTACAGAAGACCAGTGGTGAGGACATGGTGATGGGGGAGAGTGTGAACTTCCTCTGCACTAACTACAGCAATGACTGAACATGCCAGCAAAGCTGACAGGAGGGGGCATTGCTGCGCTATAGAATACACTATGGCTTGTGCTCCATCCGGACGTACTAGGCTACCATCAACACTAATGGGAAAGGGTCTGTGCTTTAACTCCGGCTGTAACAAAAATATAAAATATCCAGCAGAATAATTCTAGCAAAAAGCAGGGTGGCTCCAAAGCTTTTGTTGGTGACTTTTCTTGAAAGATTTAAGATGTCAGCCAGACTTTTGGCACCTTAAATTTGATTTGGTGGTAGGTAAACTTCACCTTTTCCATGGGATCATTACCAGGACATCTGCCCCGAGAATTCTCTTCCACAATACAAAAGCAAAGTTTCTGCCCTGGGAAGCTTACAACCATGATGAATTCATTTTACTCTTCTTGGCCGGTATCCACAGTGGGGAGAGTCACAGACAAGACGAACAAGAATAAAATATCCCAAGACAAGCAGTTTCAAAGATGTGGTTCCAACAGCGAGCATGCCAGGGATCTCATGGCAAGTTCTATTACTGTGCTTCTCCCTGCACACAGGAAGAAGTTTGGAAAGCCAATCTAGGCACACACACTGTTGGTGCTGACACTCCCCACTCTCTCTGACCCCCGATTCCGCAGTTTAATCAAATGGCTCAGAACAGACAGCTGTGGTTCCATTTTCCTTCTGGCAATGAAGAGCCTCAGAGTCTGTAAGCTCCTCCAATCGACTCCCAGACACCCCCTGCCTTGACAGACAGGCCTCCCTGGCAGCTGTTTCTCACAATTTGAAGTTGATTAGACCAGCAGCCTTTGAGGGCTAATAGCCCCTCTTAACATCTCGAGAGGTCCACAGTCTGAAATGGCTCCTCGTATTTCATTTCAGAGCTTCCCACAGCTCTTCATTGAACCGTCCAGGAAATGTAAACAGGACACTGCCTCACACTCCTGAGAGCCTTTAGCACTCACTTGTTTGCCCGACGCTCACTGAGTGGCTTAATTAATTATCTGTGGGTGGCAGATTACATGAAGTCACCCTGGTCCATTAAGTATGCATTTCCTGCATTCAAGGATATTATGAAAACATGGCTGTGTTTTCTTCTGAAGTTGGAGAGTGTTCTGAGCGCCTGTCCTGGTCTCCTCGTATTTATGTTTGACTGATCACATTTCAAATGCAAAAGTAAATATAAAATATGGTGCCTGAAAAAGTTAAATCCAAACCATGCATCATCTGGACAAATTTCTGACAAACGAGGAGGATTAGCTCACCCCCCACCTTCCCCAAAGCCATGGAAGAATCCCCGTTCAGCCCTCAGTCTTTTCCATCACCTTGGCTCCCTGCAAAGGAGAATTCTTTGTGCTTTACAAAATCTTCAGAGGAGGTTTCCTTGGACCCCACCTGTGGCTGAAAACATTCAATTTGGGATTTCAGTTCCTTGGAGCGTCATTGCGATGCCCTGTCTGTCATTCATTCCACTTCCTGCCTCGTACGTATTTCTAATTACATCCCAAAGAGAAACAAACTGTTGGCACTATGTTCCTCAATAGGTTCTTCACTGTTAGGTTCCTTCGAAGGAAACTAGTGGAGTCCTTCCAGTGCAAAATCACCAAGAAAGCGAGAAAATGCCCTTCATCTCTGCTAGTAATTCTCTGTGTTCTGCAGATGGGCTTTATTTCAGACCACAGGAGTGGGGTGGGATTAAGCTAGAACACCACTCTTATTTTGGAGAGGGGGAGAGCTCCTAGTTAAGCCATTCTAGAGCAAATTACAAAAAGAAAAAGAAAAAAAAGAAGGAAAGAAAGAAAGAAAAAAGAAAAGAAGGAAGAAAAAAAATGAAAATCTTTGTTTTTAAATTTCTAATTGTACATGTATTTCTGGCTTTTTAGGAAGGCTATGGCTCTATGAGATCTGGAATCAGAACCTGATGTGACCTACATAAAAGAAGCGCTCTGATTCCCTAATTAAACCAAGCTGCCGCTGCGGGCTCTGCAAATAGCTGCCAAAAATTCATCCAATCAATCTTCCGTCTATCCTCCAGGAATGCGGGGAGGAGAGGGGAGGGGGCGGCCGGGGTGCGGAGGCCGGGGAATGTTCTAGCTCACGTATTTGCTCAACTGTGAGGGTCCTGCGTGCCAGCACATTCGCCTGGGGTTGGAAAGAATCACGTGGGGGAGGGGGCCGGGAGGCCAGGGGACCAGCGGGGGTTGAAGAGAAAAACAGACTAAATGTTTTAACAGCTGCTCTATTTTTCTTCACCTATTTTGCCCAGGGATCTGATTTCCTTCTGGGCGGGGAGTGCTCTCCCTGGGTCCCGGCTCACTCAGCGGGGCTGTTTACTCTGGGAGCCCGAGTCTTCTTTCCCTCTTTGTGTAAGTCCTTCTTTACTTGTGAGGAGATGCAGAGGGATTCCTGGAAAAGAAAATGCAGTACATCTGAATTTTAAGTAGAAACTGACAACAAATGAAGTAAAAATAAATGGCATCCCCTCTCCGGTTGAATTTTGGACAAAAAAAATGTTCTTCAGGGAAGATGTTGTTCCATCATTCCCAGGAACGTCCTTTTCCGTTTTAGCTCTCGCTGAATGATGCGGAAGGTTTATTCATTGAGAAGGATTAGAAAGAGGATGAGGCTGCTAAAATCGGAGCAATAAAACAAATGACAGGACGCTGCTACGAGCCAAGCATCCAGGGCTTCCAATATCAGATAAAGGTCAAAACCTATTGGAAACGAGCAGCCATTCATTATCTTTCCTGAAGCGCCTTCGTTCTGCCACTTGGGGTTTGCCGTAGACAATTTTCCCCACACAGTACACTTCCTGAGGCGGACCCTCCCTCGGTTTCACTCCCAGGCACTCCGTCTAACACAGGCGTGCCCCAGGAGGAATTCCAACAGTCAAAGGTAAACCTTCACTGTTGCTGGTGCTCTGTTATCCAAGCAGACTTTGGGAGACCCAGCTTACCCCGAAGTGGGGTTCTCCTCAGATTTTGTGTTTACAATACGCATTTGCTTCTCGCTAAGGTCACGCCCAGGGCAAGCTACAGTATGGGTCAGGTTTTTGGCCGCCCACCTCTTTTCTTCTCCATCCATGCTTCAACCCTCTTAGCTGGAGGCTCAAGCCTCTGTCTTCACAGAGCATTGCCACCCAAACACTTTGGCAAAGAAGCCATAAGTCATAGGCCCTTCTCGCTCCCAGTTCCAGGTCACTGCTGTAATGATCTGACGCTTTCTCAAGCTTTGTATTGCACACTTTTCTGCTAAACACGATTTTAAAATAATAATAATTGGGAGACTTTCATCATTGTCTTAATATTTTTGTCTATTTGTTTCTAATGATTGGACTCAAGAGGCTCATGCATGTTGGAAAAGCAATCGCGTGTGTGTGTGTTTGTGTGCGCGCGCGTGTGTGTGTTATTTGTCTATGGGTGTTCATGCACGTACAGACATACGTGTGGATGCAGGTGTTTGCAGCGACCAGAAGAGGGCACTAGATCCGAGCTGGAGGCAGCTGTGCAGTTGTGAGCTGCCCAACATAGGTTCTGGGATCCAAACTCAAACTCTTCTCCTGACAGAATAGCAAGTACTCTTAACTACTGAGCCATTTCTCCAGCCCCAGGCTTTGTGTTCTCCAGCTCTGGGTGTCTGTAAGTTTGCTGTCTGTGCATTCATTTCTGGGACCCATTGGAAGCCTTCCAAAATGTGAATGTTATTAATAACAATGCTCTCCCGAGAGGTTATTTAAGCTTGGCAGACGTGGCTAATTTTCCTAGTAGTGTAATCAATAAATAGCATCATCACACCTGTCTTTGTTGTGTAACTTCGGTACAAGTTCAAAATCTCACTAAACAATACATTGGCTAATGGTTTGTAGAACCTCAAGGAGATTCCCAGTTGACACACAGGAAGCTGTGAGGAGATCTGTAGCTACAGACCAAGGTAAGTGAGATCATTAGGGGCTCACAAATGGGGGGGGGGACTAGATCTGGACCTTGCAGGGACAGCTGTATCAGGAAGGACAGAAGGTCACTTGAAACTAAGAAAACCTAGGAGGAAGTGGTTGAAGATGAATTTTGGCTGGGACACTCCAGAGAATTAAAAAAAAAGTTAGTTAGAAACCAAAGGAAGAGACATTTGTGATGAAGAGAACCGTACGAATGCATAGATTAATAAAATCAAGTCACAGAAACAAGAGAACAGACACCATATGCATGGTGAGAGGAGAATGCGTGAGGGACAGATGAGTGTCACGCCAGGAGATGGAATTGTAAAGTAAAGGTCTAGAATTGGAAGGCCAAAGAAGCTCTGAGACTCACTGAGCTCTCACCGAGAGGCAGGACTCTTTCCTACATGGTGTGCAGAGTATGTCTATGGATATGTATTTGAACTCTAAGGTTACTTTTAACCCCTGTTTTATAGGTGAGAAAGTAAGCCTAAAGAAGAAGGTCAGTGCTCAACATTCACGTCATTAAAGGCCACAGAGTAAAGACCCAAACGCAGAACAACACGCCTCCAGATTCAACGAGGCAAACCCTTTGCGTTTGACCCATACAGTTGGGACTGTGGTGATGTTTTATTTGTTATCTAACAAATGAAGCTTACCTGAAGATCTCAGAAGTAAAGAAGTCAGTCATTACAGAAATCTTTTATCTCTATCGAATTCTCAGACTAAATGTGCCAAACTCCAGTCTCCTCCGGTGGGATTTTCCTCTCTCCACCCAGCCATAGCCCTTCCTGTCTCCACCTTCCTCATGCTGGAATTAAAGGTGTATGCCACCACTGCCTGGCCTCTATGGCTAACTAGCGGCTTAGCTCTGCACTCTGATCTTCAGGCAAGCTCTATTTGTTATAGCACAAACAAAATATCATCTCATGGGACTTCATTATAAACTCAAGGATTTGAGAATAAGGCTAAGGATCAAGCGTGATGGGGATGCATTGTATGGGATACAATGGTAGCTGCAGAAACTGTGGAGAGAAAAATGGTAACCATCATGGTTGGAATTAGGAACGCCTCCCTGCAGGTTCTTATGTTGAGAGCTTGGTTCTAAGCCACTGGCACTGTTTTATGAGGTGACCAATACCTTAAGAGGTGGGAGGCTTAGCTGCAGAAAGTGTGTTCTAGGGAGTATACTTTGCACCTGCCCCCTTTTCTTTCTCTCTGATTTCTGCCTGCCATGGTGAGAGCTGTTTTCCTCTACCATATTACAGTTACGATAGCCTCCCTTTCCCAAGGTGTTGAAACCAACAGATAATCAAGTGATGCTCTCAGCCTTCGAGCTGGAAAGCCTTGCCGCTTTGCATCCTTGTCTCGGGTATTTTGTCACGGCAACAAAATGCCTCGCCACTCATGTGGAGTAGACCAAGCAGGTCACCTAGGAAAAGAGAACAGGAAAGAATGGTTTCAGAAGTGGCCTCTAAAGCTGAGCAGTGAACAGTAGTGAAGCCATTGAGTGTATTGGACACAAGCCGTACAAAAATGATTCCAAAATCCAGAGCCTGTGAGACACTGGTGTCATGGATCAAAGTCAGAGCATGAATACCCTCTGAGAATATGGAAAATAGCCACAAACCATTTTTGTAGAGTTTTCAAGCCCACAATCATTGTTGGGTAAATGACTTTGTTTAAAAACAGCATTATTTCTTCATTTATTGGTCACGTGAGCATTTACTGTATGCAAGAGGTAATTCAGAGGGAACTCTGCTTCAAGGTTTTATGAGTTCTCTGGGGTTTTTATTTGCTTGTTTGTTTGTTTTTGTTTTGTTTGTCTCTTACAATTCCATAACTAGTAAAAAGGGGTTTTTAAAATATAAATCTGTGGCAACAGAGTAGTTACTTAAATGTCCCATGTGGAATATAGCTTCTTATCTATTCTGAATACAGGAAAGGTAAAATGTATTTTGATTTCTGAAAAGAATTCCACAATAGGATAACATGAATGTTGGTTTTGGCACTTTATAAAGGGAACAAATGCAATGTTAGAATCAGAATTAAAAAAAATAAAATTAATCTTAATGCTGAAAAAGGAGTCTTGACACTGAGAGCGTTCTATCCATTGGGAGAAAACTATCAGGGTTGTGGCCGTGATTACAAAACCATGGCTCCCACACAGCTTGGATATGCAGTGAGGATATTCCTGGTACAAGCTCTGTCTAACAGAGAGCAGATGGTAGAGAGACTTCTGGGGAGCTTCTGCCATCTCTGTCACTATACAGTGTTTACACGGAGAAATGATCACCCATCAGAAGCTTAACAATGAGATGATAGTGACAATAACCCTGATTTACTAGACCCCACTTTTATGCTAGGCATCGCATAGATGCACCGCGTGTATTCTCACTTAACCTCTGACGTGGTTCTATGATGAAGACACACGGCTTCCATTTGCAAGGTGAGTGTGTGAGCTCAGGAAGCTTAAAGAACTCACTCAGTGTCACTTGGAACAGAGAGTTGTATGAGTAGAATTGGGACACAGGCTAATCAGATTCTAGGCTAGTCAGCCCGCCATCTTAGTCTACCCTAAGCAAGCTCTCAGTTCCAGCGGTATTTTAGGCTCACTGGGGGAGCCTTTACTGAGGATCAGAGTGCAAGCCTTCCTCTTAGAGATTCTGCTTTGAATAGTTTAGGACTAGTCCAGTTGTGAGCATCTTTGAGCCGCTCTCTTAAACAAGAAGCGGAAGTGCTGACAAGCCCAGCACGGTATGATGCTGCCACTGAAGGTCAGGGTCACAGAAGATATGACTTGAAAGAAAAAGAGAGCCTACTAAGGTCCAGTTGGCTCTTTGGCTACCCAGAGTCATTCTAGAATATTGTTCTCAACAATAATTGAACAAACAAGCAAGCAAAGACCTATTTGGGTTAAACAAACTAAAATAACATAGATTGCATTAAGGCTAACTCTTGGCCTCCAGGAGAGGGTCAAAGTGTTAGGTGATCTTTGTTAATTATTTTTAAACACAGAGTTCTCGCCAGTGTTTCTTCTGAACAGCAAGAGTCTGAAAGGCATTTGGTGACCTCATGTCATTGGCTGAATCTTAACCCATAAAATGTGTTGTAATATATTTGAATCATCTCTCAGATTTATGCTCCAAAGCATTTTAAGAAAATGTGCAAGGAACTGCCCAGGTGGCTCAGCAGTGAAGCTCACTGGCTGTTCTCCCAGGTCAATTCCCAGCATTTACATGGCAGCTTACACCCTCTATAACTCTAGTCTTGTGGGATCTGATGCTCTCTTCTGACCTCCGTAGGCAACAGGCATAAGACATACATGCAGGCAAAACAGTCAGACATATAAACATACATTTTAAAAGAAGAATGTGGGAATAAAAAACAAAGATCGAAGGAAAACAACCAGAGTACAACATTACCAATCCAAACCCAACAGTTGAAAGGGACACAAAGGAAGGCCAGAACCCCAGACTCCAGGAAGCTGAACCCACTCCTGCAGCCACCGTCCCAATGAGCATTGCTCCTCTTCCGGAGGAACAGGCTGTTGGAAAAATAAATCTGAGCATTAGTACAGTTCGAGCATCCTGGATCTGAAGATACCCAAAACATCTGGAATTCCAGTATGAAGCCACAAGTGAAAATTTGCATGTGCCTTCAATAGACAGGCTGAAACATGCCCTGTACTAAAATCAGAGCATGCGTTTAGCTTTGGGTTGTGCATATAAGATGTGTACATAGTATGAATTAATTTCATGTTTGGGCCTGAGTCCCTTCCCGAAGACAGCTAACTCTACATAGACAAGAACACTTCAAAATTTAAGAAATGCTAACTCGGAAGCAATTCTGGTCCCAGCCATTTCAAATAAGGTGCATTTGGTCTTTATTTGCCTTTGAAAGTTTACGCTTCCTCAGTGTTGCAGACATGTGTACCTTCTGTTATGTTCCCCCTGTGTTCAGTAGAGTGCTTGGCACAGGGGAAGGATTTGAGAGAACTTGCTTTCTTTATGGAAGATTTAATATGTGGATGACTGCAAAAGTATAATTGCATGTAGTTCCAAGTATATATCTATAGGGTTGGAAAGATGACTTGCAATTAAGAGGAGTTATAGCTCTTGTGGAGGGCACAAGTTCAACTTTCACTGCCAATGTCAGGTGGCTCAAACCACCTATAACTGGGGCTCAGGAGATCCTAAACCCTCTCCTGGCCTCTCCTAGTACATACATACCCCCAAAAGTAAACTAAAACCTCTAAGTATATCGATATGTATGGCTACAAGGAGAATACACATATGTGTACATATCCTCATATGGAAACTGAAAAGTTCTCTTCCCCGCTTTTCCTTTGTTCTCTTGCCCAGACTCAAACCATCAATATATCCAGTTCAAACCTGAATGTTTTCAAAGCACCAACCGCACCCAGGCAGATGAAGATGCTGAAAGACAGAGCGGTGAATGATTTCTCCATGCTGCCCTCTGGTTCTTTACACCACACAGATGTCTCCCTGTCTATCAGGGGTTGTAGAGGGTAAACACCAAAGTGCTGGCCTCTTTTCCAGCATTCGAACCATCAGGCCAGAAGGCAAAGAAAGTGGCAGGCTCCAAACTCCCACCAGAGTGAGTTTATCTCATGACAGACACAGCCTGAGTTCCGGGATCACCCCAATCCTCTTCCTCACTTGGGCCCGCATAACTTAACCACGTGAATTTTTTCAGGAGGAGAATATAGGTCAGAGATTCAAGTGTGAAGTTTAGAGGCAAAACTTAGTAACTGAACCCGTATTTTCTAGTTGATCTGCTCTCTGGGCCTTGAGGAATTGATCTGGGTTCTCAACGAGTCGTTGCCTTCTCTGGTAAGCAAAAGTTAGAAGGTAGCATGCTTCTGTCGGCTGCTATTACGATTCAAACAAGGTATGGTTATGAAACCCTGAGCGTAATCCCCAACCATCCAGTGACAGCTACTCATTGAGAACTTGGCTGAGCCGGGGCGATTACAGGTGCTTCCGACAGCAGTTATAATCTAAGAAAGGGAGACTGCAGGAAACAATGCAAGCGTGGAAAGGAGGGAATGGTGGCTAGAAAGAAAATGCGCTGCCCATCCGATCTACAGAAACTTCCAAGGAAACGCGAGGGATTCACACCGTGATGTATGCCGTCTCAGCCTGTAGACGTAATTACTCAGTCAAAAGATCTAATTTCCCCCCCTCCCTATTCCATGTGTGAGAGAAGTTTGAGGAGCAGATGTATAAGCTTAGCTTTTAAAGAAATAATTGAGGAAGAAAATCAAAGCTTTGGCAATTGACATCATAAAAAGGAATCTGGTGTGCTTGCCAGTTTTCCCCTAAATTCGTATAACTTTAGTGTGACAGTACAAACCTTCCCTTAGAGATAATGACGGTGCTCCATTTCAATTTGTGATATGAACAGATGTGAGCAGTTAATAACAAGTATCTTGTCGTAAATGGAGTTCCTGCTCACTCCTACAAAGACCCCCCCCCCCAACACTCCCTCCACACTCACACAGAGGGCCTTTGAAAATTTATTTCATCAGTAAAATTATTAGCCTGTCTCTGTCACCTCAAGAAATGGATGAAGATTGCACGAGGCCCTTCCTTCTTTTATATGGTATAGAGAATTCATTTTTGTAAGCTAATAATAGACAATATATTTTTCACTAAAAAAATGTATAAAATTAAATGTCACTGTTTCCACATAAGCGTGGCTGTGTAGAGGCAGTGGATCCCCTACAGAGCTGTGTAGATGCAACGGATGGTTCCTTACGGAGCCAGGAGTCTTTAGAAAGTGACCCCCAAAAGCATGGTTCAAGATGTTATGGAGACATAGGCCAGTCGCCTACAAATAAGTGGAGAAGTTTTCGGAAAGGCCCAGCAGGAAATACCAAATGTACAACTGCATTTCGGCCGCTACCTCTGACGGGCTGCAGCACGCACCGCCCCGCCGCCGCCGCTGCCGCCGCCGCCGCTCCTGGCACCGGGACTTGCTTTCTGGCTGGCAGATGCCCGAGCAGGATGTTAGCAGCCAAACAGGTTTGAGCTGCGAAACTGTGAGTTCATGTGATACACAGCACTTACACGAAATGAGGTGCATAGCAGTAAATAGAGAGGATTTACCACTTCGGGGAGAGGAATGCGTGTCAGCCTCATTTCCGCCTCTATCAACTCCCTTCGCTTTGTGCTTTGCCTGCTTGTCCGTGTACCATTATGCCACGATCTCAGGCTCTCATCCCCATATTAGCCCACCATCTCTTCTCAACTCCTTACTCCCTCTTTTGTTGAGTAGACAATATCTCTGTATTGCTTAATCATTACAGCTAATTAGGTCTGAGAGGAGCAGCGTGACGAAGCGATTTTAAAAGTGCAGTTAGAACCTGATGACGCTCATTGCTTCCTAGGTGTGAGGCTTTGAATAAATGCTCTAATAGTTTAAACGCTCTCGATCTCAATTTCCCTGTTGTAAACTGGGAGTCATGGTATCTTTTGTGTCACAACTCTGCTGACGGAATTATGAGATGATGCATAAGGTATTTAGCAGACATCTGGCACAGCGGGGGTTTTAAGGGAGCGCGTTCTCTTCACAGAGCATTCAACTGTTGGGTGATTTTAGAGGAATCATTCCATGTGGTTGGGAGAATATGAGTCTAGGTGGACTCATTCAGATTTTCCTTTCTGAAAGCCTCTTGGAATTTTGGCCTTAAATCTTTGCATAGGAGTCAGGGTTGGGAACACTGCGTGTGTCCTATGAATCCCACGATAAGCCTGTCTTTCATTTCTCTGGTTGGTTTCAGTACCAGGTCTGTCCCCATTTTGATCGAGTCATTCTGTAATGTGTATCAGGTCTCAAGTGAGAATTGGTTTTCCAAGCAAAGCGTAGAAGAAAGCAGCTGAATTAGGAACCATCCCTAAATCAAAGAAACCCTGGCTGTACATATTCCAGACCATTAACCCAGTGACCAGGCTCCTGGAGCCACTAAACCGCTTCAAGCAGACACTTCGAACCCAGATCTGCCCATCCTTATCCTAGACTGCCAGTTGAACAACTAAATGCATTAAAAAATATTCCTCTGCTTTATCGTGACCCATACATTGTATGAAATACCATGAAGCACACAGCTAGAGAACACTAATAGCTAGAAGGCAGATCATTTCTCTAAGTCTGGATGAATGAGAACTTCAGGTTTAGTGAAAGAAAACCAACCCAAACTAGTTTGAGGGGCCTCTTTATTGGATTATAAAACTTAAAAGTATAGCAATATATTGCCTTCAGATATAGCTGACTTTAAGTGCCAAAGAAACGGTCCTAAAGGCAATTCTTAACTCAGCCTATCTGTCTTCTTCTCACCCCTTCCCATGCCCAAGCCCCTGTGAAACATCGTGGCTTGCTTTGTGTTGGATTCAGTGTCAGGCCTTCTCTATATCTAGAAAGAAAACCAGTCCTGCACAGTCTTAGGCCTTCATAATTATTTCACGTATATATGGTGAATATGAAAATTAAACTCACTCCTCCTCCCCCTGCTTGCACATAGTTTATGGTTTTAGCCTGGGGAATCACTAGGCTTGGAGATAGAGAAAACTCTGGAAGTCCTTCAGGTGGTTAGTCCTAGTAGCCACCTACCCAGCAGCCTCTTTGTAGTAGGCTAGGAACAGGGCACTCCCCCTAGGAAAGGAGCTCAGAAAGTTCATGTGTTTCACAGATAATAACGCTGAACTAAGGCTGGGGGAGAACAGACAATTGGTAGGGGCAATTAGCAGCTGGCAATCTAGGAAACCATTCGGGTTTATGATTCCTTTTACTGCAGGGAACCCTCCTAACACGAAGGAGGCGAGAACAGTACACAGCTCTAGGGGAGGTGGCAGAGGGAGGGGTTGACATGCAGAAAAGCCAGATGTCCTGGTTTTAATCTGATTATCACACAATGCCAGGTCTGTATCCTTGGAAAAGGGCTCAGCTCTCCTGTGCCTCCGTTTCTCTTCCTGTTAAGGGGACACAACAGTGCTTGCCCAATGTATTATTTCACTGTAGCAAGGAAAAAATAAAGTACTACGTGTAAAGAATTTAAAAGTGTCCAACGTGTCAGAATTGCACATGCTTTTGTCATTATTATGTCTAAATGCTCAGTAGTGAGTGCTTTGGGGATCAATTCTATTGTGAAGAGCAGTTTGCACATACATTACACTATGTCACCTTCATAATAACTTAGTGATGTAGATTGCCATCTTCCTCAATCGGCCATCACAAAGCTGGGTGCTTGAGAAACCCAACAACTTGCAGAAAATAAGCCATGAGGTTTGAACTTCCAACTGTTGGGCAGCAGACCCAAGCTTTAATGCGACACTCCGTGGGAAAGGGCAAAAGTTCACAGAAAGTCCTGTGTGAGTCTGAATTCGACAGCAAGCACCTCCCAGTGAAGAGTTAAAAAGAACTGCCACTGCCTTGGCTCCTGGTAGATTACATTTGGGTCATTCCGTTCAGCAAATATTTACCCGTGTACCCATCCTACTGAAACACACAGAGAACAAAACCTATAACAGCTTGGTAACCTCAAATTTGAATTGTAAAAGAGTAATGGGGCAATTTAGGCCAAGAGCTCTAAACTGGCAAGATAAGAACAAAGGAACAGGGGTGTGGTGTATAGAGAAATACAGGCTGCGGTTACGGTGTGTCTCATAGGACATTATACATGAAGAGCTAAAGGGGCGGGAGCAGCTGGAATTTATTGAGCTTGGGTGTATTGTACATGGAATATTGCAAAGTGTCACTCACCCTAAGAAAGTGAGAGTCACCAAAAGGAGTCAAGAGAAAAAGGAGGATGGTTGGGTTTGCCAGCACGCATGTATACACTTGCATGCGCACGCGTACACACACACACGTCCTGGCAGTCTCCCACCTTCTCAGACTGGGATGACATTAGTTGACCAGTCTAGCGAATGACATCTGTGTAGTGAAAATGAACACCTCCACTTCCCACCTGTGCTGCTCTGTGCTGGTCCCCACAAGCTCTCTGGTGAGCCTTTCTCTTCCTAGGAAAACTCGCCGTCCCCTCATTGCCTCATCCCGATGATTTGGCCCTGCTGATCTTATGAAAACTTGTTGGAAGAGGCCACGGTAGATGAGTATATTGTTACAGTCACTACGAAAAACAAGTTAGGAATAAAGTTTGAGTGGTGAAATGTTATATTATCCTTACAGATTAAAGAGTGCCCTAATTCTGGCCTGCAATGATGGTTCAGGCTTAAAGTGCTCTTCTCCCAGACTTCGATTCCCAGCACCCACAACCACTTGTAACTCCAGCTGCAAGCAATGGAACACCTTCTTCTGGTCTCTAAGACCTCTTATGGCCTGTATTCAGGTAGCATTCACCCATACAGACATAGACACATGAACATAAATAAAAATTTTAAATAATAATAATAATATAGTTCTTGTGACTGAAAGAGAGACCTAGGTAACTTTGCCATGGTTCCTCATAAAAGTAGTAGGAAACACAAATTTTAGTTTGGGGTTGAAATATATTTCTTCATCCATAGGTTAAATCCCAGAATATATTGCTGTGCAAGAAAGACACATTATAACAAAAGAAAGAAAGAAAGAAGAAGAAGAAGAAGAAGAAGAAGAAGAAGAAGAAGAAGAAGAAGAAGAAGAAGAAGAAGAAGGCACTTTTTTTTAGCAACTTAAATTTCTCCTCCCATGATAGCCAATGTTAATGTATTGCTATCAACCTGGGTCTAGATCTGAGAGTGTGATATTGCCGTGTGCACACTTCCTTTAATGTGCTAGATTCCATTAAATATTGAAGCATGAATAATTCCAACTCATTTTGCAATAGAGAAAACCCAAATTATCTGATTTGCTTCAGGACACAGAGCTGGTTGGTGGCCCCGTCTAAAGCAAGACCCGAGTTCCCTAGCCCCACCCCTTGGGCTGCTTTCCAATTTTATCAGAAAACATTCATTTTTCACATTAATTACTTCTACGTTTTCATCTGTGTGGCACTACTACAAAGTCTAAAGTAGCTGACTAACCACCACTCAGAGAAGCCCCTCATTGGCTAGTTTGTTACCTAGCACTTCAGGCAACAGCTAAGAGCATCCCACTACATAGAAACAGTGTGAACACCAACAACATGTTTTGCAATCTCGTTGATTGACATTCTGGCCCTAGCTCCTTCCCTCATCATGAGTCAATGAGTTAATCACAAGCTGTTCTAAGATCTGACTCTGGGTGACCCTGATCTAGATTATTATAGTGATAACCTAGGAATCTGGGCACAATCAATCGTTTGCCGTTTCTAGGCTACAAAGGGAAAAATACTGGAACAGCCATTATGTGTGACAATTCCAGAAAGGCATGGCATAGGCTGGCGCTTCCCAAATCAATGAAGTTATGGTTCTTTTCTTATGAGTTAAGGATACACCCATGTTCTGGGAATGAGGCTCGCCTCCTTCCACCTGGCACCTGGTTTCTCCTGTTCACACACCAGCTCCACACCTACCAGACACTCCCGCTGCCACACCTTACCCTACACTTTTTACAACCATGCCAGACTCCTGGCCAAAAGCATGGATCAAGACCAAAAGAGCCATCCCACACAATCCAAGTGTTACGGACGGTTTGAAGGCTAGTTTCCAAGAGAAAGGGGAGGGATTTGCGCCAAATGCATAGTTCAGACAGAGATTTTTATCATCTTCAATTGCTAAATAATAAACACCAAAGTCCAAGGTTGTTCCCTACTGCAAACCACCTTTGAGCAGAGTTGGGAAATTCTGGAGAAAAGGAATACACAGTCTGCAACTGGGAATATTCGGAGTTGATCACAAATAGGATTTGTTCTTTGTCTTCAAATGCCAGAATATTTTGCCAATTCAGCTTTAAAAACAAAACAAAACAAAACAAACAAAACAAAAAAAAAACAACCAAGCATAGCATAAACACCAGTCATAGTCTTCCTTGGAAGGAGCCAATAGAAACAGCCTTAACTGTCTTCCGAATTTATTAGTGTCCAGCTAGAAAGGCTGCTGGAATTCTATGGAAATGTTGTTAGGTCCCTTTAAATTATGACACATTTTCCAGGGACTGCCCCAGGAAATCTTAGGAAAGTGAATCTCGATAAAATGTCAAATCGAACGTGCCTTGTCCTGGACGGCGTGGACATTTCTAACTGGTGCCCAGTTGCCACTCTCCTTGTTACCAAGATGACATTCTGAAGGCTCAGTTTTACATGGTTTGGAACATGGGCTTTTTCAAGATAGTAAAACTGGATCCTGTAATGTGTCAGTCACAGCTGAGAAGAGAGTCTTACCCCCTAAGGAAGGGATCATGGGAACTCGTGATAATAAACACAGACCCCAAAGTCTCAGGCACTATCAGGTTGCTAATACATCAACAACCAATAATTAACGTAAACAAAAATCAGATGACACCGATATTTGTTTTACACATCAGCTTATTTAAAACTATGAATTAAACTGAAACAGGGGAAGCTCTGAGATTTCTCATTTGTTCCCCGATAGGTTGTGATTGTAATGTTTATAACTTCTTTAAATCAAGAATGAAGATTTTGCTCAGATAACAAAGCTGCATTCTTTTTGCTCCTACTTCATATATTCAGATAGATGTAGTGGGGCCGAGAGATGGCTTAGTGGTTAAGAGCACTGGCTTCTCTTCCAGAGGTCCTGAGTTCAGTTCCCAGCACTCATGTGTGGCTCACAACCTATAACTGTAGTCCTATGGAATCCGATGCCCTGTTCTGGTGTGTAGATGTACATACAGATAATACCCCATATAGAATCAATCAATAATATTTTTTTTAAAAAATCTATGTGAAACAGGTGGTGTTCATGCACACCTTTAATCTAGCATTTAGGTGGCAGAGGCAGGCAGATCTCTGTGAACTTGAGGCCAGCCTGCTCTACAGAGCAAGTTCCAGGATAGCCAGTATTACACAGAGAAACCAGGGTTTCCCAAAGTTCCAAAAGAAAAAAGGAAAAAAAAACCAACATGGTTTTGCTTTTTTCTTCTTTTCCTTTTTGATATGCAGTTTTGTTATAATGCAGTATGCAAGTAGAAAGATGATACATACTATTTGAATTAATCTGATAATAAAGTTGACTTAGATATGCATTAACTCAATTCATATTTTCTTGGCAATACCGAGTCATTTCTTTTTAAAATAAATGTGTTTACTTTAAGAACATTTTCCAATGAATAAGGATTGTATTCAGATTTAGTGGGTCCTGAAATATAAAGTCTTTGTTTATGGGAAAATATAAGACGCCTCAGTGGATGAAGTCACCTGCCTTCTGAGTTTTATCCCAGGGACCCACGTGGTGGAAGGAGCACACCTGCAAGTTCACCTCTGACCTCCGTGCGCATGCTGCGCACATGCACACATCAACATATGGGCAAGTAAAATTTAAAAATGCAACTGATAATTTTAAAAGCATTCTTAACGAGAAATTTCAGTTTAAGAATAATTATTGCACTTTTTTTTTGTGGTTAGCCTTCACTCAGAGGCAAACTGAACGTAGGAAGCACCACCCAACCTGCCCACTCATCAAAAGAAGCCTTTTAAATATCCCTGCTGAGAACTACAAAAGTCATCAATTTTGCAACATTCCAAGTAAATCCAAATCTATTTTCCTAAGCATCCCATTAAACTGTAAAAGAGCAAGGAGAGTGCCTCAAAACTCATTCCAGAAAACAAAGCCTATGAAGAGTATAATTATTTAGCTCGTTCTTTAAATCTCTTTGCCAAGAATCTGAACTGGCTTAAGCATTCAGCACCTTGCGATTAAAGCTGTGCATCCCTGTAGCTGCGCGGCACACATCTCTACCTAATCACGGGGATTATCTGCCCAAGGAAGTGGATGAAAGCTTTATTTCCTTGTGGGTGTCTGATAACAAAAGCCAAACGAAATCGAATTCTCATCACTTTTGCATCTGTCCTTAAGCTGCTGGTTCAAGAATAATCAGAAGACGCAAGGGATATAAGGTCAGTGAGAAGAAAAGGCAACCCCCATTCTGTTTCTCTCTCAACTGTTAAAACTGACAGATGACGCACAAGAAAACATCCGGGAAGTCATTTGACTGTGTTCAGAACATAATCATATTGCAATATGGAATGTGATCAGGAACTGAATGCGCATCAAATGACATGAAAACATTTGCTTATCCACCCTACAGTCAGCTCAGCTGTTGCTTTTCAGCTCCTCATAAATTACAGAGAAACTTGGAATCCCCAGTGCTAGTGTTGCAGAAAGTCCATTGTAAACTAAATAGTAAAAAAAATGTTTTTAGTTGCAGTCAAAATTAGGAAAATGACATTACACACCGAAGAACTTGGATTTCTACCAATTATTAATTGATTATTTATCGTAACTATTGGAAAAAAATACTCAGATAGTAAAAAAGCAAACATGCAACCCAGGTGTGGAATAGAAATTTGCCTACATCTGTATTTGTGACCCTGAATGCTATTTCTTCCTGGATCTTGGAACCGACCCCCTGAGAACTCTAAGGAGGAAGAATCTGCCATTTCTCTATAAACATCCCCATAGACCCTCCAAGGAAAACAGGGGTCTCTCTGCACTTAGCCAAATCATAGCCACTAAGCCATATTTGATGAACCAGACTTCTGTTACATATTAAGGAATAGATTTATTTTTGAATTGTTTCAATTCCCTTACTCAAAATTCCTTCATTAGAAGCATTTACGAGCAATGAAAAAAAGCTTACCAATATTGAAGAGAGACTTATTCTGGGAAGAAACTTCTGGAAACAGTTGTTTCCTCTGGGTATGCATAAAGACTCAGAATCTTCAGAAGATTTATCTTTGCATAGACTAAATAGTCAAACTTAGGAGGAAACAGCTTGGGCTTTATAAAAGATTTTCCTCACAGCTTGGAGGCCTTAGAGGAGCCAATAGTTATGAAATTATGAGAGCTCATTAAAAGTCGAAGTTCTTCCAAACTTTGGTGGTCTTTTTACTGAACTTAATCAAAAGACAGTGAAAAACTTTCTGTGGAATATTCCTTTACACTATACAAATATATGCTGCTGTGATTGGTTTAATAAAGTCGCTGACTGGCCAATAGCTGGACAGGTAGAAGTTAGGAGGGACTTGCAGACAAAAAGAGAATGCCATGAAGAAGGAGGGAGGAGTCTCAGAATCATGAAGAAATGTGGAGAGACAGACATGAATTTACCATACTGAGAAAAGGTACCAAGTCACAGAGCAGAGCATAGAATATCCATATGTATGTACGTGTGTGTGTATATATATAAAATTTAAAATGTAAGAGTTAGCTAGTAATAAGCCTGAGCATTTACGATTAACAATAAGTACCGGTGTGGTTATCTGGGAGCTGCTGGCGAGACAGAAAAGTCCATCTACAACTTTCAATGTAAGTCCACTGTGTATGACAATTGTAATAATATTACAATTTTCCTTTACAAGTGTGTGGCCATGGCTCTTTTTAAAACTTTATTTGTTTTTATTTTATTTGCATTGGTGTTTTTTCTGCATGTATGTCTGTATAAGAGTGCCAGTCCCCTGGAACTGGAGTTACAGACAGTTGTGAGCTGCCATGTGGGTGCTGGGAATAGAATGAACCCAGGTCCTCTAGAAGAAGAGTCAGTGCTCTTAACCACTGAGTCTTCTCTCCAGATTCCTGTGGTCATGGCTCTTAACAGCACTGGAATAGTCAGAAAACTTACTTACACAATTCTATCTTTTCTGCAGTATAATTACATATTACAGATACCTTTTATATGTTCTAGTGCCTAATGTGAGAGTGTTTACAGGCTGTCATAGCAACTGAACCAGTTTAAATATACATCAAACTCATATCATTATAGAATATTTCTGTATGTCTCTCTTCCTACAGGCATATTAACTATTTCATGTTAATGAGGCACATGCACAAACTGTTTCCTTCATAAACTTTCTGAGACCAAAGAGTATCTGATTGTTCATCTTAGAAAACCAATCTACTTGCTATAAATTGTAGCTTCCCATTGAGAACAATGAAAAGAGAAATTTAATCAGCGACGTTACTAAATTCTTACAACACATACACACAAAAACCCACTTTGCATATCATGACTTCTCAAACCAAATGTGATCCACCATACTTTCACATGGTGAACTGTGCTGTCTGAGATGGTGAGCAGAACTGGCCTCGCAGCTGCCTCTCTGTTACATAAAAGTTAAATCTATGATCATGTTGATCTCTGGGATAGGTAATCGTCCCCTTTCTTAGTGCATAGAGAACAGAGGGAGCATTTGATTCTACCTAGGATTTGGCCCATGTTTTATTTCTCTACTTGTTGATTTATGGGAGCTAAACTACAAGAAAATAGGCCTGGGAATAAAATATACCCATGCTGTTGGGGTAAGGGTTGGGAGATGTAATTGATGCTGGAATTCGTTACTTCCTGTGTGTGGAGGAACTCTGGTCAGTGAAAAGTTACAAAGCCCAAATCACCTTTTATGTTAGTAATTTGTTAATTCTTTTAAATCCCCATCTTTTAATCCAGGTTATTGAGGGGGAACAATAAATCCAGAAAACTGTGGTGTTAATATTGATTGTGCCTTTCTCCAGGAAAAAAAAGGGGGGGGTAGATCTTCCCATGTCTTTGAAAAGATTTTCCCATGTCTGGTGGGGAACCTCCTTCAGCCAATGACCTTTCAGAGAATAGACCACGTTGGGTGTAACCTTGGGTACCAAGAAGTGTGCAGGTCAGCCACAAGCTCTTTCTCTCTCTCTCTCTCTCCCTACTTGCCACACCTGGATGTTGGATTCCACTCATCTTCCTCACTGAGATCCGTGAGTCTCTCTTGAATAAAGAACACCTTATGATACCCTATTCGAAGCTAGTGTGGGATTGTTTGATTTGCATTCCCCTTCCTCTGGTGCGTTCCTCTTATCATGTCTGTGATCATGTCTGTGAAAAGATCTTCCCATGCCTATGATC
>JABTXL010002720.1:3106106-3117069 GCA_025134845.1 Neodon shergylaensis
TGTGCAAAGATCTTCCCATGCCTATGATCATATCTGTGAAAAGATCTGCCCATGCCTATGATCATATCTGTGAAAAGATCTTCCCATGTCTATGATCATGCTCCTATCACAAGAAAGCATTCGGGCATCGAAAGCATGTGAAAGACAGATTTCAATTAGTGCCAGATGGCAACACCATCAGTGGGATGGGTATTGACTGACGGTTCCTTCTTACTGAATATTTGCATGGTCCTAGACACAGGCCTAAGACTTTTCTCTCTATTTTATAACTCAACAGGTTTAAGTGGAAATTGTATGATCTCTGCTTGTGGTTGAGTATCAAAAGCCTTTGGCTATGCTCTCCAAATGTTACATCTGGCATTTAAAAGCAATCTTCGGACCATGGGTTTTACACTCCTACTGCTGAGCTATGCCCTCTCTCAAAGTCGTCATATGACTCCCTGCAGCACATGTGATCACACACAATAAGATCCTATGTGGATTTTCCCATGAGCATCTGCTAACTATTTCTTTTCAGAATTAAAGGCACCATACATAACCACACATGTTCAGTTTTCTGTCCTAACATGTTTTGCTATTGTTTGAGGCTTGTTTGGGGTACATCTTTTCAGAATCAGGCTATAATTCCCCGTGGTGATTTCTTAAAAAAATTATCTGCTGTGTCTGTTTTTATGTTATTCACAGGAATTCTTCCAAACCTCTCTGCACATTGCCTCTTCCTATTTTCCAAATCAGCTCACCTTTGGGTATGCCCTTATAACCGTGTCATTTGCAATAACAATGACTGATCTAGCTTCCTTTCAGCCCTTGGCCATCTGTGCAAGCTTTCAGCCCAGACGTTTTAAGCATTAAACCTATAGTGGAACTCTGTTCAATAGATCTTTCACAAATCCCCAGCCCCCAGCCCCAGAGAGCAAGAAAAGTCAGGCCATGAGCAGGAAGTAATGGAGACAAGGCAGTTTCTGAGCTAAGACTCAGACTCCTGGCCAGTTTATTGTTGTCATGACTACGAGTTCCACATGCCTACAGTCCCTGGTTTCGGAGAAGAATGATGCAGTGTCTAGCCTTACAGCTGGACATATAAACCAAATTAGTCTGCCATGCCTCTACCTGCTTTGTGGCTATTAGCGCAAAAAGCAATACATCACACAGTCACTTGTGCTGCCGCTGAACGGCACACATGGCTTTCTCGGGTCTGAAACTCATTTCCCCCCAGCTCCTAAGAATAATAGGTTGAAATCTCAGGGAGGAGGAGGGGGTTCAAAGCAATTTTGACAGACTTCAAATTCTTCAATTAAAGATAAATTAGAAGGTAATTTATAGTAGTTCTACGTAGTTATGCTATCCGTGTTCTAAGTCACACAGAAGAGAAAGGATTTTGCAGACTCTGTACAGAGCAGCTCAAAACATCATTGATTTGGGAAAAGAATGATTCTTTATTATTATTATTATTAAATAGAGTGTTTCAGAGAGTAGAAGCCTGGCTTGCCGGCTCCAGATGTGAAATGGGGGTCTCGAGAAGGACTCTATTCCTTGCTCTCCCAGTGATTAATTGAATGACCTAGGGGAAGTAATTTAATCCAGCCATGAAAAAAGAAAATACTCATTTACCCGCCAGAACAGGGCGGCTAGGTTGAATTCCCACCTGCACCACTGACTTCACTGCCTGCCGAGGAGGTGCTGCGGTGACCAGGGCCTCCCTCCCCTTGCCATGTCCACCCCTTCTCACCTCTCCACCAGCTGCAAACTCCACAGTCTTATCACACACATAAATATTTCAGATCGCCCCCCTGCAGCTCTGCTGGGTCTGCAGCACCCAGGCCACTAGGCTGTGTTTACAGCGCCTACTGAAAAAGCTCAAAACTTTCTGAGGGTGCTTGCTACTTTCATGCTGTCCACACAGCTGTCCGGGGCTTGCTTCCTTAAAGACGGCTTGGACCTCTCCTCACTAGCCCGCCTCTGTCTTCTCAATAGGCCAGATGTGCTTTCCTTGTCAATAATCAGCTTTAATCACGTCTCTTCATTCATCAGGCTTCATGCAGCCCGCCCCGATGAGAAGGAATACCCTCCGAGGCTCCACTGCACCTTGTTGTTTACACATTGACTTCCTTCTTGTCAGATGCTGCCCACCTCAATGAGCAAAGGCACTTAGACAGGGGTAAGTCTTTTTTAAGCAGGAATGCATGGAATTGGGGAAATGGGGAAGGGCAGGCAACGATACAGCTTCATCCCATGTTGATAATGAGGTTTACATGTCCATTTCTTACCCTTTCCAGATAACGTGCTCGTTCTGAAGGAGGGAGCTTAAGGATACAGTGATTTGGTAGTCAGTGACAGTCATTCTGAGCTTCTTGAGTTGGCTTTTAAGAAACCGGATTAGGTCAAATATGGGAGAATCTAAACCCAAGTAGGATTATTTGCAACCAAGAAGCTATAAGATAAAACACAATTACACTGGGCAGTTGTATGAATTCAGCTAAAATAAACATTCAAACTATATCTCATGATTCAGTCTGTAAAATGTCTAATATGTTAGGTTTCTACTCGTTGGCCAATGGATGTCGATGATACCAGGCCCTTTGAATATCGTTGTATAATGGTAAATACATAGCTTATCAAGAATATTTTGCTAGAGTTATTCTCATATTTGAAACTACTTAATAAAATAGACACTATTCGTCTGATTTTGATTTCTGTTTTCTTCCCACCCGTACCCGCAAGCTGCAGAAAACACATTTGAGGAAGCTCTCATTGTGCCTCAAGGCCATTGCACTAAGTGTTTGGTTTCTGATAGTCCAGCAGGGTATCAACAGGTTATGGAGCCCCTGAGAAGGTGTTTGCTTCAGTAACTTTCCATACAAAATGATTATCTTGAAAAGTGTTCATAAATATCCAAAGTTAGAGCACTAGATTTAGGATGCTAAATGTGTGCAGGAGACACGCAAGCATTTAGTTGGTATAAAAATACAATTATATCTTATTTGAAGGTAACTTTTGCCTAGTTGATCACTTACTGCACATATTGGTAGAGGACACACCATTCTGCCAAGGAAAAGAGCTACAAAGAATGATGCCTCCAAATGAAGTGTTATTTAGTCTTAACATTGTTGTCTCTATGTGTTTAGACATACTTACAGACACAATAGTAAGGGTAACTCATTTGCAACTATCAAGAGACTGAGTCAATCTCTACTATCATATACAAAAAGCAAACGAAGAGCTACTGACTTGAAAGCATCCTGAGCATTTAAAACGGAGAACCTAAATAGAAGGCTGTCTTTACTGTCCTTGTGCTCTCTCACCAAGGGACTGACTGACATGGACTGGGCCACTGCTCTGTGTGCCGTGGTCTCTAGCCCTCTTTCTTACACGGGTATTCTGCTTGCAGGAATTACCTCGCAACCCACTAATCCTCCTGGAGGAACCTAATCCTAACCCTAACCCTCAAATAGGAATGAACTAAAGGTCAGCAAAAAATAAGACTGCTTGTGACTGGGATGGCTGCCCAGAATGTGAACCTCCCTCTGCTGCCCAAATACTCATTTAAGGTCAGCTCATATAAGAAAACCCATCTGCATCATAAGAAATAAAAACCATCTACTCAGCAAGGGTCCTTATCTCCGGGTCTACGCTTCTCTTCTTCCACTCTCTGCCTGTGTTCCCTGCATCTGAGTGGCAAAAGCCATAAACCACACCCCTTTTGCTCATGCTAATTTGAGTTAGACTTTGACACCAGCAACAAGCAGGAGGGAAAAAAAATCCCATTTGATAAAAAGCCTTGACTCTTCTTCGGAATTGCCAGCTCCCCCTCTTGTCTTCCTATCCCCTCGCATCAGCCTTCCACAGCCCAACTCTCTGGAAATCTAAGAAGAATATTGTTAAGAGCTAAATGACACCGGGAAGTATATTGCTGACCCTTGGCAAACATGTGCCGCGTACTGGCGTTTCCTAACTAATAAAACAAAGAGGTAGATATGTACACTCCGGGAAAGGAAGCAGGCTCATGAAGGGAAACCTAGCTGTCAGCTGCCCCCAGGAAACATTTGCCTCCCATTTTTCTTCCCTTTTTCACAATTGATGTCTAGGGGGGGATTTTTTTGAATAAAAAAATTCTTAATGATTCACGTCAACTCTTGAAGAAAAGCTAAGAACTATATTTATACTGAGTTTCTTCTAAAACTGTGGGGAAAGAAAACTTAGCATAAAGGAAGACTTTCTTTACCACAGAATATTACTACTTGACAATCCACTTAGAATGATTGTATTTTCTTTACACTGCAGATCCCCATTTAGAATCATGAAACTGTTAGATTTGTGAAGGAACTGAGAAAGGGTCGAGGGTTCTTAGACCTTCAAAGTGCATCACACCCAAGCCTACCAAGGTTATACAGCATCGGTCCTTCAGGGATTGTGAGGGTTGGGAAAAATGCACAAGATACAGAAATCCAACCTGATGAAACACGAACCCTGGGAATGAATCACTGGTGGGCAGGGGAGACTTTCAGGGCTACGGAAATGACTTTTAAATGGGTATTTGCCATTTGGGAGAGATAAGGAAGAAAATGAGTTTCTGTAGCTCTATTTTTATATTAGCCTAAGAACGCACTATATGGGAAGTGTATCAACGAGGCAGCAGGCACAACCCAAGGCTTTGCGAAAGCTTTCTGGAATGGAGAAGGGTTTATGTGAAAAGCATTATGTAGGAGTTGCGGGTGCCTTTGCTCCCTCAGCACCAGGGACAACCAATAAGTAATGTTTACATAAAACACATCGAAACAGATGTGTTCCCACCCCCCCAGAGATTGCCCTTCTTCGCTCCTTTCCTCCCCCCTTCCTTGCCTCCCTCCCTTCCTTCCTTTTTGGGTTTTGAGACAGCCTTGGCTGTTCAGGAACTTGCTCTGTAGACTACAAAGGCCTCAAACTCAGAGATCCACCTGCCTCTGTTTCCAGAAGGGAGGGATTAAAGACATGCGCGCCACCATCCAGACAAGAACTGTTTCTATTAAGAACCTGAAGTCTCTGTTTCTTTGTTCTGGGTACACTGAGTAACTCTTTAAGGGGAACTAAATTCTAAAATTACAGTATTTAAGATTGAGTTTCCCACGTAAATGCTACCACCTTAGTAAAGAATCAAGAAAGAAGGCTGGCCCTATTCCATCTCGTGTGAACCTGGCAAACCCTAAGTCTGTCCACTTACTTCACGTTACCTCCGTGGTTATACCAGCATGTGTATTGTTTTAGAGGCAACAGCAGTAGGGAATGAACCTGCTGCGATTCCCTGTTTACCCCGATGAACTGGGCCTCAGGCAACATCAGAGAGTTTACCTAATTCTAAATCATGTAATTCGCAAACAGCGACGATAAAATAATCTAGGCTTCGTTCCTACTCTTTGAGTGAAATATGGTGTTAATGACAGATACTAAGGAGCCAAGAGCTCATGCGGACCATTTCAAAGAGGCAGCACTGGGAGCGTTCCAGGAGAGCCAGACTCTGCCTAGATAAAGGGGAGGAGGCATTAACAGATTCTGATTAATTTTTCAAAGAAAAAGAGTCAAATATTAAAATATTTAATATTCACCAAATATTTATCATAATTAAATATGGGCAGTAGGGTTCTATAGACTATGTAGGAGGTTTGGGGGCAGACTGGTTGCCACAATTTAAGCATGTTTTTATGTCTTTCTGATCAGGAAAAGAAATTAAGTTTCGATCCTAATCCAATCTAATTCCCTTTCTTTACCCGGAAATTGTACTAATTGGCTTTCTGAACCCTACTGAGTAGAGAATAATTTTTCATAAGCCTTCTAAACACGGCTGTTTCTAAGGCCTTTGCTTGCAGGAGAGCCCACAGCCAACAACACAACCCATCTGAGAACATAGAGGTCAGCTGCAAGCAGCGCGACTGTCAACAAGACCTTGAGAATGAACGGATTTGAACCTGCAGCACCGGCTGGTCTCACTGCACCAGTGGGCACTCCGCTGTGGGAGAGTGCCTATCTAACAGTCTAAAAAGAGGGGGGGATTGCAGGATGTCTCAGTATGTAAAGGCTCCTGTCACCAAGGCTGTCCATTATTTTGAATTCAGTCCCCTGTACCCACATGGTGGAAGGGAAGAGCCAGCTGCCAGAAGTTGCCCTCTGACCTCCACTCAACTCATGCAGCAGTCACCATGGCCCCGCCCCATTCCTGAAACATAAATAAATACGATAGGTTTTTGTATTTTGTCTTTTTTTCCCCCAAGTGTAGGGTGCATGACCGCTGCTGGCACCTCCTCTCCTGGACATGTCTTGAAGCATCCAGAAGGAAGAGAAGACCAGGTCCCAGTAGCAGGGAGTGAGGAACGGTGCTAGAGCAGCCGCTGCCAACAACAATCAAAATCGACCCGAGAAAAGGAGCTTTTGAATATGGACCCAGTGCTATCAAACGGGGATCATGTTGAAAAGATAATTTAAAATTTTCGGTTTCAAAAAATGGTTGTTATGCTGAACATACATTTCTAGACCATGGAGGAAAAAATGGTAGATTTAGTTTGATTGTAGCCTATTACCCATCAGGCATTGGGTACTCACTGTAGAAACTAGCTTGTCAAACCTGTTACGAATTCTGTGAGCAGTTGCTGTGCTGCTGTGCTGTAAATGAAGACAATGAAATTTGATCTTAGGTTCTCCAATACCAAGCACCCAGTAAGCTATAGAACACATTCTAGCTTGGAACTCTTAGATTCCAAGTCCTATGATCTTAAGTCAATACCTATTATTAGCCATGTCTCCATTGTTAATAAAGATATTTGATGAACTTAAGAACAACATATTTTGATTAGTGTGTGTGCGTGTTTCTCAGGGTGTCACGGTGCATATGTGGGAATCAAGGAACAACTTGTAGGAGCTGGTTCTCACTTTCCCTATTTGAGTTCTAAGGCTCCAACCCACGGTGCCCGGATTGGCAGCAAGCAGGATTGCCAGCTGGGCCATCTTGCCACCCCATATACTAATTGTGTAGGTTTCTATGGAAGATACTGAGGACTTCGCTGTTTTTCTTTCTTACGTATGTGCCTGACCACACTTATCCTAACCTCCACAGCTGGCTACCCAGGAAGATGGCAAGGTATTGCTCATGAACTGAGTACAGCTACCTTCATTCATCCCTTGCGCAGACTTGTTAAAGACCATTTTCTCTCGCACCCCAGAAAGAATGAGTCTCAAACCTGTATGGAATGACACTAGGCAATTTTATAATCTTGTATGATACATGATTTTTACACTATTGTGAGTATATTTTCTGAAAGGTTTCTGTACCCCGATATTAAGTCTCTTCATTAGGTAGCCTATCAAACCAAGCCAAATTAAAAGTCCAGGTTTAATGAGAAATGCAACTCCAACTCCCGGGTAGTGTGGGGTGAAGAGGAGAAACCTCATCTGCCTGGCAGATGATGGGGCAGAAAGGAGCCTTAAATAGTTTGTTGGGCGTGGTCTTGAGTACCTCAATGGGTGGAGCTGCCACTGATGGGTTTTCTCAGGGGCTGAGTGGAGCTTCCCAGCACTTTCCCCAAGATTTACCCCAGCAACAATAAACCTAAGAATAGTTTAAGTAAGAAGTCACGCGCACATACTTCATTTATTAGCACGCTTCAGTGAGAATTTGGAAACAGCAGTGAGTAGACTTGACTAGCATCTCTGGAAGTCCTCAGAGGCCTGGATCTTGGTTTACATTATTTCAGCCAATTTTGGAAGGAGGTGTTTGAATACTTTGTAGGGGAGTATAGCAATCCTCTCTTACCTATATTTTTTCTTGATATTTTAAAGAATTTAACTAGCTTCAAGTTGTCTGTACTTTAATTTTAATGGATGCTGCATATTTTAGAAAAACTTATGAAAAATGAGTTTTACAACCTAGTTCATTTACTCATTTTCATGCTAATCTGTTCAAATTATATACACTGGGAAAATAATCCCATTTTATTTAATTTACATCATGATGAAGATACCGAAATTCTTTATGCTGTGAAATTAATTACAAAAGAATGAAAATCATAAAGAAATCATATGACTAATGACTGTGCTGAAATGAGGAACAAATGGATTTCATAAGTATATAATTTATACATTATGTATGTTTACATTTTATTACCCCAGATTTTGTGAGCCCATCTACCGAACACACAGAGAACCAACAGGGTAATAGACTCATTTTGCCTATTTTATGCGTAAGCCACAGTTGAACGTATCTTAAAATTATTACAGTTAAAATTTATGTCAGTACGAAAAGATAATATGTTGTATTTTACAGTTGGTAACTTTGGTTTATGCAATTGGTAACTAACTTAAATAACTAGAGAATAAGATTTCACTATGCAACGATGTATCTTATTCCTGGTAGTGGTACCATGACTGCCTAAGTAGCTAGAGCTTCCTTTTCAGAGTTAAGTGGGCTTCTTTTTCCCAGCAGCCACCGCTGACCCTGCTCTCAGGAGGTGGGAACAAGTAGTTGGTGGACAGAAGCCAATTCTCAGGCATTTCTTACTCAGATACCAGAGATACTGCAACAGAACAACAGAGACCAAGTAGGTCAAAACTCGGAAAAATGCGTCCTGTGCAGTTCTGGAGGCAGCTAGCTGGAGGCCAAGTGGGCAGCGGGATATCTTTTGAGAACTGTGAGGACAATCCAGTCCCCAGCTCATTCTCTATTTTCTACCCAGTCATCTTTCCCTTGTCCTTCTATATTCTTCTTCATGGTGTGTGGGGTATGTGTGTGTGTATGTGTGTGGTGTGTGTGTGTCTGTGTGTGTATGTATGTATGTGTGGGTATCTATGTGTGTGTCTCTGTGTGTCTCTGTGTGTCTGTGTGTGTCTTTGTGTGTATGTATGTGTGTGTATGTGTGTGTCTGTGTGTGTATGTGTGTGTCTGTGTGTGTATGGTATGTGTGTATGTTTGTGTCCGTGTGTGTATGTGTGTCTGTGTACCTTTGTGTGTCCATGTGTCTCCGTGTGTGTGTATGTTTGCACATTTCCCCTCTTGCTGGATCAGGGCCAACTGTGCTCCTTAGGGCCCACCCTCATGATTTCACTGTCATTTAATTATCTCCAAACAATGCCACATTCTGACGTAATGAGGAGTGGGGCTCTGCCACATAAACCCCGAGCGGCGCAGCTCTTGGCCCGCAATGTCCTGCTCAGTTCTGAAGGGTTGCATTTTCCTCTCAGTTCTGTTGTTCACGTATCCTTGGGCTTTTCTTCAGAACAGTGGATCGCTTAGGTGTTTGCTTCTATGAACAACAACAACAACAAATCTGTAGTGGGATTACTTTCCTAAACTCAATTTTGACTCTCGTTTTCTTATAATTATTAACAAAGTTTTGCACAAATAGATGCAAGAACATTCTCCCCCCAAACGGAGGTAGTTCTTCTCTTCAACCTTATGAAGATTTAGCAATGCTCCTACTTTTGCCTTTTTTTTTCCTTTTTTTCCTTTTTTTCTTTTTACTTTTATGCAATTATTCTTCTAGGTAATATGCATGAGTCATTCTTTTATGGTTCTTAATCTATTTTCATGTATCTGCATAATACGTAGTTGATGAACTTTAATCAAATCTGAAGCGAGGGTCCCCTTGAGGCCATTTGCAGGCTGCTTTGCTGCAAGCTTCAGTGAGGGAATTTGGTTAGCTCAGCACACAATGTATGGGCTAATGAGAAGCATGTCTGTGCTGGCTGGGCATAATGGCCTGGCCACAGATACCGGTTGTTAAAGCAAACTACACACCATCCAAGACCTAACTGCCAATGATTCCACGGTGTAACATAACTTAATTGAATAAGCTCTTGGCTTGGAAAATGTAAATAGGAAGAGCAGCAACAAGAGCAAGCACGCCTGTTAGTCAGCCACGTAGCCCCGTGCTGGACAAGTTCCAGGAGATTACAGCAGAGGCTGCGCCCACAGCAGAACAGTTGGTATTCGCGCCGGAAGGCGTGTTCTAGCCCAGCAGCCAGCACACGGCCCAGTGACTGATCAGTTCTACTGAGGACCCAGATATGACACAGTCCATTCAGTTCCATTGGCAGAGAAATGTGCTCAGCCAATGGAATTCTGCAGAGTTCTCCACTCTGTAAGAGCGTCCTCGAGGGCAGCTGTTCTCACTCAACCTGTGTGTTGCAACTCCTTTGAGGGGGTCACCTAAGAATATTGGAAAACATATATTTACATTGAAATTCGTAGCAGTAGCAAAATTACAGCTATGAAGTAGCAAAGAAGTAATTTAATGGCTGGGTGTCACCACAACATGAAGAGCTATATCGAAGGGTCCACAGAGTTAGAAGGTTGAGAACCACTGATCCAGGGCCTTTCTCCATCAGTCTCTATGAAATAACATGCATAATTTTCTCTCTTTTGTTTTCTTTCTTTGGATGAGGTCTCACTATATAGCCCTGCTAGCCTGGGACTTGCTGTGTAGATCAAACTGGCCTCAAATTCAGATCTATGCATGCCTCTGCCTCCTGAATACTGGGATTAAAGGTGTGCTATAAATACTCTTCAGAACATTGCCTTCTCCATTGTCCACTTCATTATTTCATGTGTCTACCTCTTCTATTTATTCTGTACACTAGAAAACCTTATGATGACTTTGGCTTTCAATTTTTAGTCATAATGCTTTATACATTTTGAAAGTTGAATAAGAATGGGGGGGTGAGGAGTTTAAATTCTAAAGTCAGAGAATGAACAGAGATTTCCAAAGTCAGTTTGTCAGGGTACTGACATGGAAGGCAAGAATCCCACGTAGATCTGGAAGCATTTTGGAGAAGGGATGATTATCTCTTACATACATTAATACATATGCTGTCCTCACATGCTCCATTTATACATAGTGTATGCCAGTTGTACACGCTCCACTTATATGTAGTATATGCCAGCTGTACACGTTCCACTTATATGTAGTATATGCCGGCTGTACATGTTCCCCTTATATGTAGT
>JABTXL010002720.1:3122439-3135944 GCA_025134845.1 Neodon shergylaensis
AAGAAGAAGAAGAAGAAGAAGAAGAAGAAGAAGAAGAAGAAGAAGAAAAGAGAGTCAGATGCATGACTTAATCATAGTGAGTCCCCAGAAAGGTTACATGAAGCCATAGGATGCCACTTCACTGATCTTCATTCGGAACAAACAAAGCCATGTGTCATTCAACAGGGACTTTATAGACAGCTGACTGCACAGTGCTTCCATAGGTTATATCATTTGATAATGTCATAGACAGCTTCATTTGCATAGTCATAACCCGCAGTGTCCACAGAGTGAGACAATGACCTAATGCCTCATTTCTTAGAACACATCCCCACTGTTACATGACTATATCTTGTTCTCAAAGTTTGCTTGTAAATAAACCTACTTTGCCTCAGCTGAAGAATAAAATTTTCTTAGGCAGTGCCTGTGTAATGTATTAATTTTGTATTTAGTAAAAATATATTTGGTACTAGAAATTCTATCGGGTCCTTTAGATGCAAAGGGGAATACAATGAGAGTCCTATTTTTGAGAACCGTGTGGTCAATTCAATTTGACATTGATTAAACTAGCTACCGTGAACGATGTAATATGTTTCTTAACTGTCCCTACTGGGATTATGCCCTATAAACTTGAAGTGCAATTTGGGTGTTTTCATATTGTATCATCTCATGATGTCACAGGACATCATCATGGCACCAGAACTTGGACTAGACAAGGAGACCACAGTCAAGGTTGATTAAAGTGAAGGCCTTCACCTGGGAGTGAAACTGAGTCAAATGCCCAAAGTGACCCAGATGCTACCTAGAGCATTCAAGAAGAGGGAAGAGGCCCAAAGCTTGAGGCACTGGGTATGAAGAAGAGAGAGAGGTTAAAACTAAGAGAGGAAGTACAGGTGACAGTGACAGAGAACACAGCCACCCTAAGAGTGAAAGTCATTTTTTCATCATTTCAGGGGCTACAAGAAAGGGAGGCCAGGCAAGTTTGGAAAAGTGGGTGTCATGGCTCAGGACACGGGGTGGGGGTGGGGGATGAAGACACAGATGGAGAGACGTGTTCCTGTCCCAGAGTTCTGCAGAGAAGAGACTACAAGGATCTGACTCTCCACAAGCAAACAGCAGTTAGCCAGACAGGAAAGACTAGGACTACCCTAGGGAGGCGCAGAGGCTGTCACCCGAGTCCCTCCCAACTGATGAGGGAGAACACAACTTTTCCAATGATTCTTTGATGGAGCACAGATCTTCTCTGGATTGCTATTCTACAGATCACAGGCACAGATTGGGGGGTTGTGCCAGCCTACCTATGAATTCATTTATTATTAGTTTCTATTTGGTCCACCATTTAACAACTAGACTTATTTGCAGCTTCCTAACCCTTCAATTTCTTCTTCCTTTCTCAGAAAAAGCATTAAATATGGCTGAGGGATGGCTCAGTGGTTGAGCCTGTGCTCTTGCTTGAGCAAGGGCCTTGACTCAATTTCCAGTTCTGGATAAACAGCAGCAGCAGCAGCAACAACACAAACCCAACTAACCAAACAAAAAACAGTGAATCTGTCTAATTCAGTAAGGTTTTTTTAAAAAAAAAAAAAAAAGAAAGAAAGAAAGAAAGAAAAAAGAGAATCACTATTTTTATGCCTCCCGATGAAATTACAGCCCCCTATATGATCCTGGTACTTAATCACTGTTAATATAAACTTAACTGCCAAGGGCTCAGGTTGCATGGCTTTATTTTGAGGTCTTCAACCCCTCCTGGGTTTATTTTCTCAGGTTTCCCAGCTTAGGAATTGCAGGAGATAGACTCAGCCACTCACCACAAATAGAAGATTTGCCAAAGGACATGGTGGTCCTCTGAGGACTGATAGTTTCTGGCTGTTTGTGGACCTTAGGTTAAGCTCAGCAATCCGGCGTCAGGTGGCATTTAGTTGCTGTCCTGTTGTTTAATCAGTTATTTGGGTGCTAGCCCTGGTGGTGGTAGAAGTTTCTAAAATTCTGTTCTAAATTATAAAAGCAAACAGAACCCCAGTCCTATCCTTGGACCAAGCTGCCCCTAGATCGCATGACTTTTATCTTTATCTGTTTCTTTTTAAGCATTACCAAACCAGCAATCACATAAGATTACTGCTTAAATATTTGGAGTAAGCGCTGGGATCGTTAAGTGCTGACGGCGTACGATGAGACCTTCGTCAGCGTAGGACACTATGGATAATTTCAACAAGTCTGTTTATTGTTCTGCCTAGCCTATGGTCTTCAGTCTGGGGGTATTAATAATAATCCCCCGAAAGCACAGAGAACATTTCTTAGGAGAATACAAAGCGTTCTCTCATACTTTCCCTCCGCTCGCTTCTGCAACATCCCCATAAAGCAGGAGGGTCAGGTATTCAGACAGGAAACCAAAGCAGACGCTAAATGACTTTCCCCGGGACATATGGTTAGCCACAGACAGAGTCATAACAAGAATGTGAGTCCCTTGACATCGAGGTCAGGGTTGATGCCACCGGACAGGAGCTTTTCAAAGGACGATCTTTGAGAGCTGGAGGCTCGTCCACCGGCTGGAGACTGTACCGCTAAGGTCAGTTGCCTAGCCGGGCCGCTTCCATGCTTTTCTCTCACGGCTTCCATGCACTGACCAGACTGTGGCAAGAGCTGTAATGTTGCTGGTGTGAGGTCTCTCTTTAAAACACACATAAAACCAGACCTTTCCTTGAACTCGCTTTCTGGGCTCTATTCCACTTCATTCTTCTCACTACCAACAGGACTGAGACCCACAGGCTACGATGCTGGCTTATCTTCAAACTAACCACTTAAATATTGTTTTCAACACGTAGTGGGTATGAATTAGCAGACACCGATTTTTCTATTAGCGAAAGTGTTCCTGAAGACCAGTTGTACTTATTCATCCGCTTTAACCCTAACCGGCGTAGCCCTCCAGTTTTATTTTGGGGACAATTTTCCAAATCAGATGACTTCTTAGGAAACATATTAAAGGACTTGCAGTTTAGGCAATAAAATAAAGCACTGGTTCCAGTAAATAGCACCACACCCATGCATTCTTCAGTTTTAGAATCTAACTGCTGAGTTCAAGCCCAGTGCCCTGAAAAAAGAAAAGCTAAAAAAAAAAAAAAAAAAAAAAAAACAAGAAAAAAGAAGTCTACAAATAAAACAAGAGAGGTCGGCACACAAGATGGAAAGAGATCCCATGTCTTCACTGGAAGCTTCAGCCCCCTTTGAAGAGGAGTGGTAATGAACTGTGAGATAATTTGCTCTGCATCTCTGATTTCCCACAAAACCTGTCAATCTGCATTCCTGTCTTCACTCCCAGCAACAGATTCATTTTCTAATTGCACGACTGAGAATTTACATGGGGGCGGCCCTTCCTGTGCACCCAAAGCTCTGTGGATCCAAAGCTCAAAACTTCTTCAAAGTCTAATGACCAATTTGTGCCACAAGTCTTAAAAAACGTGCTTGTCATGGAGCATCCTGTGACATTCTGTGCTCGCTGCCTCCATTGGTTTACTCATTCCTTAAAGAGTTCGTTCAAGAATCCCTCAGCACGTTTTCAAGGCATGAGGACACCAGAAATAACCCCGTGAGTGTAGTCCAAGCGCTATGCCCTGATTCTGTTCTTCCCTGAATGATTGTGCTGATATTTACAGGGTCATCTACTCTGTGCCATTTCTCCTGGCATTTAGCAGGCATATAAATGAGAACCCTCTTCCCCCAAATGTTTAGGTACTTCTCACAGCCAGGGCCATAACAGCCTGTATGACGCCCTCTGTTACCATGGAGGGCAGTGGTAACTTACAGGGCTAGCACCCATGTCTGAGGAGCTGGGGCTCCATCAGCTTAAGGATAACAGACCATTTTCTATCCATGCCTATGTTTTGTTTTGTTTTGTTTTTTTTTTATTTCATGGGTTAAAGAAAATTGGATTAGAGAAACGTTCTTCCCAAAGACCTTTTGCAATGGTCATTTCTGTCCCTTTAAGAGACAATCCACAAGGTAAGTGGATCTTCCTTCTGCTTCCAGCCTGAGCTCCTTCCTTTTCTGTCTCTCTCCCAAAGAGGTAGCTGCTGCCATGGCTCCTCTCCCCCCCACTCTGTTTCTCCTTCTCTCTCTCTCCCCCTGCCTCTCTCTTTCCTCATCCTCCTTCTCCCTCCCTCTTCCCTTTCCCCTTCCCTTCCATAGCCCATAGCCCACTAAATAAATATCCAAACTCACTCTTCATGGCGTGCCTATCCATCTCTGTCTCTCACCCACTGCATGGGGACCCACTGGTCATGGCCCGCTGCCCACTGCTGCCACTCAGGGACTGGCGCCATTTTATTTTTACCATAACACCTTTCCCACGTGAAAATGTTATAGTCCAATCAACTGGTATCTGCCCAAGCTAACAGAATACTCACTTTTCATACTCTGGGCTATTTTCTCTCATCCAGGCTCCACTTTTAAAAGAAATTATCCCTCTCCACCATTTCTTTCTCTCTCATTAAAATCATGCCCATCATTTACTGTTTTGTTCAAATGACAGGCCACCTCACAGTCATAGGATAAATCCTTATAGTTAGAACACTTGTAGACATCTGTACACTTGATTCTCTTGAGTCAAGTATTCAATACTTAAAGGAGCTTAAAGGTGCATAAATTGTAAATTAGATATAATTACACTGAAAAATGCAATTTCATTACAAGCTTCTATTTTTCCAAATAAAGGCTGAAAATGCCCCTTCTAAATAACACAGTGCACTTTTTGTTTAAAGCTTAATTTCTAGCAGATTAACTCAATCTGTTCAAGGAGCATTGCTTTTGTAATTACCCATCGTCCCTTGCTTTTCTCCTTTTTGCCCAGGTAGCTTCAGAGCAATAAGAGATGGCAAAAAAAAAAAAATTACGGATGCCAAACTAGTAGGTCCTTACCTCTCTCCAGCCTTCAGCTATGTTCTGAGCTGTATCATTTCTCTTTGTTTTGCTTTGTTTTTTTTTCCAGGCAGAGTTTCTCTGTTGCAACAGTCCTAGTTGTTCTGGAACTAACTCTGTAGACCACTGGCCTCAAGCTCACAGAGATCTGCCTGCCTCTGCTTCCCGAGTGCTGGGATCAAAGGTGTGTGCCAACACTGTCCATAATCATTTCTCATAGCCTTTATTTGAAGGCTGCTTTTTCTCTATATCATCACTGCCTGTTGCTCCTCTGACTCTGATATACTTAGCTGTTCATGATCTGACTGATGACCTTCAATTGACTTTTCCTTGTCTTCATAGTCGGCCTCTTGGCTCCTCTTTCTGGACACTGGGATTTCCTTATACCCTACTCCATGCCATGCATGGCCCACAGGGAATCAGAGCTGGTAAAGGGGTCATTGTGAGCTCTAATAAATCTAACAGACACACGATACTAATGTCATTTCCACCCTTTGGAGTCACTTCATGTCTCTGTGTGACATAAATATCAACAATTCAGAAGATGCTGAAATATGAGAGGCCAAAGCATGCTTATGTTTATGATGCTCTATGTCTTACCTGTTGAGGACAAACTGTTTTGTCCCTGCTAGAAGAAAACTGTGTCCAAACTGTGGCTAACTTTCCATATTATCCTACACTACAAAATAATCTCCAAATCTTGAAAATCTTCTGCCACACTTTTCTATGCCCAATCATTCAGGACTTTTTTTTCCCCATCCCTTAGTTCTTGCAGAAGAAAAAAGAAAATCAGGTATAAGGTATAACCAATAAGCACGGATTGTTGCTGTATTTTGGAACCAGAAACCATGCATGTCTGTTACTAAATACATATTTGGGGACTAGGGTTAACTTCACTAGGACTGAATGAATTACAGTGGTTGGAGACTATGAATGACTTAAAGCTAATGTCTTAAATTATACTTATAAAAGTATAATATCTGCTGGGTGGTAGTGGCGCACACCTTTAATCCCAGCAGTAGGGAAGCAGAGGCAGGTGGATCTCTGTAAATTAAAGGCCAGCTTGGTCTACAAGAACTAGTTTCAGGAAGAGGCACAGAAGCTACACAAAGGAACCCTGTTTCGAAAAAATAAATAAATGAAAGTATAATATCTACGGCCAGTAAGATGGCTCAGCTGGTAAAGGCTCTGCACCAAGCCTGAAGACCTGAGTTCCATCCCCAGGACCCACATGATGGAAGGAAAGAACTCCCCAAGCTGTCCACTGACCTCCACAGGAATGCCATGGCATGTGTGTGCTGCACCAAATGTCATAAAAAGTGTTACATACAAAACTTAATGGTTTCTTAGCTATTGAGATCAGCATGCAAGATATAGAAATATGCACGGTGGGGTTGGGGATTTAGCTCAGTGGTAGAGCGCTTGCCTAGCAAGCGCAAGGCCCTGGGTTCGGTCTTCAGCTTCAGAAAAAAAAAAGATAAAATAACAAGAAATATGCACGGTATTGCCGTACATACAAGAGCTTCTCCCTTCCCATGAAGCAAGCAGAGTAGTGGTGGCAGTTTGTATAGTGTCCACCAACTGGACAGTGGAGTCTGAGAACCAAACTCCTTCTATTTTTCATTATCAGTATCTCCGGCACACTCTCATGGTCACGTGAAAAGTTCAACTCTTTCAAAAATCTTTTAATTTTCCTAGACAAAAATAGTAAAGGATCCTCTCCTAATGAGTTTATATCTTTTATTTAGGGAGAGATGTTGATAGACATTTCTGCATCCATATTATTGTTTAGAAACATGTTATAAGTTATTCCCACCCCTTAGCTGTTTCAAAGCTGCAGAGGCCTGAGTAGCAGGCTTTTTCTTTTGGGCCACCAACCTGTTACCAAACCACAACATGGAGACTTCTTAATCTTGAATGCATGGCCTACCTTAGGCTTGTTTCTGGCTAGCTCTTACAACTTAAACTAACCTGTTTCTCTTAATCTACCTTTTGCCTTGGGGCTTCTTGCCTTTATTTCTGTATGTCCTATTCCATGTCTGTTAGCTGGCAGTTGCCTGGCTGGTCCCAGGTGTCTCCCTCATTCTCTCTTCTCTTCTTCTTCCTCTTGTTCTTTATGAGCCTAGATTTCTCCTACTTATTCTCAGTCTGTCAGCCCTGCCTATCCCTTTCCTGCCTAGCTATTGGCTGCTCAGCTTTTTATTAAACCCACTGGGTGCCTTAGGCAGGCAAGGTGAAACGGAAACACATCTTTACATAATAAACAAATGGGGCATAAATAAAAGTCAAACACCTTTACACAGTTAAAGTAACATTCCACAGATAAACAAATGTAGCACATCTTTGCCTAGTAAAAATAATATTACACAACAGGCCTGGATACAATAAATATTATTTTTCTTGCTTGGTATGTAAGAGATGCAAGAAAAAAATAGTTTAAACATTTTTTTAACAAATGCAGATATCCAAACATTAGGTGGAGCTCAGGGAATCCTTTGGAAGAGAAGAGGGGATAGACTGTAGGACCCAGAGTGTCAAAGACATCACAAGAAAACACCCACAGAACTAACTAACCTGGACTCCTAGGGGCTAAGAGAGACTAAACTGACAACTAGGGAGCCTGCATGGGTTTGAGCTAGGCCCTCTGCATATATCCTATGGTTGTGTAGCTTGATCTTCGGGGACTCCTAATAGTGGGAGCAGGGGCTGACTTTGACTTTTTAATCTACTTTGGGGCCCTTTTTCTCATACTGGGTTGTCTTGTCCAGCCTTAATATGAGGGGAGGTGCCTAGTCTTATTGTAACTTGTTATGCTGTGGTTGGTTGATATCCACGTGAGGCCTGCCCTTTTCTGAAGAAACAGAGTAGGAGTAGATGGGATGAGGGGGAGGGCAGTGGGGAGGTGGAGAGAGAGAGACTGGGAGGAGAGGAGGGAAGGGAAACTGTGGTCAGGTTGTAAAAAATAATATTTAAAAAATGAAAAAATATGTTGTCTGACTGCCTAGACGTCTCTTGAAATAAGGTACTCAATTTTGAGTTTCTGGTTTCACAAGAACCAAGTGACAGAACAGGTGTTGTAAAGGAAGAAACATTTGGCCTGAAGAGAAAGGATTTGCAGGAAAGGACGTGGTGGGCTTGAAACCTTGAGGGGCTGCTGTGAGAAGGCAATCTCTCGAGTGTTCAAAGTGCAGAGTGGAAATCAGGAAGAGAACCTACTGGGGAATGCTTCATATTCCGTCTAAAACAGGCACATTTACCTCAGGAAAACTACATGTCAGAGAGAGAAAAACAGCATACTGCGGCCACATGGAGGATAAGATCACTATCACAGAGCTTCAGTGCCACCCCTGACCTCTTCTCTTTCTTTACCTCTCCTTTGTGTTCTCTTTACAAGTGTGTGTGCGCACACACACACACACGCATGCATGCATACACACACACATGCATACAAGCACACGCATGCACACACACGCACACATGCATACACACACATGCACATACACACACGTGTCTTACGTCTACTTCATTTGCACATCTACAGCACTATTCTCTCTCCACACACCAACTTTCTAAACTTATCTCCCATCCTTTTGCTCACGGCCCACCTTAAGCATTCTAGAAAAATGAATTCCCATAATTCAAGAACTCAAGCCCTCATCCCAAGTTGAAATTACTGAAAGGAAAATATTCCATTGGATGGCTTTTGTCTTCCCCTGGTTTTATCAGATGTGCGCAGAAAAAATAAGAGTACAGCACAGAGCTGTCCTTATTTACACTGTGAAGAAGAAAGGCTTTTTCAAAGCAAGGCTTACTGGAAGAGGCCACAGCTTGGGTATATTCAGAAAGTGTTTCCAAGGTCTGTTGTCTACCGTTCATTCATCTTACTCTCTACTGTCAAATGTATTTCTCTGAAAGACAGGCCTACTTATATCCTGCAGTGAACTATTCTCAATATCGAAGATCAGATTTGTCAAACATTGCCTGACCCTCCATGTCCTCTACAATATGGTCTTAGTGCACTTCCATGGTTTTATGTTTTATCGTTCCCCTTCCCTGCTCAAGACAATGAACTACTCTACCCTTTCCTTTGCTTTGTAAGGCTGTGGTTTGCAGAGGTCAATCCCAGCTTTGTCCATTGCATTGGTATAACAGTGAGAAGTGCTTCCTTGGTTCACTTCTGTGTCCTGGTTTAGATGATAGAAGAGCAAAAGCCCTTAGTCTAAAGGTCCCTTCTGCTATCAAACTTACCTTCTCCAAACTCAACTATTAATATATAGGAATATGCCAATACATTTTTGCATAAAATCTCCACTGACCTACTAAAATGATATTTTCTTCCTCCTAACTCATACAGCATTTTGTCTCTCACCTGTATTATTTCTGATACCGTTCATAACTTATTATACCTGAAACTCTGACTACCCTTGCTTTCACTCAGACAGCCCAGGTTAATAATGAGAGTGTGTTTTGCTATGGACAGAGGTGAAGCTAAGTTGTGTTCACACAGTCCGAGTGGTCACCATGCTGTTGACTCTCGCCTTGAAAGTACTAAGAAACAAATTTGTGTTGATGAGTGAAACCCCCTTACAGTCAACATGAACATGAACTCGGTGGCTACCGTGTGAAATGGGGATGAAATCCTTCCTTCCCTGTTCATTCATTGGCACATCCTGTTAGTGTTGGAGAATGGTAGACACGTCGGTGGGCACAGCACAGCTGGTGCAGTTGGTGGTTGGTGGCTTTGAGCCCTGGTTCCGTTCAGCCGCCCCAGACTTTGTCATCTTTATTGGCAGTCACGACTCTGTTACTGGAGCAATAGTGCTACACAGCTCTAGAATAGGGACCATTAAGACCAAGAGGCTCAGCACTGAACCCCAACTTTACTGCCACTAGTTTTGTATCCAGGGCAATTCTTCACTCCTTGTAAGTTCACTTCCTCACACCCAAAACTGCTGCACGACAGTGCAAATCCCACAGGGTACTTCTGAGAGCTGGGAGAGACATGGATGTGGGAGGCGTTGCATGTTCCATGTCTGTGTGCAGATTTTATCACCATATGGCTTTAATTCCATGACCTATGTATCCCTGGGGACCAATGGAATAAAGCCACATGTGAACAAAGCAGTCCTTCAGAGCTGGAGAAAAAGCTCTGGTCTCACAGCTGTACGTTCTGTTGCCTTTTTAAAGATAAAAGTTAATATTATAAAGTAGAAAATGCATAAAACCATTTTGAACATGGTACTTTCCTTTTTATAATATTCAAATCACTGTTGTATTTGGTTTTGCAGTAGTACACTGCTTTAATGCATTGTTTCCTTAAAAACACATAATAAAATTATTGAGATATTTATATTTTACCTTTCCCAAGTGCCTTTTCTGGTTAGCTATATGGACACAGCAATTTTCATAATTATTATTATTATTTTGTCAATAAAGACCAACAGTTTAAGTGCTATCAGATGGATTCCTGTGGAATCCTGACTGGTCAAGGTGACCTCCACCTTTGAGAAGTTCCTGCCTTCATCAGCAGGACTTTCTAATTCTTAATGGACCCTTTCAAATGTCTGTCACCAACTAATCCCCATGACCTATGTACCTGGCTCTAATAATCCCGGCAGGATTGCGCTCCAAGTCTGGACTGACTGGCGGCGTCTGGACCTGACTGCTCTGGCATGCAAGGCTGGACGTGGGGACGACTTCCTTGTGAACTGGAAGACAAAGAACTGAAAGTTTAGGCCAACACAAGAGCCTCTGGGAAGTGACCAGCCAAATCCCCAGCGTTTTAACTGTACCGTCAATCAAAAGTGGCTGGACAGGAAGAGAAAGTTCAGGTACAAAGTCAAAGAGATTCAGTTTGCAGAGCTAAAAGTGACAAAGGTCAAAACAGCGGCTACAGAGCCTCACCGAGTACACAGCGGAGCAGCTGTCTGGCTATCAGAACATCTGAACTCTCCGCTGAGTGCACAGTTCATGTGGTAGACTCCAGTCATGCCGACTTCTTCCTGTAGGATTGCTACATCCATTGCTTTAGGCTGGCACTCTACGAACACAAATAAAGTTGGACTCGAATGTTACAGTCCATGCAGAATCAAGAGTGCCTTGCACACATTAGGGGTCAGTGGCTACCTGCCTGTCATTGGAACTGTTCAGTCTACATAAGGTAAACACTACATCTCGGGAGATGTTTAAGCAATGCCTCATTAATGAGTGTGTGCGGCAAATTAGAAAAGGTTTAATAAAACATGTTAGTAAACCACAGTAAAAAAAAAATGAACTCAAAGACATTCAGAATTGCTTCCAAACTGAGAATTACAGATTCTACATTCTAAAGGCTAAAGTGTATATAGCATCTGTGACATGAAAACTATACTTTTAGAGAGAGTTAATTTAGTTTATTAAGATGCTTGAAAATGGAGTTCAAGTAATCCTTGGCTTGATGGAGAGCATTTTCTTAATTTTCTATGGATTTTAAAAATTAGATAATTGCGAATGTTCATTAGGATGTAATTAAATAGCCCTGTTTCCCTAGTTACTAATACGTGCCAGGGTACTGTAATTGTACAAGTAATTATGAAAGGAAAATATATAACTTGGCAAGCTTGCAAAATTATTCTAGATACAGAGAAGTCTCCACTTTGGGGAAAAGACAATTAAAATGCTGCAGAGAAAAAAAAAGACATAGAGAATAGCATAATAGGATGGGAATATTATATAATGACATGGGGTACATGAAAATGACTACTCTCATTTCCATGGAAATAGTAAAAGAATATAATAAAATCTGCTCACCATCCACAGAGGTCCAAGTGCTTGAGGATGTTTTGTGCACTTTGCTTTATTTATTGTGCCTCTGATTTTGGCTAGTGCATGGCTCTGCCTCAAGTTTCCTTCGTGGAGATTAATGCAATTTATACATTATATTTTATTTTATGATATACTTAACAATAAGTGGTGCATAATTAAGGCTGTGTGAGATCGAGGGAAAATGCCCAGAAACTAAATACCTTTAAAAAAAATGTGTTCTTTGCATTTAATAGCATCTGAACTATTTAAACAGCTTAAATTAAATTAAAGTTAATAGAGTTTAATTAAAGTTATAGTCAAAGGAGAAATATTCCCTCTCATAAAAAAGGAGAGTGTTGTGCTGGGGTCATGAGCATGTTTTCTTATTCACGATGAAGAACTTGCCTTTGGTTGAACAGCACTGTGTGAAAACCAAAGAATCTCTCATTTTCTCACATAAAATTCCCTGTTCAAGGAAAATCTCAAAGCTAGTCTGACCTGTCCAACCAAAATTCCATTGTTTTCCACATCGAAATGTGGTAAATCAAAGTTCTCATATCAGCAATAAATGGTTGATACCAAATTCATATGGAGAGGAACCTGGCTAGCTGATCTCTCTCACGTGAGGACAAAGACTCTGCTTCCTAAGACATGCGAGGACTCGTTCTGGACTTTTGTTTGTTTTTCCTGCAAGCCCTGCTATGGCAGAGTCAGATCCTCAGTGGCAGAGCGCCAGTTTCTACCTGAAAGGCAGAGGAAACCGCAGGAAGCCTTGAGGAGGTTTGAGACAGCAAGATGAGACTGGCTGAGCGTGAGCAGCCTTGCTTGCTGATTGGTTCGGGCTCAGCTACTACAGTACTCTGGTGCCCATGCTGGTCCTGACCTCCCGAGCTTAAATGATCCTCCCACCTCATCCTGGAGTCGCTGAGACGCACTGGTATCTATTCTCGCTACACTTTTACTTGACTGGCTATACTGCTATGGCTTTTGTCTAGGTACATGGATTAACATGGCGTAGGGACCAAATACTCACTATATTTCCTTAATAAATCAAATTCTAAGGGTTGGTTGGAGAGACTGCTCAGTAGTTAAGAGCACTGATGACTCTCAAAGAGGATCTAGTTCAGTGCCCAGCATCCACATAGCAGCTCACAACTGCCTATAACTATAGAACAGGTTATCTAATGCCTCTCTGACCTCCTGGGGTTCCAGCACACACATAGTGTAAACGCATATACTTAGGGGCACATACACACACACACACACATACACACACACACACACACAGAGAGAGAGAGAGAGAGAGAGAGAGAGAGAGAGAGAGAGAGAGAGATGTTTAAAAATAAATAAATAAAAATTTTAATACTCTTTGAAGAAAAAAATTCCAAATCTCTAGAACCTTTTTTATTTGTAGAATTAAATTCTAATAAAATTACACTGAATGTTCATCTTTATCCTTATAGGTAAATACAGAATTTTGTTTTACTTTTCCTTATATTTTACTATATATATTTAAATTCTTGAAATTATACTTTATTTTATGTATAGCAAAATAATTTGCATGTTAAATAACATTATAACTGAATTTTTTAAATATACTTAAACTTAAGAGAACGTAGAAAGGTATCTAGTTACATAATCCATTCCCTTAAAACAACTTCAAAAAAATGCTTTTTCTAAGAGGCTCAATACAACAAATACATTCAGTGACAACTTGTGTAACTGATGCACTAATGTTCAAAGGGATGAAAAAGCAAATGCAACGATTATGGAATTAAAGTGAGAAGAAGGAGGAGGAAGAGGAGGAGGTGGAAGAGGAAGAGGAGGGGAAG
>JABTXL010002720.1:3136112-3203569 GCA_025134845.1 Neodon shergylaensis
GAAGAAGAAGAAGAAGAAGAAGAAGAAGAAGAAGAAGAAGAAGAAGACAGCTCTTTAAATAATAAAAGCTAAAATAAGTAAAATTTAATGTCAATTGTTCATCTACCCACACACAGTCAGACTGAGACAACACAAAATCCCTAAGGACTTTCCAACTACTGGCTGAACTCATCTCTCACTCTCATGGGTTGGACGAAATGAAGCTGTCATGCTGCTGAATGACACTGACCTTTCTATGGGGATGGGAAGAGGATGAAAGGAACTCTAGTACTCAAGCATGGAGGCAGAACTCTACTTCTGCTGTGGGCTTGTTCATGGATGTGTCTCAGTTTTCCTTTTTAATCATTAGTGCAGCAAAATATGCACATAAAGCAGCACAATGTAAGGTCTAAATAATGAAAGAAAGAATCAATTAATTTAGTGAAAGAGTATACATTTCAGATAACTTCAGTCAATGCTTAACCAAAACCCCAATTAAAACCAAATGCTTCTTTGGGTTATATAATACTTGTAGGCTGCAGAACAATTCCCTTGTTTTTTTTTTTCCTTTCTTTTAACAACAAAACAAGACAAAGCAAAACAAACAAAAAACAATCAATTTCTTTTCACTCATTTACTTAAATGCCTATTATAAAAACTAAATTTGAAAGCAGATCTTTAAAGAAATATTTTCAAATTCCTTAAAATATATGCATTTTCAAATTTGACTTTATGATGACCATGCTCTTTTGGCTTTTTGAGATAGGGTAGTTCTGTTGCTTTGGAGCCTATCAGTCCTGGAACTCTCTGTAGACCAGGCTGGTCTCGAACTCACAGAGATCCACCTGCCTCTGCCTCCTGAGTGCTTGGATGATGACCGTGTTCTTGATATATTTATTCAGTTGCCAGACTCTTTTATAAAACACGCAGTGATTAAGGAATCTTAATTATCTATATCAAAACCAGCAATGGGGTTGAGTATTAAAACCCATGAAGAAATGCAATGTTGGTCATGCTTCTTCTGATTGACTGGGGAAATTTGAAAAACTATGTAGCCTGTCGGGCCTTCATTTATTTCATCTCTGAAAGAGTTGCTCTCCTGAGGGCTGTTGTAAGAACCACATGAAATGAGTGTATGCTAAAAAAATATAGTATCAGCAAGAGAGGCTTCTTTAGTAGTTACGTAAACTACATCATGTAGGTCAGACCAGTTAGAGATTAGATAATATCTAGGGAGAGCAATGTGTTTAAAAAAATATGAAACTTGGTGTCAAGAAACAAATATTCATGTCTCGATAGTTCTAATGTATGCCCCAGACCACATTTCTTCATTCAGCATGTTTCCCTATGTACAGACAAGTTGACTTGTCATCTAATAAGATGTACATAAGAACATTTGGTAAAATGGTTAGCCTACATGGTATCACCTATAATTCTTATTAGCTGTTGAGTTTATAATATAGGCATGCCAGAAACTGTGTAAACACACTCAGTTTTCAAAATCCAGATGTAGAGTTCAAATACGGAGACATGTAGTTACAGCATTAGACATCCAAACTTTTCTTTAAATTTCATTTTTTTCATTCAATATACTTTGGTTATATTTTCCCTTCCCCAGCTCCTCCTAGATCCTCTTTCTCACTTCCCTACCACTCAAATTTATGTTATCATATGTCTCTTTCTCTCTTCTCTACAACAAAGACAAAAAAATTCCAAAAAAAAAAAACCCAAACAAATGAGCAAACTACCAACAAGACCAAACTGCTAAAACATGATAAAATAAAATAAAACTTCCACAAAAATGACAGTGAGTTTGTTTTGTGTTGGCCAATTATTCCTGAGCATGAGGCCTGTGCCGGAGCATGGTTCCCAGTGAAACTACCTTGGCCACAGGGTGTCAATTGTAGATAGCTTCTTGACTAGGGGTAGAATTCTGTGTCTTTTTCTTCCTCCCAGTGCTGAGACCCTGACTGGATTGAATTTGTGCAGGTTTTGGTGTGCTGCCGGTCTCTGTGCGTTTATATGTGGAACAGTCCATTGTGTCTGGCATACACTGTTGCTTGGAGTTATCCACAACCTCTGGCTCTTAAAATTTTTGGCTGCCTCTTTTACATAGATCCCTGAGCTGTGTGGGCGGAACTTTGATGAAGACATCTCATTTAGGACTGAGGGTTCCAAAGTCTCTCACTCTCTACATATTGGACAATGGTGAGTCTCTGCATTGATTTCCATCTACTGCAAGCTTCTCTGGTGTGGGCTGAGTGAGGCACCAATCTATGGGTAGAGCAGTATGTCAATGGGAGCCATTTTACTGCCATGTTCCTTTAGTAGAATAATAGCATTAGTGTTTCTCCTAAGCCTGAGACCCATACAGTCTCAGTTTCTTGACCATTTTACAGTATTTTCATCTCACAGAATAGGCCTTAAACTCAATTTTAAAAACTGGTTAGTTACTCCAATAACATTTGTGCCATTATTGCACCAGTCAGTATATCTCAAAGGCAGATTTCTCTTGTAGATGATAGGGTTTATAACTGAGTGATATTGATGAAGGCTTTTTTCCCCTGGAAGAATGAAGAGTACTTCCCATCACCATGAACACTAGTCAGTAGGGGAGAAGAAAACTTCAGTCTGAGGAGGTTGACTATCCCCAAAAGGATATAAGTAATAAATCATCCAAGAACAGTAAATCAAACACCTCCATAACAAAACAACAGGGATTAATAAATACTGCTCATTAATAATTTTCAACATAATGGTCTCAATTACCCAATAAAAGACATAGACTACCAATTGGATTAGAAAACACAATTCATCTTGCTGCAACCAATAAACATACCTTGCCACAAAGGATAGACACTACCACAGAGGAAAAACACAGAAAAGAGTATTCTAGACAGACTCAAGAAGCAAGCAGGTGTAACTCTTCAAATACCTAAAAAATAGGCATTAAACTAAAACATATATGGAAGAATACTTATAACCTATTAAAAGAAAATTCTACCAAGAAGATTTAGCAATTCTAAAGATTTATGTACCAAGCACAAGGGCACCTACGTTTATCAAAGAAATAGCAACAGCTAAAATCACAAACTGACCTCACAGTGACAGGGGGTGACTTCAGTACCACATTCTCACCAATAGACGTGTTATCCAGACAGGAGCTAAAATGCTGGAAATAACATTACTAACAAAACAGACCTAGCACTCATCTACGGAACATTCTGCACAAGCATTACAGAATATACCTTCTTCTCAGCACCCCATGGAACTTTCTCCAAAGCTGACCACATACTTGGATTCAAAGCAAACCTCAACAGACATAAGAATATTGAAATAACCCCTGGAATCTTATCTGCCCTTCATGGATTAAAACTGGATATCAACAACAGAAACAACAGAAAGCTTACAAACTCATGGAAACTGGGCAACTTACTAGGCTGAAGAAATGACTCAGAAGGAAATTAAAAACTTTTAGAATTGAAGGAATATAAAAATACAAAAACCCAAACTTCTGAAACAGAATGAAGGCAGTTCTGAAAGGTAAGATCACAACCTACATCAAAAGGCTAGAGATCTCATGTTAGTAATCTAATGACACACTTCAATGTTCCAGAAAAATAAGGATAAAAATACCCAGAAAATAGTAAACAAGAAGAAATAATCAACTCAAGGATGAAGTCAATGAAATGGAAACAAATAAAAACAATCAATGAAATGAAGAGTTGATCTTTTGTGAAAATCAACAGAATTTACAAATTCTTAACCAAATTACCCAAAAATGGAGAGAAAATGTCCAAAGTAATAGAATTAGAGATGTATAGGGGGACATCACAACAGATATAGGGGAATTCCAGAGAATCATAAGAACATACTTCTCAAAACTATATTCCTTCAAACTGAAAAACCTAAAAAAGTAGATGGATTTCATGATATACAATCTACCAAAAGTAAATCAATATGAAATTAACTATTTAAATATACTTAAAACCCCTAGTGAAACAGAAGCAATAATTGCAAATCTATAAAACAAAAAAATCATAGGATCAGATGGATTCAACACAAAATTTCACAAAACTGTCAAAGAAATAAAAAGTGTAGATGGAAGTTTCTGTTCCACCCAATCCCACAACTATTCAGTCCCAAAGAACCACATGGAGACTTATATTAATTATAAACTGTTTGGCTGATTATCTCAGGCATATTATTAACTAGTTCTTACAACCTAAATTAATTCATAATTCTTCTCTATGTTAAGCCATGTGGTTTGGTACCTTTTCACAGTAAGTAATTCTCATCTTGCTTCCTCTGAGTTTGGCTGATGACTGACTCTCTGCCTTTTCTCTTCCCAGAATTTTTTTTACTCTTGTAATCCCACCTATACTTCCTGCCTGGCTACTGTTCAATCTGTGTTTTATTAAACTAATATGAGTGATAAATCTTTACAGTGTACAACAGTATTATCCCACAGCATTAAAGTCAATACTTCTCAAATTATTCTGCAAAATAGAAACTGGAGGATAATTTCTTAAATCATTTATGAAGCCACTATTACCCTGATATCTAAATATCAACAAAAATAAAATTATATACCAATATCTCTTATGAACACAGATGTAAAAATTCTCAATAAAATACTTACGAACCAAATACAAGAATATATAAAAAATATTATCCACTATGATCAAGTTGGCTACATCTTAGAGTTGCAATCATGGCTCAAAAGTAAATACAAACTTTTAAAAGATACTGTGTACAGGACAGGTGAACATGAAAGAAAAGAAATTATGGTGACCTAATCATGAATTTATTTGAAAAAGTTCTGAGAAAGAGGTAAAATTTCCCAATTCTATTTGATAGGATGGCACCTTAATAAATGCTTAAGTTCAAACATATGCCACATTTGCGACACAGAACTATGAGGCTAGTCAGATGCCTCAGGGAGCGAAGGTGCCTGTCACAAAGACTGATGACCTGAGTTCAATTCTCAAAGTCCAACCCTCCTACAAGGTGCCTTCTGACCTCCACACACAGTACTATACACCCAAATCTCTCTCTCTCTCTCTTTCTCTCTCTCTCTCTCTCTCTCTCTCTCTCTCTCTCACACACACACACACACACACAAATAAATAAATATAATACAAGAAGTTTTTTTTAACTTAAGCATCTTTTATGAAAGCTGTGTATGAGACATCCATATTCCTGCATCTTCTCAATCATTTCTTCCTTGTGTTTGCCCTTCTCCTTTCCTACTGTCAAGACTTGGCTTTCTTTTCCAGGGTCTCTTTGCTGTCTTTGTCCAGCTTTAGCCTGGTGATAACCACCTTGCTGGGGTGAATGCCTACATGGACAGTTTTGTCATTAGCCTTTTCTCACTGCAGTCATTCAATGTAGATGACGTATTTCTTTCTGTGCACTTGGACCACTTTGCCAATCTACTTACATTTGTAGTGTCCTCGGACAACCTGAACCTCATCATTCTTTCAAATAGACATAGAACATTGTACTTCTGCCTCAACTCTTTGGAAAGGGAGGAAGACATACTCTTCCTCCGAATACGAGAAGGTGCACTGAAATGCCATTCGTGGTTCTTGCTTCAGTGAGAAGTCACAAAGGAACTGAACTTCATTTTCGTGGCTGTAATCCAGCCACAATACTTTTTAAAGTCGTGTAGCATTACAGTAAAACCATTATGATGCAAGGTGCCAAGTTTAAGAAGCAATACCCTAAAGCTCTCAGTAGATATGCATGAGGAAATAAAGAGGGAAATTAAGGAGAAAAGAAGACAATACTATGTGTGAGGAATCCAAACTGTTCTGCTCTTCCATTCCACCAGCATTCTGGACAGGACTTTGTCCAAGGGAGTGCCCGTGTCCATCTTGAATCCAGACTCTTCAACAAAAGCATGGTTCTGGGATGCAACAGCACATGGATTTGATCTAAAACTTCAGAATTCTTTTACGGTCTAGTTTCTTGAGTTCTTTATTTATTTTGGAGATCAGACCTTTGTCAGTTGCGGGGTTGGTGAAGATCTTCTCCCAGTCAGTGGGTTGCCTTTTTGTCTTAGTGACAGTGTCTTCTGCTTTATAGAAGCTTCTCAGTCTCAGGAGGTCCCATTTATTCAATGATGCCCTTAGTGTCTGTGCTGCTGGGGTTATACGTAGGAAGTGGTCTCCAGTGCCCATGTGCTGTACAGTACCTCCCACTTTCTCTTCTATCGGGTTCAGTGTGTTCAGACTGATATTGAGGTCTTTAATCCATTTGGACTTGAGTTTTGTGCATGGTGATAGATATGGATCTATTTTCATTCTTCTACAGATTGACATCCAGTTTTGCCAGCACAATTTGTTGAAGATACTCTCTTTTTTCCATTGTATACTTTTAGCTTTTTTATCGAAAATCAGGTGTTCAGAGGTTTGTGGGTTAAAGTCAGGGTCTTCTATTCGATTCCATTGGTCGACTTCTCTGTTTTTATGCCAATACCAAGCTGTTTTCAATACTGTAGCTCTGTAATAGAGTTTGAAGTCAGGGAAGGTAATGCCTCCAGAAGTTCCTTTATTGTATAAGATTGTTTTGCTATCCTGGGTTTTTTGTTTTTCCATACAAAGTTGATTACTGTCTTATCCAGATCTGTGAAGAATTTTGATGGGATTTTGATGGGGATTGCACTGAATCTATAGATTGCTTTTGGTAAAATTGCCATTTTTACTATGTTGATCCTCCCAATCCAAAAGCAAGGGAGATCCTTCCATTTTCTGGTGTGCTCTTCAATTTCCTTCTTCAAAGACTTAAAGTTCTTGTCAAATAGTTCTTTCACTTCCTTGGTCAGAGTTATCCCAAGATATTTTATGCTATTTGTGGCTATCGTGAAAGGTGATGCTTCTCTGATTTCCCTCCCTGCTTCCTTATCTTTAGTGTATAGGAAGGCAACTGATTTTTTGGAGTTGATCTTGTATCCTGCCACATTACCTAAGGTGTTTATCAGCTGTAGGAGTTCTTTGGAAGTTCAAATGGCCAAAAGACACTTAAGATCTTGCTCAACTTCCTTAGCGATGAGGGAAATGCAAACCAAGACAACTTTAAGATACCATCTTACACCTGTCAGAATGGCTAAAATAAAAAACACCAATGATAGCCTTTGCTGCAGAGGTTGTGGAGAAAGGGGTACACTCATTCGTTGCTGGTGGGAATGCAAACTTGTGAAACCACTTTGGAAAGCAGTGTGGCGGTTTCTCAGGAAATTCGGGATCAACCTACCTCTGAACCCAGCAATACCACTCTTGGGAATATACCCAAGAGATGCCCTATCATACAACAAAAGTATTTGCTCAACTATGTTCATAGCAGCATTGTTTGTAATAGCCAGAACCTGGAAACAACCTAGATGCCCTTCAATAGAAGAATGGATGAAGAAAGTATGTATTAGAGTACTACTCAGCAGTAAAAAACAATGACTTCTTGAATTTTGCATACAACTGGGCGGAAATAGAAAACACTATCCTGAGTGAGGTAAGCCAGACCCAAAAAGAGGAGCATGGGATGTTCTCACTCATATTTGGTTTCTAGCCATAAATAAAGGACATCGTGCCTATAATTCGTGATCCTAGAGAAGCTAAATAAGAGGGTGAACCCAAAGAAAAATATATAGGCATCCTCCTGAATTTTAACCTTCATCAGGCAATGAAAGGAGACAGAGACAGAGACCCACATTGGAGCACCAGACTGAAATCTCAAGTTCCAAATCAGGAGCAGATGGAGAGAGAGCACAAGCAAGGAACTCAGGACCACGAGGGGTGCACCCACACACTGAGACAATGGGGATGTTCTATCGGGAACTCACCAAGGCCAGCTGGCCTGGGTCTGAAAAAGCATGGGATAAAACCGGACTCGCTGAACATAGCAGACAATGAGGACTACTGAGAATTCAAGAACAATGGCAATGGGTTTTTGATCCTACTGCACGTACTGGCTTTGTGGGAGCCTAGGCAGTTTGGATGCTCACCTTACTAGACCTGGATGGAGGTGGGTGGTCCTTGGACTTCCCACAGGGCAGAGAACCCTGATTGCTCTTTGGACTGACGAGGGAGGGGGACTTGACTGGGGGAGGGGGAGGGAAATGGGAGGCGGTGGCTGGAAGGAGGCAAAAATCTTTAATAAATAATTAATAAATTAATAAAATAAATAAATAATTTTTAAAAAAAGAAAAAATAAAACTTCAGAATTCCACTTGATTTGAAAGCTTCCATGTTTTCCCAACTTTTTTCAATCTTTCTTTGAAAAAGCCAGGACAGAGAAGAGTCACTCAATGGCACGAAAGTCCTTTGGTAGTGCACAGATGTTGGTTCCAGTGTCTACCTTCCTAGTTCTTAGTTCTGGTTCTACAGTCAGAGGCGAATCTTTGAGCAAGTTTCTTGAGTTCTCCAAACCTTAACAAAAGAGGAATCACATCTTTGTAAGAATCAACTGAAAAGATTACAAGCTTGTAATAAGGTGAATTTTAAATACTGGCTACTTACTATTTTGCTTAATTTTTTTCATTTTGTGAAAGTTATTAAGACAGATCAGAAAAGAGAACATAATAACTATCTAAAGAATAGCTTGAATTCCTAAAGCCTTTGCCCCTATATTTCTTTATCCTTTTGCTGTCCATAGAAAGAGTTGTTACTGGCAGCAATTTTTGGAAAGTAGAAACCAAAGTACAGGGAGATAGCCCAACCCACACAGACATAAAACACAGTGGGTGCTCCCAGCATCCAGTGGGGACATTTTGAGTCCAAGAGCACAGAACACTAGCCTGGTCAGGAACCCTGAAGTAGGTAATAGCCAGTCTTTGTCATGTATAAATTCATTTAAATCTCACACCAATTTCATGGTAAACTCAGTATAATTAAAAATCAGTTTCCTTAGCGGTACCCTGCATAGCAGATAATGTCAAATCCAGAAGCCATGGACTATTAAATAAATATGTCATGCACTGAACTCCTCTCCATGAGCTGTTGGTCATGTGTGTGGAACACCTCTCTGTGAGCTGTTGGTCATGTGTGTGGAACACCTCTCCATGAGCTGTTGGTCACATGGGTGGAACACCTCTCTGCGAGCTGTGGCTCTGAAACAAGACAAGGCATTGCCATTGTTCTTGGTTTCCTCCCAAAACTAGATGGTAAGACCCTCTTGCTGGCTGTATCTCACACTTTGGGCACAGGATGCGGAGCTGGGAGTTTCTTCCCCGCTGGCTAGCTTCCATAGTGTTGACTATTTCTAGGCAGCCAGGTGAGGGAGAAAGTCATCAGTAGCCTCACCTAGCTGCCAGCCTTGCTAGCTCCCATACTAACCTACAGAACAAGATGTGCACATGATACAGTAGTGGCGTGATTGCTGTATGCTATCTTAGTTTTGTCCCCGGTGTTGTGATAAAACGCAGCAACTTAAGGAGAAAAAAAAATTTCTTTGGCTCTCAATTCCAGGTGACATTGAACCATCGTGGGAGGTTGAGGAGGCAAGAACTTGAAGCAGCTCAACGTAGCACATCAAAGGCCAATACAGAGAGCAATGAATTGATGCACATGTGTCCCTATCAGCTAGCTCTCTTTTTTCCTTCATTCTAGGTCCCAGACCATAAAATAGTGCCACCTATATTCAGGGAAGATCCTTCCCACCTCAGTTAACCTAGTCTAGACTATTCCTTATTGAGACTCCCTTCTCAGGTCAATCTATAGTATGTCAAGTTGATAAAAACCAACCATCCCATGGGAGTATCTCATAGCATTGTAATTGGGCATGATGCCTGCTTCTCAGGAGGTAAATCCTGCCTGCCTCAGTGGACCCGATCAAAACTCCGTAGCTGGGAAGATCATAGACTCTAGGAGTGAGCCTTTTGCTTCTGTTTTGCTGAATAGATATGCTGTCAAACTGCCTCCTAAATATGTATGTTTATTCCCATAGATGAGTGCTCACCTCAGTCTTGGTCTAAGAAGCTTCCTTTTGCAGTAAATGCCTGTTAAGGGAGACTCGTGGCTGGGCAATATACTGAGAATACGTGACTACTGGATTCTTAGTCCCAAAGTGGACTTTCATATCATTCCTTCCAAGTCACAGAAAGCTTTACAGAAGAGGAAGCCAAAACCAATGTAAGAGGCAGACACTGGTGAAGAGACCTCGATGCTGTCTTCTGGTATAATATAGCTGCTGCACTCACGAACTCGAAGCAGCCTGAGGTTGCCTACACAGGGCCCACACAAGATTGGACCTGGAGGCATTCAGTCACCTGTAGGGGAGGAGATCATGGGGATGCCAGCCTCTTCTCAGAGGAGCTATTAGTGGGGTGGATGAGCCATTGTCCTTGATGATTTAGCCATTGTTCAGCCCCCATGTTCCAGGGGATAGTGCCACACCCATGCTCGTGAAGATAAACAGCCCTGGCTTTCAAACAGAAAGACCCAACCCTAAAAGTGTGTGTGTGTGTATGTGTGTGTGTGTGTAGGGGAGGTGATAGGGTGGTAGTACTAGTAAAGGGATAAGGAGTGGGGTCTGACCAGAATGTATTTTATATATGTGTGCAATTATGAAATAATAAATTAGTAATAATGAAAAAGAATTATCTGGGGGAGTTCTTTTTAAAATGTAAATTCCTAGGCCGAGACCAGAAAGTCACGAGCCACCAGGCCACTATGATTTCTTTGATTTTAGAAAACAGTCCCTGATTCTGGAGCACACATTGAAAGCAATGACCCTGAGGAATAGAAAATCTGTGACTATGTCTCAAAGAGGAGTTAAAAAACGAAACTGAGTGTGGAGCATAGGAGACCCCAGGAAGCATTCTGGGAAGTAGACAGAACTGTGTCCGTTTTGGTGCTGTAAGTAGGCACGCTGAAGAGAAGAGGGTGAGGATGTGTAAGAGCAGCGTGCAAAGTAAGGAGGCGTGAGCGGAGGGTGTGGGGTGAGGGGCACCCAGGAGAAATTTAGAGATATTTCAGAAAGGAAACCAGAAGGACGGGGTGATCAGTCAGCAGGAGGGAACAAAGGAGGCAAACGGTGTTCATGTGACTCGGCGAGGTGGTGGGTCTAGCTGTGCACACAGCCCCCCACGCGAGCTGAAGCAGCTGAGTGCTATTTTCGCAGGCCACTGTTACGAAGCTAAAGGCTCTTTATGCAACACAGGGCCCTAAAATACCTTTGTTGTTCTTTCTGCCCGTGCACATGTGAAAGGGAAAGCCAAACCTCACATTCCTCGTGACGCCCTCAAAAGAACCCTTGTAAGGGGCACACATGAGAAAATATTTTTAACTGATATTTAATCTCACCCAAAATGGGAGGCCCTCAATTTGGCTAAGAAAAAAAAGTCACCAATTTAATGCTGCTTCAGCAGTGCTCCGTGCCTCTTCGTGCCTGCCCCAAGTCGGAGCAATGAGAAGACTAATGTTGGGTGTTAAAAAACTAGTTTCTGCAAATCTCAAAATGCTAAACCAAAACTTTAAAAAAAAATCTAGCTTGCACTGAGAGGAAAAATGAGCCACTGAAACTGGGTATAAAGGAGCCCTTACCTCCAATTGATCATCTTATTCTCTAAAGAAAGAAAAAAATCAGTAAGATAACACAATTCAAAAAATTTCAGTTAAACCAGTTACACTTCAGTTAACTATGAGAGGTTCCCAATCTTTTTCTCAACTAAAGGATTCAGATCTTGAAAACTTTCTCCTTAGGCCCTGGGAAGCAGCAGCAGGACATCAAATTTCATGCAGTAGTTAAAGTGTAAGAAAAATGAAAACCCAAGACTCAAAGGCAAAGCAACTAGTGGGAATATATGTGTATTTTCTTAATTAATTCTTGCTGTACCTAAGATTCTAGGGACATTGAGGAACCTGGCTTAAAAGAAAGGAGAAAGAAAAAGAAGAGAATTTTAACTCACCTGAAACCCCACCTCACTAGAGCCAGAGGAATGGACTGGAGTGAGAAAGGGGGTTGACTCAATTTAGTGAGAAGTTAAAACAAAGCACAAGTATAGGCAGATGTGAAAAACATGTGATGGATATGCAGGAGGTCCACTGAGCATCTCAGAGAAGTGATGTAGGGTGAGGATAAGGAAAGATTAACGCCAGCAGGAGACAGAACCCACTGTATATATCTCTAGGAACACCTTCGGTGTCAGCTAATATATCAAAAGCATGTATTTACCTTCTAGTCTCTTATTTAACAGAGACGCTGGGAAGTGGATGTAGTGATGGTGAAACCTCAGTCTCAAGGAAGAATGTGTTTCCCTGTTACAGATACTGCACAGCAGAGAACAAACTATACAAGGATTCTCAAATTGCGAGGCAAATTTAATTTTTCTCACCTTTGTCTAGGTGTGTCATTATCCACAAGAAGAATTCAGGCAAGCTATTACTGAAGAAGACCCGGGAAGCGAGGGTTGGAGAAAACTCAGGCTTTGGACAATGTAATACAGTGCAGGAAATGAAATTCTCTGAGAAATTTAATCCCTAGGAAGATAAATCACTATCTGATTGGAGCCCTTATTTGGCTTACCACATCCAGAAGTCCATGATTCAGAATACACGATTTGGTTAGGCGATAAGGCCAAGATCATCATCGACTAATACCATAAGTCTAGGAAATGGTTTAAGATTGGTTCTGAATCCCAGAGCTGATCAGAGGAAAGGACAGTTGACTATTGACTCAGGAAAGATCTACCCAAGCAACCCCCATTGGTGGTTTCAAATTCAGTGAAGAGGGGCGTTATAGAGAAACATCCCCGTCAGAAAGAACAGCATGTCCAAAGATCAAGAAAGAAAATGTTAGCCAGCCAAAGAGTATCAACTTGCCAGGGAAAAGAGAATATAGGAAGGGAAGAGAAAACAGAGATGAAGGGCAGAGAAGAGCCGAAGGAACAGAAACATAAATGGTTGGAACAAGAAATGATGGGACCATGATATAGACAGGTATGCCTAGGACCCCAAACCTCTCAGGCTCTACAACAGAAAACATGCCCCTCTGTGTCTTCCATAAACCATTGTGGGTTTCTACATTCAGACACAGATGATATCTAGATCCATCATTATGAGTTTGAATACAGACAGCGAGAGTGAAGCATTGTGGTTACCGAGTCAATCCTTTAGCATCACTCTGTGAGGGAGGAAGAATCATATCCTCGTTTTAGAGAGGACTGAAGTGGGGCGGGGCTAAATCAGTCAGCACGGGAGCCAGGGAAGTGGGATGTAAAACCGGGAGAAGCACATACACTTATGCTCCAGAGGGCTGAGTCCTGTAGCTCCAAACAGGTCCGTCTAGCCGAACGATCACAACCAATAGCTCTTTCTGCCAGCAGCACAAAAGAATGCATTCCTTCTTTTGGCCAATCGTGGGTTTCTGAAGATCTTCACAGTCTGGCATATTCCATTAGAGCAAGGTCCCAGGTGACCCGGGATGATAAGATAATCCCATCACCAAACACCATCATCAAAAATACAGTCCCTTGCCGGGCGATGGTGGCGCACGCCTTTAATCCCAGCACTCGGGAGGCAGAGGCAGGCGGATCTCTGTCAGTTCGAGACCAGCCTGGTCTACAGAGCTAGTTCCAGGACAGGCTCCAAAGCCACAGAGAAACCCTGTCTCGGAAAAAAAAAAAAAAAAATACAGTCCCTTTACCTTCTCACAAGCAAAGGCCACCATCGGGGAGAACTGCGTTAAGAGGAAATAAAAGAGATCACAAGAGGAATTTTCTTGAAAATGTCACAGCTTCACCAAGGATTGACTTTATGATGTGAGCAGGCGAAAAAAATGTGATCACATGTACCTTCAAGTGGCTCCAAGAAAGAGGAGCCCTCTTTAAATCAGAAAAAGTCTGTGTTAAACCCATCTAAGGATAATGTTTTCTAAAGATTTTAAAGGGAGGCCTGAATGAATTTCTACCTTCTCAGGTTAACTACAGAAAACGAATATAGGTTGGAGGGTGGCCTGCTAATTACAATACTTTATCAAAATTCTTTGCAACCTATAATCTGAAATAAAATATTGAATATAGGCTACTCAGAGAAATCTCTCTAGCACAAGAGCAATAGACAGAAGACTAAGCTTGTATTTCCCACCCTGAAGCCTAAAGAACAGCCCAAAGCCCATATTCCTTCCCGAAGCAGCAGAATTCTTGCAGGGAGTATGAAAACAGAGACTGACAAATAAGACACCCTGGGGTCTGAGGGAAGCACTTTCATGGGTGATGTTTAAATTGTTGCCATGTGCTTGCCCTTGCTTGGGAGTCATCATCCTGATTGGTGGACTAGAATTTCCCCTGACTAAATTAGTCTCTCTCTTTTGGATTTTCCCCAAGGAACATAATTTACCAGCAAAACCTTTCCCTGCTGGCTTTTTATCTTTTTAAATATTCATCATAATATACAAGAGCCAAATACAATACATACTCAGACTCAATTCTTGGTTTGGACTCTTAGCAGTCATCTGATGCAGAGAAAAGCTCATTTATCACATAGTCTCCAACATGTCAATTCATTTTAAAGCTAATTTTCAAGTTTCAGTTTGGGGACAATAAAGTTCTCAGCACCCATGAAGAAAGTATTTGGAGTCCAATAAAAGTTAGTTAAATCTGTTACTTTTCAGATATTGGAAGGTTTCTTTTTAAGAAATGAAAGAAAAAAAAATAGAACACTTACCAACCAGTATTCATGGACTAGAAGGAGCTCTGAATGTTATCAGAAGAGAAACGTAAACATCAACCTAACTACAAACCCTGTCATTTAAAATCATTACCTGCCTGCATGTGATGCTGGTACAATAGTGTCACAGACGTTATAGGAGTAACCAACCATGATCTGTGTGGATTTAAGGACCACTTCATAAGATGGAACCTATGCACAACACTGCTCAGTTAACAAAGAACCTGATGTTAGACAGGCCATGGGCTCAGGGCTCAGGGAGCTATGTGGAAGAGGCAGAAAAGGTTGTAAGAGCCAGAGGAGATGAATGGCACCAAGGAAATAGTGTCTTCCAGACTCAACAGGACTGAGGCACATATGAGCTCACATAGACTGAGGCATCATGCACAGGACCTGGACAGGTCCAAGCCAGACAAGGTCCTGGCACCAAGCGGGAAAGTGATCTGAACAAAGAAATATCAGAATTAAAGGCATCTTATATCAAATGGACTAAACAGAGATCTACAGAAAATTCCACCCAAATAGCAAAAACACACATGTGTGTATACATACATATATGAATACAACAATTAATAAAAAACGGTCATGAATTTGAAAGAGAGCAAGAAGGGGCATATGTGAGGGTTTAGAAGGAGGAAAGAAAAAGGGAAATTATTTAATCATAATATCAAAAAATAAAAGAAGTTTTTAAAAGAAGACAGCCTGTACTCTCACTTTTACGGGTAGCATGATGCTGTGAAATACATCTTCAGTCATACTTTTCACAAGTATGCGCACTTTGGTGATTAGGTTATGGTTATGAAGTATCCATCTTTATCTTTACATTTATAGATGAAAACTTAGTTTGGAACACACAATAAAGAACATAGATAGAGCCTCGTATGATAACAGTGGGGGCCAATACTTTGTCAACCTGACATAGACCAGGTTCATTTGGAAAGAGGGAATCTTATTAAGAAAATGCCTTCATCAAATTGTCTGGTGAGCAAGTCTGTGGGGGCACTTTTTCTTGATTAACGATTGATGGGAGAGGGCCCCTCCCACTGTGGGCAGTGTTCCTGGTTAGTATAAGAAAGATAACTGAATACGAACCTGGGAAACGCGCCATTCCTAGCTTCCATCCATGGTCCCTTTCTATGTCTTACTTGAGTTCTTGGCCTGGCTCCCTTCAGTGATTGACAAAGTTTTCTTTTCTCCAGTGTGGTTTTGATGAGTGTTTTATTAAAGCAACAGAAGCCTACATACAGGAATGTGTGCATCCAAGCCCTGCTGAGGCTGAGACTGGAGGATTGCCAATTCCAAACCAGCCATAGCTATATATCATCATGACCTTGCATCGAACAAACAAACACCATACTGTTGTCCAAAACCAAGTGCATTTGGATCCGCAATGATTTGAGGATGGATATGAAGAAAAACCATTGCATTATTCAAGAGGGGGAAAGACTATAGTGTATACTAGATACTATATTATATTTAAATATTAAAATTAAATCATGGTTAAGTCATTACTATATGGCAATGACCTTGTGAGAAGTAAAAGCCAGACAGACATAAATGCAAAAGCCCACCTGCTCGGATAATCCCACTGCGCTTCTGGGTCTCCCTGAAACCCTCTGTGTTGATTAAGATGCTTTTTAATGAATCAAGGTTGAGGGTTATTGATCTATAAAAATCTTTATGATTCAGCTGCTGTGGAACTGTCTACCATCCCCCAGCCTCAGGGGATGCTTTTCCAGCCATGCCAAGTTGATTCTTGGAAATTTACATGCTGCTATCTGTTTGACAATAAATTGATGTATAAATCCCTTATGTGAGACACAGGCCCGGCCTTTTATAATAACAAGCTGTAGCTTTTAATGGTCAGTTTGTCTTTTTGCTTTATTTCTTCTGAAACCTGGCCTTAATCTCCACAGAGGTCATGCTAAAGAGAAGGTATTTTGTTCTCCATGAGCCCGACCCATTCTCTGTGCATCAGATTTCACCCACAATGCCAACTGCCTCGCACTCTTTACTCAAAAAGACGTGTTTTCTATCCTTTCTTTCTCGATACACAAACATATTTTGAAGGGTGTCATTCAAGCCAATCATCCCCAAAGCTTGTTTGAAACCTGCCCCCTCTGCTGGGTTTGTCACTGGCTCTGTTACACTGAGGAAGATGTAATCTCCTCCCTGGTCCTCAGACACAAACTACAGGAACAAACAAACTGTTCTGTCTTGGTGTTCTATTATTGTGAAGAGACACCATGACCACACCAATTCTTATTATAAATAAATAAATAAATAAATAAAGCACTTAGCAATTAATTGGAGATGGCCTAGATTTTTCGACATTTAGTCCATTATCAGCATAGAGGGGAGCCTGGTAACACCCAGGCAGACATGTTGCTAGAGAAGTAGCTGAGAGTGTTACATCTGGAGGTAGGAAGCAGGAAGAGACAACCACTTGGCCAAGTCTGGGCTTTTGAAACCTTAAAGTCCACCCCCAGCGACACAGTTCCTCCAACAAGGCCACACCTCCTAATACTTTGGAACAGTGCCACTCCCTGGTGACTAAGTATTTGAATATATGAGCCTTTGAGAGCCATTCTTATTCAAGCCACCACAAATCCCATGGGACTGCTGTGAGAGTAAGCTGAGTTAGGAATTCCTCCTCCGCTACCTTCTTTGTTTCTTGGGATTTTCATTTTGAAACAGGGTCTATGTAGACCAGGCTAGTCTCACAGTGCCACTACGTACCTGAGTCTGGCCTTGGACCTCAGAACTTCTGCCTCCATCTCCCAAAATCCTGGAATTACAAGCATGAACCCACCACACCAAAGAATGAAAGTTCTTGTGGTCCATGCAGTACATAACTTCACAATAAATATGAGTGATTAGGATTGTCGACCTATATAAAGATTATAAATTTATGAGTTGGATATTTGAATACCCACTCCATGGCAAAATATAGTGGCAAGTGCTTTCAAATATTTTAATTAATGCAAACTGTACAATGGCATTTAAATAGAGATCTTTCCCCCTCTCTCACTAATAAATAAACTTATATCCAGAGAGCTTATGTATTTGCCTGAGCTTACACAGCAAGCAAGTAGCTAGCTTGCACTTGACTTGAGAAACACAGGACATGGAGGCTTTGAAGCAGACCTTCAAAGGTCTGGTCATGGAAAGCCGGTGCATTTACATTACTCTACAAATAGCTAGGGTTTTTAAATGATATTCCTTAATAGTTAATGAATACCAGCGTCGGGACTGCAGAGAAGGCCCAATGTTTATGTCACTTGTTGCAACCATCCGTAACTTGTTCGGGGTATTTAATGCCCTCGTCTGACCTCCTCAGGCACCAGGCACACATATGGTGCACACACACACGGGTAGGCAAATATTCATGGGCATAAATTAAATCGGTATAGAAGCTGTTTCCAAAAAAGAATGGCAGACTTCCTTCCAAATGACAAACGTGGATGGTCTTACTCTAATTGTGGGGCATTTTAATAAACGTGTGTAGTTCTGCTTGAAATGGGAGCAGAGGGAAGAAGGTAAACAGACCACAAACTGTCTTCAGTCTGGGAGGCTCATGGATCAATGAGGTTAAGATAAAGTTTTCCCTATTGCTGTGTTCCTGCAACCTTCGTGTGCCACTCTTTCCACCTCGGCTCTTTTGTATTGAGTTGGAAGCTTTAATTTCTCCTTTTAGAAGAGATTCACCCGAACTACTCACACAGCTTAAACAATCACCCCTCTAGTTCCTTATGTCTCCACCCTGTATACATTGCCTGGAGTTTTCATAACTTTCAATAATTTAACAATTACTCATTGGCTGAAATAATGACAATGCTTACTTGTGGGTTATCAAGACAATATGAAATGGGGATAGATAGATAGATGATATAGATAGATACATAGATAAATGATTGGTAGGTAAGTAGATACATAAATATATAGACAATACATAGATACATAGATATATGATTGATAGATGATAGGTACATAAATACATAGACAACACATAGATATATGATTGATAGATGATCGATACATAAATACATAGATACATAGATCATTGACAGATACATATATACATAGGTACAAAGATAGATGATAGATAGATAGATAGATAGATAGATAGATAGATAGATAGATACATACATACATACATACATACATACATACATACATACATAGGTATATAGATACATAGATATAGCATGAATTCTAGTTGGTCTGAATAAATAAAACCAGAGTCAGATATTAGGGGGTAAAAGCTGAAGGATCAGAGAAGATAGAGACCTTTTCCCTCTATCAATGCTCAGACCAAACGGGCAATCCTGTCCTTAGATTGTCTCCTCAGACTGCATCCTCAGACTGCAGGGACGATCCTAAGACTGCACTAAGTTCTTGCCTTCTCCCGCCTTATAATCCTTTCTCTGCCCAGCCATATCATATTTGTCTCCCCCTCCCTAGTGCTGGGATTAAAGGTGTGGAATCCCAAGTACTGATATCACCTCTGTGTGAGCTCTGTTTCTCTTTTATACAGATTTAATCTCATGTAACCTAGGGTAGTCTTGAACTCACAGAGATCCTCTGCCTCTGTCTCTCGAGCCCTGGGGTTAAAGGTGTGTGCCACCACTGCCTAGCCTCTAGTGGCTTAGCTCTGCACTCTGATCTTCAGGCAGGCTTTATACACAAACAAAATATCACTACCCATGGATATATAGATCATTGGCGGATACATATATACTTAGTACATAGATGATAGATGATAGATAGATAGATAGATAGATAGATAGATAGATAGATAGATAGATGGTAGATAGATAGTAGAGATTTAACTAGTACCTAACTCATGTTGAGCTCTATATCATCAATTCCAATTGTTCATTTTTCAGTTGTTACAGTTTTAAATTTTTGAGTTAAACTAAATAACTGAAAATATGAAAATTACCAAAGAGAGTGATGTAAAGCGTCACTACTACGGACTAGCAGGTACACTTCATGGCTAGACCATCTGCTTAGCATTCGTGAGCTTCTGAATTCAAGCCTTCAAAACCCCAAGGATGTAAGCAATGTTAGGATAACCATGAAAGAAAGAAACCAGGACGGACTAGGTTGGGTCACTACAGACAGAAGTGCACAACTCAGCTGAAAGTCAAGATAATAAAAGTACTTTGTATTTCATCTCCCAAATATGAGAAGAATTGTGGAGGGAGACTGGCAATCTGGATCCAAATATAATAAATGAGGAATAATGGGTTGGTGACACTGACTTAATTAAGCTATGAACAAAGGATTTAATAACTAAGAAGAAAATTGAGGCCTAAAGTCATAAGCACTCTAGGCATTGAGATCCCAACACAGACCACATTGCTTAGACTTGCACTCCAGGCTGGTTCCCTGGAGTTGCCTTTAACCCCTTTAACTAGAATGGTATAGGATGGACTGGGGACCAGGAGGCAGGTCCAAACCAAACAGTAAAGCAAATTGGTTGTAGAAACTATCATGTTTATAACATGAAACTAAATTCAGAAAAGAACTGATTTTCTCAGACAAGATTGAGGAAAACATAACCCTACAAAAGAGATCGAAGAAGCCATAGCTTCACCAGAGAGCGGACTAGATGGAACAAGAATCCCGGTAGAAGAAGAAACTCGAAGGCATTAATTGCCTTAGTTTCTTTTCAAGCCGAGGAGACAAAAATACTTCTACAAACGCCACTTAGAGAATAAATGGTTTATCTTGTTTCAAAGTCTGGGGCTAGGAAGTCGAGGCAGCGCGAGTTGAAAGAACTACTAGTCTCGTCCATAGTCAAGAGCCGGAGAGCAACGAAAGTTTTCCTATCCAGTGCTCAGTTCACTGTCCGGTTTCGTCCAGTCCACGATCCACTCTAGGGGGGCAGAGCTGCTCACAGTCAAATCTCCGCTTATCAGTTAACGTGATCAAGATAATTCCCCAAAGACACGTATGGAGACCCATGCCCCAGGGGATTCTAGAGTCTTCTGTCAAGTTGGCACCACTAACCATCATGCTCACACGCGTACATGTAGCGGATCACGCGAAGCGCCTGCACTGGGTCATGGGAAGTGTCCTATAGCGAGCCATGTGAACACAGGTCTCTGTTTCTTTCTAGCAACATACAACAACACAGAACTGCTTTTAGACACAACCTAATACTGCATTAATATAATCAAAACAGGAGGACAGTGTTCTAAATCTGTGGGTAACATATTCTCACAAAAGTAGCGAACCTTTGGGCCCAGGGGCATATAGGAATCCAGTATAGACTTGCTCATCCAGAGAGAAGCTAGCTAAGAGAATGGCGCAGCACTTCATATACTTAAAGCTTTCAAGTAATTAAATTATAATTTATCATTTAAAATAAATTAATTAAATCATAATTTTCCAGATAACAACAGTGAACTAAAATTTATGAATATATCTTATTTAACCTAATAGACTAAAGATTGTCAGTTTAAAATACAAACAATAGAAACAAATTAATAGGTATTTTATATTCTTTGCCCCATACGACCATCACTACCTATTATATATCTTATGACCAGAGAATTCTGATGCTAAATTTTCACTATTAATCAGTGACCTGTATTTAGATTTGCAAACTTTACAGCTGGGAAAAATAGGCTCACAGACTCAAGCTGTTCCAGATATGTAAAATTTCCAACAACTTAACGGAATGTCTGTTTTAAAATTGGAGTTGACCTCATTGTCCGCTATGTTCAGTGAGTCCGGTTTTATCCCATGCTCAATGAGGACTACTGAGATCTCAAGAACAATGGCACTGGGTTTTGATCCTACTGCACATACTGGCTTTTTGGGAGCCTAGGCAGTTTGGATGTTCACCTTACTAGACCTGGAAGGAGGTGGGAGGTCCTTGGACTTCCCACAGGGCAGGGAACCCAGACTGCTCTTCAGGCTGATGAGAGAGGGGGAGTTGATTGGGGAGGGGGGAGGGATATGGAAGGCGGTGGCGGGGAAGAGACAGAAATCTTTAATAAATAAATAAAGAAAAGAAAAAAATAAAAATAAAATTGGAGTTGAAATTAATTACAATTAAACACAATTGTTTCTGCTCCTTGGTCACACAGGTCACATTTTGAGGGTTGCAGAACCCTGTGTGGCTAATGGCTTCCATATGGAACGGCTCAGAAAACTAAAACCAGAGATACAAAGGAGAGACTCTGGTCACCTAGTGGGAAGAAATGGCTTGCAAGACTGAATGTACTGAGGTTTAGGATGGTGTTCTCAAACCACAGAGTTCTGTCCTTTATTTCGCAATAACGCGGGTTCTTGCCATGCACATCATTAAGTAAGTTATAATTCTACCACAGTGGAGGGCAGGATTTACCTTTGACAATTGTTTCGTGATCTTTGCAATGCTTTCCAGACTGTGTTTCACAGCAAGCAATGGACTGATGAAGCTAATTCCATTGCAACTTTTTCAAACACACGAAGCATTGAGAAGCCACCGGCAATTCGGACACCAGTGACATGAAGGCTTGTGATCAGTAAGGTGACTATCCGTAGCACTGAGGAAGGAGAGAATAAGACACACCAACTTGAGGTAAGTGGATCCTACAGAGAGCAGAGCAAAGGGAGTCCGAAGTGGGTGTTCTTGAGACAGAATGGAGGATACAGGACAGAAAGTGGCTCAGGGAATAACCCGAGACTCAGTCCCCAAAGTGGTGGCTTCATAGGAGAGAGGAGTTTTGTATCTCTATAAAAATTATAATACGAAAAAAAAATGACAGATTTAGAGCAGAACTCAAAGAAAATTGATCCTGGCTGTTCTGGGGCAACAAAAACAGACTTGATGCCTCATTCACACCTGTGAAAATGGGTCAGAAGTGGAAAGGTCAGAAGACATTGCAGGATTGTTATTCCAAGGCCAGCCGATGCCACAAAGGGAGATTTGTCCCAAAACAATCAAAAATAAAATTTAAAGAAAAGTAATAACTTAGAAGATACTGGCGTTAGAATGCCACATACTCAAATCTCTTCATAGGTTTTTTTCAATATGGCTAAATTCTGGTCCAGAGGATATCATAGAACTGGATCAGTCCAGCCCCAAACATTGTGGAGTAACTTACACAGATGCACGCATGGTTTAATGCAAACATTGTGGAGCAGCTTACACAGATGCATGCACGGTTTAATGCAAACATTGTTGAGTAGCTTACACAGACACAGGTATGGTTTAGTGCAAACATCGTGGAGTAGCCTACATAGACACACGTATGATTTAATGCCCAAAGTCACTTCTGAAAAGTAATTACAAACCTGGTTTAAATGCTATTTTTCACATATGAATAGCTCTTTGCAGCAAAGAAGGGGAGTGGCACAGTTCTGCGACCTCTGACCCCTCCAACTGAACACTGTTTGACAGTCTGCAAATAATTTAACAGTGAGACAGGCAGGGTTTGTAAAGCCGATGATTTCCATCCCTGCCACTTTTGGAAATCTAAACAGTGTTCTGGACTGTGTGTGGAGAGAATGGTTTTCTGATCCATTCTGTTCAGCAGAGTTGAGGAATGACAAGAAAGAATATCTTATTAGGGCTTAATAATTATATACTTTTTAAAACTTTAAACCTACTATTGACTCTAATTTGTTTTGCTAAGTGTAGTTACTTCTTCATGCTGCAGAGCTGCAGTCAGCTCAGTAAACTCTATTTTCAGAGAGATGGCGAGTTGTCTCCAGATGACTGTGAACTCTCTTTTCTGGGTGCTAAGTCTCAGGCCCAATCTCAAAACATAATCCAAGTTGCTTAAAAGTAACACGGTCCAAGATGGCCCCCCGGACACCACAAGTCTTTGGATTCCCACAGTGTGTCTGTGACTCCTGCTCAGGTTCTGACTGATCAAGGCCCCCTCCCCTAATAGCACTTTAGATAGAGATTCTCCACCTATGGGTCCTGACCCCTTCAAAGTCAAACCATCTTTTCACAGGGGTCTCTAAGACCCTCAGAAAACACAGATATTTACATAACGATTCATAACAATAGCAAAAGTACAGCTACAAAATAGCAATAAAAATAATTTTATGGTTGCGGGTCACTACACTGTGGGGAATTGTATTAAACGGTGGCAGCGTCAGGAAGGTCGAGAATCATGGCTGCAGATCCTCCTGAATCTGAACTTGCCGTTTCTGTGTATCGATCTTCCTCACTCTCAGTTAAACCAGGTCTTTCTAAAAATGTCAGCAGGTCCCCCTTCCTTTTTTTTAAAACTAATTTTACCCTTGGTGATGTCTGAACAAGATTAAAATGCATGCAGACTTTAAATCTTCATTTGCAAGGGATTGTAACCAGCAGCAGGTAGACAGTTTCAACGGAAAATCTAGACCACTGGGTTTCTTTTTAGTCTCCAACAATACGCACTGCTGAGACATTTTCTTCACTTGCATCTGGAAATAAGTGAAACCAAATGGTGATGTATACATTTTCAGCATAATTTATCCACATAATACATATGAAATGATGACACGAAGTTCGGGCGACCCAGCGGCAAAGTTTGGCAGCACAGAAGTCAGTGTGGTTGAAATTTTCAAGGACGTCACAGTTAACCACGATAAGCATATTAAATATGAATTTCAACGTGACTGTTAGTTGTAATTAGCAAAAGCAAATGAGGACGCAGAGTTGAAAGCAATCCTACACATCTTAGAAAAACAGCGAAAGGCTTTTTGCAGGGAGTGAAAGCTAGGCTGTGATTTACAGCCTGAGGTGAGAACTTGGATTCACAGGTAACTAAGGGAGGAGGCGGAGAAGAGAGGAAGTGGTGGGCAGAGTGAGGCTGTGAAAGGGACAGAGACAGGGCGACCTTGACATTGACTGAGGGTCCCGAGAGATCTTTGCTGGCCAAATAAAACTGGGGCAAGGAACTGGAGAGTCTGACGATTAAAGTTCTTCCCCAAGCCCCGGAGGGAATATTCTCTTCGAAGTATGAAGAGAGCACATAGAATAGAGGAAGTAGAATTTTCTGAAAGAATTTGAAATGAATTTACATCTAACCCCAATGGATCTAGTTAAAAAGTAACCTTGCTTCCTTCTTGGTCTCAAAATATCCAATTACTGGGGTTCCTTGAGAAGAATTTGCATGTCTTTTTCTTCTTTCGTATACAGATATTGAAATAATTTGTGACTCTGACAATGGTTGTGAACAAGCCAAATTTTCTTTTGATTTAAATGTCATTAAGAATACTCAAAGAGAACATAGGCCATTCTTATGTCCTCTTTATTACAAAATAGCAGCATATAATTGGAAGGGCAGTGTACATGTGTCAGACTCAAGCTAAGCATTAGATTGCCGGACACTCATTTCTTCCTGTCAAGTACATCTCCCCATTTTCCCGGTGAGAACACTAGGACACAGGTAGGTGGAGTGGTGTGTTCAGTATCCCGTGGAAGGAAGTGGCAGAGAGAGGACTCACACCAGGCAGCCTGTTCCAGAGTTCATGTGCCCAATTGCCGTTCCACACTATTTCTAGCATTGAAGTGGAAAGGGCAAGATGCCCAGCTTCTAACAGCATGAGTGGGAAACTGACCAAAAAAGTTCAAGTTTTATTTCCCAGCAGCCACATCAGTCAAACACCTATGCCATGTTGCTTTGCAGAGTCTGATATCAGCTGGGTTGGTAAGGGTGATGGCAGAAGAAAGGGAAGGAGGGAGGGAAGAAGGGAGGGAGGAAGGAAGGAGAGAGAGAGGGAAGAGGAAGTAAGAAAAGAAGGAAAGAAAGAATGGAGGAAGGAAGGGAGAGAGGGAGGGAGGGAGGGAAGGAGGGAGGGAGGGAGGAAGGAAGGAAGGAAGGAAGGAAGGAAGGAAGGAAGGAAGGAAGGAAGTTATTTCAAGTGACTGAAGAAACTCTGGAAATTACTCATTTTGAACTCAGAAAGCATTTGTTTGTTTCACCATGTTGTCTTAGTCAATAAAATCTTAAACCAATTCAACCTTAAAAGGATGGCATCCTTTGGGCCGCCGTAGAGGTCAAAGGGCTTCTTGTCACAGCTGATGAAGTAAGATCAAGCCCTGAGACACACAAAGTAGAAGCAGAGAATAAACAGACAAGTTGCTCTGTGGCCTCCATACATGTGTGTATACACACACACACACACACACACACACACAAATAATAAATAAATGTAACTTTTTAAATCACTTAAAAAATAATGGTGTCCCTAGGATGGCACTGGCTAAGACGCCTCTCCCTGCTTGAGTAGACCCTGACAGTGCTGAGCACTGATGGGGCCAGATGCTCAGAAGATGGGGATTTCTCTGCTCTGAGACAGAAAACACTGCCATGCTGCTCCAGGCTTGGGCTCCACCCAGCTCTATCTTTGGCAAGGCTCTTTGCATGTGCCTGTGATGTAGCATGTTCTATACATGTGATCACTATGCAAAAGGACTGTCCTCAAAAGGACAAACGGTGCTTGCTCAGAGTAACTGGATAACATTTTGTTTTCTGTCTTGTGCAAATTGCTTCAATGTTTGCAAGGGGTCTCCTAACTGCCCCCCCTTTCAGTGGCATAGTAAGAATTCAGTGTTGCAATGGACATACCTGAGAAATGTAGTTTTACTTCTGAAACACAGAAGCCAAGTTGAGCCGAGCATCATCCTTTTATTATAAGGGACGCAACCTCCTTTCTGGTAAAACAAAGAAAATGGCTGGACCACAAATTGCTCCCAAACATCCTGTCAATACATGAAAACAGAATTTATTAACACAAGTAGAGCGACATCTATGCTGTCAGTGAAGACACCAGTTATTTTCCAAAGTTAACTGTGTGCTCAGGTGCAAAAAAAGCTAAGGTAAAAATCAGAAGAAGCAGTTCCTGTTTTCGACTTTCTCTGCTGTGAGATTTTTTTCCCTGCTATCGAGGCTTGTGACATGGGTTTGGTCCCTGTACTCCACACAGTAGGAGAAATGGACTCCTAAAAGCTATTTCAGTTTGTCTTCTCCTTTTATAATTAAAGCTCAAGATGTCTCATATAATTATTGCAGAGACAACAATAAAATAATGAATCTATTAATGAATGCTGGGGCTAGGCAACTGATTTACAAAATCCTTTAAATATTAGTTCTACGTAAATCTTGCCTTTAGTTCACAGTTTTAACATAAAAGATATTCTATTTACTCTATAGGAATTTGACCAGTAACATGTCAAAGTGGATCAGTCAGTTTCCTGGAGAGAAAGCATAGCTTTACTCAAACATGATCTTCCAACATGAACAATGTGGGCATAGTCCAGAGTACGGCTGGGGGAAAAAGCAGAGATGGTTAATGAGTAAAACTCAGTGGAGGAGGGAAGAGGATACAGTGGAGGAAAAAGCAGCAGAGGGGTTTATGATCCTGAAGGCACATGTTGGGTTTCTGCAGTGGGAAGCCATCGACAGGGAGCCAGCAGCTGTGGCAGCCCATCATGTTGACTCAATTAGCTTTGAAGATGTGTTCTGTGATCTCCATGCTGTACAATCGTGGAAGTTTACTCAGATGAATGGCAGAATGCAGATGCTGCTGGAAGCCTACACAATTGGAACTCATTACAAAAAATAAAATACAGAAAGAAGAAAAAAAGAAAGGGGCAAGTATTCTTCCCGTGAAAGTCAGCTGTCTCTTCTTCCATCATTCTAAAACAAAGGACCTCACAGGGTGCAGCAATCAGTGAGTGCAATTGGCTTTCACTGCCAAGACTGGACAAGACGAATTCATCAGAAGGATTTGCTGTGGGACAATGGTCTGTACCCTGTCACTTGTATTTTAAATAAATGCTGATTGGCCAGTAGCCAGGCAGGAAGAGAATTCTGGAAAGAGGGAAGTTTCAGTCTGCAGTTGTCACCCAGACACAGAGGAAGCCAGACACAGCAAGCAACATGTGACTGCCTCGCCAAAAAAGGTACCAAGTCACGTGGCTAACACATACAAGAATTATGGGCTGATATAAGTTATAAGAGTTAATAAGAAGTCTGAGCTAATAGGCTAATCCATTTATAATTAATGCAGGACTCTGTGATTTCTTTGAGACTTAAAGACTGCAGGAACCGGAAAGGACAGAAACCTCAGTCAAAAGAATGGCATGCCAACATGGGGCTGACCAAAAGCCTGAGAGAGCTTGGGAAGTTATTCTTGATAGAAAAGAATAGAGTTAAACACGGCTTCTTAATAGCAGCACTTTCTCAAGTGGGTTCTGCTTGCTAGAGGCAAGCGCTCTCATTTAAGAGAGGCTTTCTGACTCAGCTTTAGCTGCAAAACCTTGCAGTTCTTTTAAGAGGTCCTGCCATGAAACACTTAAATGGTGTTGATGAAAAGCTGACTGCATACTTTTTGGCAATGGCAGGGACCTTGAAATGCCATAGAGTTGTGGCACTAAACATGGCTCTAGCCAGTACCACTGCCATGAGGCTAGACTCTAAGAAAAAAGCTAAGGAATGGGCCATCAAAGCCACAGCTTTAATCCTAGCCATATTGTTTAGCAAATTAAAGACTCATATGGTCAGAAAAAGAGAGATATACATAAAGATAGATTCAAAAGTGAAGAAAACCTCTAAACAGTTTACTGTGTGTTTAAAAATATATGTGGACTTCAGAGAAAAAGAGGATAAAGTCCTTAAATAAGAGAGAGAGAGAATAGCTGGGTGTGGTGGCACATACCTTTAATCGCAACACTAGGGAGGCAGAGGCATGCTGATCTTTGTGAGTCAAGGACAACCTGGTCTACAGAGTGAGTTCCAGGACAGCCAAAGATACACAGAGAAACCCTGTCTTGAAAAGCCAAAAATTAAAAATAAAAATAAAATAAATAGAGGTTAAAATAAAGCCCCATAAAGATATGTTACTTTGGGGAAGAAGTTTTGCTTTTGTTTCCACAGGAAATGAGAGACTGTAGATTCATTCTGAATTAAGAAAATCAGGTTTGACCAAGGAAGACCCCCTGAGAAATCTCCAATAGGAAGAATGGCCCAGATGTCTGAGTTCTACATCTAGAACAGTTCAAAGACTGCTGCCTGAGATGATCAAGCCTCACAGGATACTCCAGTCAGGACTGGATTATAATTCTAAATTCCAAATCACTGCCCCCAATCAGCAGGAAGTAGCCTAGAAAACTATGCCCACATTCCCAAAAAATGGGTTATAGATGTTTGCCTTTGTTTAGAATGTTGATTACAAGTTGTTATGGATAATGGTCAGTAGAAAACTAAACAAAGGAGGTTCGATTCAGAGTTCTTGCTTTTTTCTTTTTTCAAAAAAATGGGGGGAGGGGAGTGACAAGCAGGAAGGAAGAGAGCAAGAGACTAGAGAGATGGCTTTAGTGTAAGAGCAATTATTCTTGTAGAAGAGCAGGGGCTGATTCCCAGCACCCACATGGCAGCTCACAACTGTCAATAATGACTCCACTTTCAGAAGGCTCCTCCTTACCTCTGCAAGTGCCAGGTACATGGAACATGGGCATACCTGTGAGCAACAGACTTGTATACATAAAATCAAAATAAATAAATCTTTAAAAATAATCTAATAACATGGATGCACAAAATATTCTGGGAGAAAATTTAAAAGAAAACTCTGGTCGGGCAAGGTGGCGCACGCCTTTAATGCCAGCACTTGGGAGGCAGAGGCAGGCGGATCTCTTCATTCAAGGCCAGCCTGGTCTACAGAGCAAGTTCTAGGACAGCCAGGACTGTTATATAGAAAAACCTTGTCTCAAAAAACAACTAAAGGAAAGAAGGGGGGAGAGAAAGAGAGAGAGAGAGAGAGAGAGAGAGAGAGAGAGAGAGAGAGAGAGAGAGAGAGGAAAAGAAAGAGAGAGTTGGAGAAAGAAAGATAGAAATAAAGAAAGAATAGTTGTTTTCTTTTTATTTTATTTTTTTAATTGTTTGGAGGCCTGTTACCCAACTTCCAAATAAACACACAGAGACTTACTCTTACTTATGAATGCCTGGTGTTAGCATGACGTGTTTTTAGCCAGTTTTTCTAACTCAAATTATCCTGTTTCTCTTTAACTACACTTTTGCCTCTTGGCTTTTTACCTTTCTTTATTCTATATATGTCTTTCTTTCCTTCTTACTCGTGGCTGGCTGGATGACTGGGTGGCTGTTCCCTGGCATCCTCCTCCTCTCCTTTTCTCACTCCTCACTCTTGTCCCTAAATTTCTTCTCCTATTTATTCTCTCTGCCTGCCAGCCCCACCTATTTTTTCTTCTGCCTTGCTATTGGCCAGTCAACTTTTTATTAGACCAATCAGGTGTTTTAAACAAGCAGAGTAATACAGCTTTACAGAGTTAAACTAATGCAACATAAAAGAATACAGTACATCTTTGCATCATTAAACAAATGTTCCACAGCATAAACAAATGTAACACATCTTCAACTAATATTTCAAAACAAGAAAGTTTGCAATGGTTGATTTAATTGACAACTACAAAAATTTTATTTTCTTGCAAGTCAAATTCAAAATAATCCAAAATTTCAAACCATTAGCCCTTAGAATATTTATAACAAAAAATCAACACTATGAATGATTTTAAAAAGAATTCTAAGATTTCCCAATGTCTAAAAAAACTTTGTGATACATTTTATTCAAAAACATGTAACTTTTTAATTTTAATTATAAACTTTTATATAAATGGAATCACATGGTATTATGCTTCAGAATGTGTGGTGGCTCCTCCCTGTTGCCCAGTTTCATATTAACATAATTAATGTTATGTGAATTAACATAATTACTTCAAAATTCATCTATGTTCATGAATGTTCTGCACTATCAACAGTTCACACTCATTTTGGGGCTCACCACATATGAATACACTAAGAGCCATTCATCTCTTTACCTACTGACAAACATCCAGGCTGCTTTTAACTGGCTTACATTGCAGACAAGGCTAAAAGACAAAAAGAAAAAAACAAAAGTTTGATTATCATATTCGGACACATGCTTTCTTTCATGTGGAGGAGATTCCTAGAAAGGGAGGCACCATATCATGCGTACTATGATAGCTGCAGATTTTTAGCTGTTAAGACATTCCATGGGACAAGTGAGATCAGTCTTGGAATTCAGGCTCTTCTGACAGGCATCTGCAGTGACCTAGTTCACATGTCTCTCGCGACCAAAGGAGTGCTAAGCCTTTTTCGTGTCCTCAGTTGGCCTCTGTATTTTTCCTTCACATTATACCTGTTCACACGGCTGCCCACTTTTACTAGAAGTCCAGTGAGAAGAGATTTTGTTTAAAGCATTACATCTAAGAACTTGCTTAATTTACATTGCAAGCCCTATCTTTAAAAAGTTTCCAGTTTTAAGCTTTGTATTTAATATTGTAATACTTTTGAGTTGTTGGTTAGTTTGGTACTCATTTTGAATTAAAGGAGAATTGTGTTTTTTTGTTTGTTTTGTTTTGTTTTTTTGTTTTTCAAGACAGGATTTCTCTGTAGCTTTGGAGCCTGTCCTAGAACTAGCTCTTGTAGACCAAGCTGGTCTTGAACTCACAGAGATGGATTCAAGGCCTGCGCCACCACCGCCTGGCAGGTGAATTGTTTTTTGTTTGTTTCTTTGTTCGTTTGCTTTATAAGTTTGTGACTTGGAATTTCTTTTTAAATCCCTGAAAAGAGCATTCATGTATTTGGGGAAGGAGGGGCTGTGCTGCTGGGGTCAAATCCAGGGCCTTATAAATGTTGAGCAAATACTCTACCACTGCTGAGCCACAACCCCAACCATCCAGTATCATGTATTAAATATACATACATATATATATATATAATATATGTATATATATATAAGATTTTATAATTGGATTGCCTTTACCCCTTTATTGGAAATTAATTGACCAGTTTGGGTCTACTTCTAAATTCTCTGTTCTCCTCCACTGACACAAGTCTACCTAGACACCAGCAATACAATGATATGCTTCCTGTATCTTTGCATTAAATCTGGTATTAAAATAAGTAACCCATCCAATTGTCCTTTAGAGAAAGAGTTGACTAACTCTATGTTCTATATACTTCAAAAATGAATTTTATAATCAGTTTCTATGCTTCTCAGAAAACTAGTCTGCTTGATGTTAGATTTGATTACTGTGTACCGATAAGCCAGCTTTTGAGTCTGGCTGTCTTTGTATTCATTTTCCTTGTCTTGTTGTAGTGGAACCCAAATGACCCCGCTGAGTAGAAACAGCAGCAGAGGTGGTGGCAGCTTTGCTCTGGGTCTGAGTAAGAGAGTCAGCCAGTGTGGTGCTGGCAGGTTGAAGACTCTCTTCTCTTCTAGTTTGACAAGAACTTGTATGAGTCAGCATTAAATTTTTTGGCAATCCTGTGTGTATCACCTATGGAGTTAAGTATGTCATTTTTAGTTAACTAATGAATTACACAGATTGTCTTTCAGGTGTGAATAATAAACCAGTCTGCCTCCATCTTAGGCTTGGAAGTCATCTAATAGTAAAACACACTATTCTCATTCCTGTCTGTGATGAAATCTGTTTCTCGAGGATTGGGCTCTGCCCCAGCTGAAGCCTTAACTGCAAATGGTTCTCAACCGCCTGCTCTGAGAAATGGCAGCCATGCTTCTGTCTTAAAAGATTATTACCACTATTTTGTTATGACCACCTTAAAACCGTGTCTTTGTTTCACAAGAGGTTGTTATGATCAACTTGATCTGCTTCTGTAGCCCCACAAATTTGCCACCAAAGTCCCCCATTTGGAAACCCCCAACTCCTAAAAAACCTTATCCTCCCCCCCATCTAACACTGATCTCTTGAGCCCCACCTTCAGGGAGAGACAGCCATGAACACAAATAAGAAAGCTTGCTTTAATTAATAATTTGGCCATAATGATTTGGGTCGTGGTCTCGCCTTCACGTATGTGGGATTAACATTAGAACAGCACTTCATGGGATAAACCCTGTTTAGTCGTCTTTAACATAAAGCCATAGGTTTGTCTTGTTTACTTTTTTAAAGAGTGTTTCTTGGCTCCACAATCAAAGGGACTAGCCACCAGGCTTGAGGACCAGAGTTTGATTCCTGGAATCCACGTGCTAGAGGAAGAGAACTGACTCCTTTAAGTCACCTTTTGACCTCCACATGTGTGCCATGGGAACTTGTGTATGTGTCCAGGTGCACATGCATGCACATGTGTGCGCGCGCACGCACACACACACACACACACACACAGAATGATCTCTGTTCATTAGCTACAGAGATACACAGTGTCTTTCCCTGCAATGTCTTGCTTGAGTTTGAGAATCAGGCTAATCGTCTGATAAGAGTGAGTTTTGATAAATGTGGTCTCCTCTTGATTTTTTGAGTTCCTTTAAACTTTTTATTACTTTATCCTGTAAGGTTGGGCAAAAAAAACAATTAAGGAATCTGGTCATGGAGCTTTTTCGATGAAATTTTTTAACCACAAATTTGATTCCTTTTACACAAAGGGCCATTAAAAGTTTTCTTTCTTCTTGGGTGAGCCTTGGCAGTCTGTCTGACAGAGAATGCATACATATGCATACATTTCATCAGCATTCATGAAATTATTTCTATAAAGTTATCTGTTTAATGCTTACACACACTACAGTGATGTCATGTTTTATTCTTCATACAGACACGTGGTGTCTTTTCCCCTTCTGCTGTTACGGGGACTAGGATTCCATAAACTTTCTAATTTCAATATTTCTGGTCTGATTTGTTTTGGGTTTTTTTTTGGGGGGGGTTTCAAGACAGGGCTTCTCTGTGTAGCTCTGTAGCTCTGGCTGTCCTTGAACTCACTCTGCAGGGCCAGACTGGCTTTGAACTCAAAGAGATCCACCTGCCTCTGCCCCCTGAGTGCTGGGATTAAAGGCATGTGCTACCACCCTCAGTCTCTCAATAGGAAAATTCTATGAATTTTCTTATTTTCTTTCTCTTCCTTTCTTTAATTTTAACTTATTCTTTTATTTTCCCTAGCTTCATATGGTGGTGGCATTTAATTTTCACTGAGAACAATGTATAATTCACTTTTAATTCCTTCTGTGATCCATTAATTATCCAACAATCTGTTATTTGATCTCTAATTATTTATGAATTTTTCAGATAACTTTGTGCATGGAGACTTGTTTGATGGCCAAGAGTACACATTCTAGTTTGCTAAGTGTTCTCTGTGAACATGGAAATTTTACTTATTTCACTTTATAGTCTGCGAATGTCAGCTGTCAAGTTTGTTGAAAATATTGTTTGAGTCACCCATGCTCCTTTGTACTTTGATTCAGATGTTGAGAGAAACTGTTAAAGTCTTCATTATGATTATATACTTGTCTATTTACCCTTACAATCCTCATAAGGACTCCACTCTAACTTCCATTGCTTTCAGAGAAATCTTTTAACAGACATTTATAAATTCCTTTTCTATGTTCTATTTATCATCTATCTGTCTACCTGTCATGTATCTATCTATACATCTATCTATCTACCTACCTATCATCTACCTATTTATCACCTATCTATCCATCATCTATCTACCTATCTATGTATATGATAGATAGGTAGATAGATGATGGATAGATATATATCATTTACCTATCTGTCTCATCTATCTATTTATCATTGTCTATCCATCTATCACCTATCTATCATGTATCTATCCATTTATCTACCTACCTATCACCTATCTATTTATCATCTATCTATCTATATAGCTATCATCTATCTACCTATTATCTTTCCATCATCTATCTATCTATTTATCGTGTATCTATCTATCCATCTATCTACCTACCTATCATCTACCTATGTATCTATTTGTCTATCATCTACCTGCCTGTCTCTATTTATTATCTATCTATCTATCTATCTATCTATCTATCTATCTATCTATCTATCATCTACCTATTTACATCCATCTCTATCTCAAACTCACTGTGCTTAGGGTAATATGTCTTGTGCTTATTTTCATGTTCCTGTGCTCTAGAATTCATTGCATTTTGTGGATAGTTAGAGCTTTTATTTGCTTAAAAATGTCTCCTGTGTCTATTTCTTTGCATGTTTGATTTTTCCCCAATTGCACGTATCATCAGGGTTTAACTTTGTCCCATAGTTCAATGATGATTGGTTGAGTTATTTTGTACTTGTTTTTTTCTTTTCATGGTACTATATATAGATTGAACCTGGCTTTTTTTACATGATTAACAGGTAATCTAGCACTGAGTGGAAATTAACCTCAACTTTGTGTTCTTTTTCTATCTGTGTGTGTGTGTGTGTGTGTGTGACTTTGGATAATTTTTATGGCTTCAGTCTTACAAATATTCCCTCTACAAAATCTAATCTGTGAATTATATTACATACATTTTTTAATTGTAGAAATTGTATATTTTGTTTTCTACATTAGAAAAAAAAGTTGGGCAGGTAAAGCCACATACAAAAAAAGGAGGATGAAGTATATACTGTGCTTTTCCATCACAGAGGTTCAACTTGTATAATGATGCATACTCTAGGGGCTGCCCTAAACTTCTCAAGCACAAGAAATGCAATTGCACAGCTCCCTTGATGTCTCTGCTTGCTAATTCTTGGTGCTTTACACTAATTGATTTTTCTCCTCGTTATTGGTAATATGTTTCTGTGTTGTCGCATGCTGGTAACTTTTGATTTATTCCAGGCACTACAAATTTTATCAAGTCAGGCACAGAATTTAGTTTCCTTAAGAATTTGAATGTTTTATTTTCGGGTACGATTAAGTCACATGATGACCATTTGATCCTTCTCAGAGTTTCTTTTTCCGATGTGCTGGTGAGACTAAACGAGCATTTTAACCAAGGTTCACATTCCCCACAAACAGAGAAACATTTCTCTGAAGGTTTTTACCCAGTGCTCCATGAACTGCCAAGCCGTTGGGTCTAGTAGGAACCGAAGATTCCTCCCTCACCTTGAGTGTTTCTCTCATGAGTGTGCTCAAAACTCGGCTAAAGACTGGCATGAGATTCTCCTCAGGTCTCCAAACTTTTTCCCATGTGACATCTGTTCCCCTGAACTCCAGTTTTTTTAAAAATCTTATCTCCATATTCTTAGTGCTGTCTCATAGTTCAGGGAATTCATGAACCTCCACCTGGTCTCTTACTACTCCTAAACAATTACCACACACACACAGACATACACACACACAGATACACACACACAGACATACACACACAGATACACAGACACACACAGATACACACACACAGAAACACACACACAGACAATTACACAGACACAAACACACACAGACACACACACAGGCACACACACATACACACAGACATACACACAGAGGCACACAGACACACACAGAGACATACACACAAAGACACACACACAGGCACACACACACACAGACACACAACTCAGACAGACACACACAAATAGACACACACAGAGACATACACACACACTTATCACACACACAGACATGCACACAGACACAGACATACACACACGCACACACATACACAGACACACCACACAGACACATACACACACACTCAGACAGACACACACATACACACACACAGACACACACACATTTAAAACATCTCAGTTGTCCAGGCTTCTTATTGAGGGCTAGGAATTGGAAGTCCAGTTAGGCCAAACGGCCTCCTTCCTGGTTCTGCTCCTCTAAGTTCAGCATTTCAGACTTGCTATGCTGAGGACAGACTGTTTCCCTTGCTCTGGCTGTTGCTCCAGTGAATCTCCCACAATGTCCTCTGAGAAGAAAAGGACTTTAAGGAGGGGAACGTTTATATTTACTATGTCATTAGCCATGTGGTTTGAAAGCCAGCCACACACTTTTGTATTAGAAAAGAAAGCTTCAATCTGACATCAAATGTTAAGAAATGCTTATAACAAGAAATGACCGAAAATTCCAGTACCTCTTTGTACACTTAAGGTTATTCAGAAGGCGAACAAAAGAGAAAGAAGTCTGTCTCAGCTCAGCAGGGAAGCATGTAGGCAAAGGGCATCCCACCTCCTTTCAAGGGAGTAGAATTTCAAAGGCTTAGAACTTGGTATGAAGGAGTCGGGTAGGGAAGAGGTGTCAACTGATACCATTGAAGTTAATTGGGAATTCAAGAAGGTGGAGATGAGAAAACGTATTGTTTGCTTATTCATTCCCTTAAATTTTGATGGCAAATTTCATTGCTGTATTCTAAAAATGATGACTAACTAGCATAATAAAATGCTATGCACTGGAGTCAGTGAGCCCATGTTCCCCGCACAAACATCTATGCACATATGTGTGCTTGCAGATGGGTCTAGTTTTTGTAGCTATGTAAAATGAATTCCTAGAAGTGCACTACGTGGAGACAGTGCTTAATTTGAAGGGATATTTTTCTTACAAAATTTCCTGTCGAGTTTGACAAATGCGAGCTTAGAATTTAGCACCACCATTCAGATGATTCTAGAAATGTGAGTCTTGTTTCCTTACACATGTAGTAGGACGCAGTTAAGATGCCATGTGTCTGACGTTGTAAATGATATCTGTCGTCGGGGAAGGAACTATTGCTGGCCCTGATGGGGCAACAGCAGCTGCGGTGTGTTTGAAACCAGAACACAGGGGATGGAGAACAGAGGCAGCTCCATTTGCAGAGAAAACAACTCACCTGTGTAGCAGTTCAGCTAGAATATGATCTTAACACGCTAAACCCAAGTCCAGATCATTTGGAGCTACCCCCCTCCCCTGAAGGACGGAAGGAAAAGTTCTGATAACATATACTCCCGGTGTATAGTTCACTTAACTGAATCATGACTGACCAGAGACCAGCGCTGCGCCTCTTGTCTCTAACAAGAAAAAGTTCTTGAGTGTTTTAGATTTATGAGACCCCCCTCTACAGTGCCAGGTAATCTGTCTTGTAGCAAAAATGCAAGATGAATTGACTTGAGACAAAGGGATTCACAAACAAAATGGCAACCAAATTTTGGGGGCAAATCCCATGGCGAGGCTTAGAGAATTAAAGGGAGTTACTTAAGGATATCTTGAGTTTGCCCTCTGGAATTTAATGAGTTTCCACCACTATTTTAGACCATAGTAATATCATAGCAACTCCATGGTTTATAATAAAGTCTTAGAATTCTTTCGGATTCTAAGGGGATACATTGTGCATCTTTGGCAAATTGTAGGAGCTTACTAAATATTGAATATACTAGTGATTCAAGGGCTGAGATTCATGAAAGTACAATGACTTTATCTTTAATGCTCTATTCCTTTATGATGACCAGATTTCCCCCAAAGAATGCCACATACTTTATATAGATATTCTATCTTCTACTTACCAAAAGTTACCAAGCTTGTGTCATGAGCTCTGTGTTATACTATATTATCTAAATGCAAAACTGAAGACATGGCTCTCATCAGGAAAAAATCCACCACTGACTGGGGAGGCACACACTGAAACTGATAGTCATGATACCAATACGGGATGTGTTAGATCCTGTGATCTTCTGATTGATGTAAGCCTTGGGAGTAAAGTCAGAGACCTTCTTAAAGGGCCAAAGGAAGATGAGTGGCCACCCAGCTGCCCCTTAAAAAAGTAGCAGAATTCTACTCGTGAAAATGCAAAGCGTAAAAATTATTCAGTATTTTAAAGCATCTACTGGAAAATGCTATGTGAAGGGGGAGGAGAGAGACGAGCGAAAACATCTTAAATACTGTATCTTGGCTAGAGACATACAAATATATTCTTTTTTTTGTTTGTTTTTTGTTTTGTTTTTCGAGACAGGGTTTCTCTGTGGTTTTGGAGCCTGTCCTGGAACTAGCTCTGTAGACCAGGTTGGTCTCGAGCTCACAGAGATCCGCCTGCCTCTGCCTCCCGAGTGCTGGGATTAAAGGCGTGTGCCACCACCGCCCGGCGTACAAATATATTCTTTTATTCATCCTTTAAATCAGAGATTGGACATAACTTTGGCAAACTGAGAGGGAATCACTTGGTAAAAATCACACTTTCCCAAAGAATGGAAAACAAAAAAAAAAAAGAAGAAGGGAGGGAGGAAGAAAGAGAAGGGAAAGAGAGGGAGGAGAGGGCAGGGGTGGAGGGGAAGAGCTTAGGAGGAGAGGAGAAAGAAGAGGTTAAGTGGGGAGAGGAGAATTTCCGAAAGAAGGGGAGAGGCTACCAGAGGAGGAGAGATGGGAGTGAAGGGGAGAAGAGAGGAGGGAAGGACAAAATAAAAAAAATAAGATCAGGGGAAGCAAAAGAGAAAATCAGAAAGACCACATGCTAAGGAAACACCTCAGTTTTTTGAAAGCGTACACCTGCAGCAGAGAATCAGTCCATGTTAAGAGAATGACGAGGTAAGAGACAAAACCCAGTTGAGCACTATTTGTAAGGAACAAACTTTAAAGTTGTTTGGATAGAGAAAAAGACCCAATGGAAACATTTGACACAAATGCAAACAGAGCACAGCTAGGTATTCCAAAACTAACAGTCGAAAGATGACAGATAGAAACCAGCAAGACGTCTGGGAGGAGAAATGTTTAACCCAATAAAACGTAAGAGTTGTTTGCAGTTTTATGTCCTAAATTACACCTTAGGAAATACTGTTTGATACAGAAAGAAATGGGCAAAAGTTTAATAATATAGAAACACTGTTATTAACACTAATTACTGGACTCATTTAAGTCTATAGACATTAAATTTATGTTTCTTTGTTCTATGAAGGACATTTATTTTGAAATATTTATTATGAAAACCAAAGTTGTGGAGGCAGGTAACAATCTGGTTTTGAGTAAAGAAAAAAGTTATCAAAATTAAAAGAAAGGAAGGAAAGGAAAAAGGGAGGGTGGGAGGGAGAGAGAGAGGGAGAGGGAGAGGGAGAGGGAGAGGGAGAGAGAGAGAGAGAGAGAGAGAGAGAGAGAGAGAGAGAGAGAGAGGAAAAATTAATCTCTGCCCTGCTCTATTTCTGGCTCAGCAGGAAGACACTGGCCTTAAACACCAGCATCCACACCTGCACCACACAGGGCACCCTGAGCTCCATGTCCAGAGCCCGTGGGGCACTGACCCCAAACATTTGCACCCACACCTGGCACCCTGAACTCCAGGTCCAGAGCCCACATGGCACTGACCCCAAACACCTGCACCCTGAGCTCCATATCTAGAGCATGTGGGGCACTGACCCCGAACACCTGAGCCCACACCTGGCACCCTGAGCTTCATGTCCAGAGCCCGTGCGGCACTGACCTCAAACACTTGAACTCACACCTAGCACCCTGAACTCCAGGTCCAGAGCCCGCGTGGCACTGACCCCAAGCACCTGCACTCTGAGCTTCATGTCCAAAGCCCACATGGTAGAAGCAAAGAACCTAGGATTACAAGTTGTACACTAACTCCACACATACATACACACCACATGCACAAATACCACATATTTATACTAATAAATACAATATAATTTTAAGAGAAGATTCATCTACTTAAAAAGCTAAAACTCCAAAGGCAAATGTGAAGTAGTCAAAAAACAAAAAAAAAACAAACCACTCACACAAAGAACGACGGAGCTAGCCAGGCATGGTGGCTCTCAAGCAGACAGATCTCTGAGTTCCAGACCCGCTGAGGGCTACATTGTGGGGCCCTGTCTCAGAAGGAATTCACCAAGCCTTGCCCCCACACTGCTGGCACACTGGAAAGAGCAATTCTTAGAACATGAACAATACCTGAACAAAAACGAAACCATTGCAAAAGCATAGAAACGCTTTCCAACCTGGAGAGAGGACCCGGATGGAGAGATCCCATGTGTTGCAGATGGAGCATGCGTACCCTAAGCCCCCACGCTTGCATAAACAGCAGCCAAATTCTTAGAATTCAAGGGAGGATACAGAAAAAAAAATTAAAAAGAAAAACCTATGCTGAGACAAGATGGGTTTTAAAAGCATCTCCGTCATTTCTCATCCTTCTCTGCAATTATACATTTCTGAAATAATGGGGAAATAGCAAGAGGGCTTCAGAAAACAGAGTAAAGATTTAGAACCATATACACAGTGGAATGGATGGACGGCAGCGGACATCGGCAGGAAGGAAACAGATCTGAGTATGTCCTAGTGGACGCCTCTCCTAAAGTTAGCACGCGGCAGCGAGTCTACACAGTTTCCATCGATTCTTCCATTTCATTCTCATAGGGTCCGAATAACAGAGGCCTTGGCTGTCCTTTTCAAGTGGAGGAGGGGCTGGAGAAATGGCTCAGTGGGTAAAGAGCTTCATACACCAACGCAAGGACTTGACTTGGAATCCCCAGGCCCCATGGGAAGCTGAGTGTGTCCCCTGTGCCCATCTGCAACCCCAGCACCCTTATGGCGAGATGAAAGATGGACACAGGAGAGTTCTCAGAGGCATAAGAAGAGGAGAACAAAGATAACCCCCTCCAACACAGAAGAAGACCAGAGGTCATCCTATGTTCTCCATGTATGTGCCATGGCACATGTGTGCCTGCATTCACACACAAACTTGTACACACACGAACATGCACATGTGTTATATACATGCACACATACATGCACTTTTTTTTTAAATGAAAAAAAAAACTGAACTAGAGGTGGGAGCTTGCCCACACAGCCCTCTCTCATGCAAGTCACTCGCCCCTCCTTCTACCTCTCATCTTTTGAACTTCCTGAGGGTGTGCTGTACTGACCATACCCTCTATCTGGTCACACCCATCCTTCTGCCTGTGGCTGTCTTTTAAGGTGGATACTATCCCCAATTCCACTGCTTCCTCCTCTATTGCTTGACTTCCTCACCTCTGTGTGTTCTGTCTCTCTCTCTCTCTCTCTCTCTCTCTCTCTCTCTCTCTCTCTCTCTGGTCTATATGCCAAACAGTTATGTCCCTGATCCCTACAAATCCTTAAGCCGTTGTCCTTTGTTTCTTTTAAAGATGTTTTGCTTTGTTTTACATAAAGCTCATATCTCAGAACCACTTGGCCAATAGAATTTGAGCCAAATATTCTTCTGGTTTTTCTCCCTCTACATTTGTGTTTGTTTGGTTTGGTTTGGTTTGGTTTTTGAGACAGACTTTCTCAGTGTAGTCCTGGCTGTCCTGGAACTCACTCCATAGATCAGGCTGGCCTCGAACTCACAGAGATCTCCCTTCCTCTTCCTCCTGAGTGCTGGGATTTTAAAAGCATGCACCACCACGTCTGGCCATTTCCCTATATTTTGTAAGTGTCTTCATTATCCATCATGTTGCTAGACATCGTATTTAAGCACAGCCTTGCTGAACTCTTCGCAGTGAATTTTATAAGTCATATTTATTTTTATTTTACAAAACTTATTTCTATTGATATAATCTGTGTATTATGTTAATATCTACATGTCCTTGTTCCTTTTTTATACTTTTGTGGGGCTTCCTGGATACACAGAATATTCCTTTCTAGTGTAAATTGAGCACTGCATTTTATTCTTCTCTTTTCAAGATAGAAATATGCTAATTTGCCCCACCAGTGTCTGTAGTTCTCATAGCCTCCTGGGTATAACGCCGATGACAGCATGGTCCCACTTCAGCCGGTATGTGTGTTCCTACCCTTCTCAACACACTGGCTCTTTTCTTCCAGGTCTTAGTAGCTACGTGTGACCTCATTTAAATGAAGATGAATGTCGTTAAGGTTTGTTTTGTTTAACTTTGTTTTTTGAAATCATGTTTCACGCTATAGCCCCAGCCATACTAGAACTTACAATGTTGCCCAGGCTAGCCCACAATGATTCTTTGGCTTCATTTTCTGTTTAAACTATACTAATGAAAGAAGAATGTAACTTAAATTTTCTCAGCAGAATCCATGATGTGAAATGGCCTGAGTCCAGAGCAGTCAGGGGCACAGCACTTGCCTGACACTGCAAATCCCCAGTCTACCCTCTAAAACAAATACACATGTACAGCTTTATAATATCCATGAATGCATATATATTCCATATGTCATTATATATTTCATTATTTTAATATAAAATATACTTTAATAAAATGTAAAACATATAATTTAAGACAAAAGTATAATACATTTTTTATTTTAAAATGAAGCACAGTGGGTAGTTGATATATCCTTTAAATGCTGATACAGTTTGCTATTGCTCAGTGAAATGTCACGTAACACATTGGTTGGACATGATCTCATTCACATCTTCTCACCATCTCGAGAGTGTCATTGGCTTTCACAAAGTCGCTCTGACAGCACTTATCTCCTCTTAGCAAGCCGCTCTCCTTCCTTCTCTGCAGTTCTGCTTTTCCACGTCTGTATGTTACAGTGTGTAGAATGTTTGACTTGCTCTCCTAAATGCTTAACGTCTAGAAATTTAAGTTAAGTGAACCCAACTTTGCATTTCCCTGGATTTACAGAGGAACCTATCACCCTGTTTCTATTAGGAGACTTCCACTATCTACACAAAGAAATGGAACTCTTTGAAATATTTATGTTACTTGATTGCCTGTTTTATTATGGAGCTTTGAACAAGTCTTGCTGTGCAGCCCTTTCTCCACAACTGTGGTATATTTTAAGGAAAGAGTCCCAATGCCCACTATTTATTGTATCTTGAACCACGGGCTGGGGATACATTGCTTCTCTACACCCATCTCTGAGAAAGAGAACTGCTGTGTATTTACTGAGTTTTTTTTTAATTACCAGGTAATTCTATTTTTAATTGTTTTAAAATCATAACTCTGTGTCAACCACTTCTTTAGAATACAGTGTCCCATCTCTCGTCTAGATCTTTAAAAAATCTTCTGTTTTCTATTCTACAATTTTAATAGGAATCTCTTTCAAAATAGAAAGCTGACATTTTGTCCTCTGTTGATCAGCATTCTAGAGTATTTCACTGTGGTGTCCATGCGGTTAAAACTGCTTGAGATAGAGACACCCCTTAACTGGATTTGCTATTAGAATAGAAATATGCACATATGAGTATTGAGATGTTTTGAAGCTGGGACCCGAAGCTAAAAATAAAACCCATGTGTGAAACACGATTAGTAAAATCTCAGACACAAATATTGGTGTTGAACCTGAAGGTCAGAAAAGCAAAGCATCCAGCCACTGGCTCTTATCTTGACCTCAGTCTGAAATGATGATCCTGCCTCCAGGAATCTCAGAGTGAGACTAAGACTGAGAGCTGTCTCCTCCCGTTTTATATTATACTCTAGGGCTGGGATTAAGGAAGGCATGCACCACCCAGTTTCTATGGCAACTAGTGTGGCTACTAGGATTAAAAATGTGTATTAGCACTGCCTACTCTGTAAGGCTGACATGTGGGGCTGTTTTACTCTCTGATCTTCAGGTAAGCTTTACGTATTAAAATACAAATGAAATGCCACTACACATGTGTGTCCTACACGCCTTCTATGTGCAGCCAGAAGGTAATGGCAGAGAACAATTTCATGCATCTGTGCTTAGGCTGGAGCTTCTCACATGAGGTCTGCCCATAACATAACCTACGTTATCAAAAAGTCTGAATTTGAGAGCATTTGTCCCCAGTCCGTCTGTCCTCCCAATAGCAATCCCCAACCATGCTGCATCTGTCTGCCTCAGCAGCACCAGGCATATGTCTGTGTTCCACTTGTTGTGGCTGTAGCCAAAGTCTTAACCTCAGCTTGTTTTCTTGTCTCAGGGCCCACTGACCTATCTCTAATGGGTCCCTCTCAGAGATGGCTCACCCGATACCAGCCACTACCATCACCATCTGACCATGTTCACCACCTGCTAGCTCATCTCTCAGGCTTATTCACATAGGTGCAAGCATTTTCTTGTTATATCTGTTATTTGTTTTCTGACTTCAAATATAAAATAAAGACGCCGTATTTCATGATTGCTGTTGTATCTCCAGATCCATTACCCAGGAGCCTTTGATGCACAATAAATATTCTCTGGCTGAATGAATTTGCTTCACAATAAATATTCTTGTTTCTTAATTTCCTTATTTTCAGAAATAAGGAATAAGAGGGCTAAGAATATTGAGTGAGGCCACACAATAACATAAACAAAACTACATGCTATCTTTTATATACAGACTCTAACCTATAACATATGAATACATATAAACGAATATCTATGTGGGCACAGTACACCATGTGGAGAAATGAGCAAGTAAGGTGAGTAATAAGGAGTGAGGAAGGCCTGAAGGCTGCAGGCAATGAACACGAGTTATAAAGGAGGGCTTAAAGCCGCTTGTCTTTCCACTTCTAGCTCTGTCATGATTTCTTGCTCTGGGTGATGGATAAGCATATAAAATATATACCCCCAACAGTAAAGGTATGAAAATCCAATACTAAGCCCCACAGCTGCTGTTCCAAATGGCTACTCTGTATAGAAGTTTATTGAGTTGCATAGTCTTTGGGTCTGGTTAATTTCTCAGTGTGTGATTTTTTTTTTCATTTGCCATGCTCTTTTTCAGAAAAAAATAATAAGGCTTGGCATAAAAAATAAATTAAAAATAAAACAGGATTAGTAATAGTACCTAATTCATTCCATCAACATATTTTAGAGTATTAACCAGGCATTAACAGAGGAACAGTACTGGCCACTGTTCTCCGAGAATCTTCTTTCCAACGAGAGGCACCTATGTTAGCTATTTGCAATAACTCATAAAAATGCTTAGCACAGAATCTGATATGAAATAGCTATGCAAAATATAGCTAGTGCACTTTTCATTCGGCCTGGGAAACACTGTAGGTTTGGAAGCAGAAAAAAAAATGTCAAGAGCAATGCTTTAAGAAAATATATTCGTTAGAAATAAAAATTATCTAAAGCGGTTGAGATTAGAGGAAAGGACCCAGTTACAACTTTGATCATTTGTAAGCCCCCTAGCATTCTGCGCCAAGTAAACAGAATTTTAAAGTCATGTACTCAGCTTGACTAGGATTCTGATAACTTGATTTAGGGTAATTCACAAATATTGTAATAGATTCTGATAGTGAACTTCAAGTTGGCAGTACACCAGGAGTAGATAATAAATATAACAAAGGCCGCATTGTAGCTCAGTGATCTCAAGTAATCTATCCACAGATACCTATTGTACTCGTTGCTAGGCTGGACATTGCGCTTCAAACTGAGTTGTTTTTTGTCTGTTTTAATCTGAGAGTTCAAAGCTAGTGGGGAAGAAAAATATACAAGCATGCTCTTGGAAAGTGGCAGGCAATTTACTAAGGATATTCTAAGGAGAAATGGCTAAGTGTCCAAAAGACTCCATGGGACGGGCAAGGGGATATTGAGGAGGAAGGAGGAATTTCCCGTGTATGAAAGGAAGAAGGCGTGGTAGAGTTCTTTATTGATAGTAACCGAAACTTTATCATTGAGCACTTTCCACGTGTCTGTTTCTGTTCTGTTCTACAAGGGTTAACTGGTAATCCCAATAATAGGAGATGAAAAGTCTATAATAATAGGAGATGAAAAGTCTATTATTGTGGTCCTTGCTTTGTAGATGAGGCAGTTGAAGGCAAGAGTTATTAAGTAACTTGCCTATGGCAACACAGCCTCAAAGTAGGGAAGGACCATTCCATGGCTGCACTCATGACAGGTCGTGATTTCTGTCTGCAGCACAAACTGCATCCTAATAAAACTGTGTATAAACAATGTCATTTAGCATAAAGTAAAAAGAAAGTCAGAAGGGAAACATGAACAACCTTTCTCCCCGTTCCTATGTATTGAACTATCCCTGATGTGCAGTATTCCTCAAACACTGCCTCCCAAACATTGAGAGTGCAGGGGATATCTTTACTTCACCTTTGGTCGTGAGTCAGGAAGAAGAAAGGCTTTGTTGGCACAATCAATTAGATTTGGAATAGGATATCCATCCCTGACGATCACCTGCTACTACATCTATCAATGTCACCAAAAAATACTAGTGACCCAAAAGAGAAATGACCAGAAATCACGTTCTTGGGAAAGGTAGGAAGCATTCAGCTCTGCCAGCACTTTTCTTCGTCTTCGTATTAATGCAGCCATTCATGGGAGTGTCAGTGGCTGTGAGTACCACTGTGAGAGGTGGCAAAGTGGCCAGAGGCAAACCTTGAGTGCTGGACTTCTGCTCATAAGTTTTACTTATAAAAATTACCTTATACGTAATAAGATAAACTTTTATCTTGTAAGTTTAGTTATAAGATAACAAAAGATGAAACTTTTTCTGAATAGTAAAATATAATCTGTGTTCTAAAAATTAATGCTTCTTTATTTTTCTCCCAAGAAGTTATCAAAAATGTATAAAGAAGGCATAGTTTACAACTGATACTGACTTTAAAACTTTCTCTGTATTGTATATTCATCATCATCATCATCATTATTTATGCACTGGCAATGCTTAAGCACGCATGGGCAGCCCGTTTATGGCGGTTCTCCAGTTGTTCCTATCCTGGGCAGTCCTAGATGTTTGTGTTATCGTCACACCCAAGGTTCCAGTTATCCATTATGCTGCCTATCCAATGTTTTGGGGGCCTTACTCTTTTCTTTGCCTTTTCCCATGCACTCCTCAAGCAGTGCTATCTTCGGGTACCTGCCGCCATTTATTCTCATTCCATAGCCGAAGTATCTCAAGTGCCGTTTTTGTATCCTGTAGTTTACTTCCTTCTGTAAATGGAGCTATTTCTTAATGTCATCATTAAACAGCCTATCATCTTCATGTGACACCTAGAATGACACTAGACACGCCATCTCAAGGACATTCAGCCACTGTTCCGAGGAGCGTTTCCTTGTCCAGGTTTTGTTGTTGTAAAGAAGGCAGCTCAAGACAAGTGTCTCATACACTTGTAATTTTGTTGTCGTTATGTCTCTTGCTGACTATAACCTTTCCTAGTGCCTGGAATGCAGCCCTCGCTATCGCTATCTGCCTCTTGACATCTGAAATAGTTCCCTCCTTTGAACTGAGGCTTCCTCCCAGATAGACTTAAGTTGATTGTTTGTGTGAGGGTCTGATTCTTTATTACAATGTTAAAATCCCTGTGTGCCCTTCCCACGTGTTGCATCTCAGTCTCCTCGATGTTTACTTCCATACCAAGGTCTTCACTTACTTCCACCACTCTCTTTACCATGGGCAGCTCATGTGAACTTTCAGCAAGTAGTACTATACCGTAGGTGAAACACAGTACTGATTCGCACGCCACCTACCTGCACGCCTGTCTCCTCATCCTCCAGGGCTGTTGCTATTATTAATTCCATGAATATATTAAAGAGCAGTGGTGAGAGGACACATCCCTGCAACACTCCTTCGTTGGTCTTAAACTGATCCCTTAGTTCTCCACAGACTTCGACTGATGCAAAGGTATCTTTATAGGCATTTTCTAGTATTCTTATGATTTTTCTCTGGGTACCTGTAGAACCTCATTGTTTCCCAAAGTCCTTTCCTCCAAATGCTATCAAATGCCTTCCTGAAGTCAATGTAACAGACATGTAAGTCATTTCCAAATTCTTTGTATTTCATTTCATAACATACCTGGAAAATAATTAAAATTGTAGTAACTCAACTATTTTAGACTTACCCTAATGTTACCATCTAATACCTAATTCGCCAATATTGGACTAAAATAATGAAATACAAATTCCAAAAATGAGTTAAACTTTCATGGTGCGATGTAGTGAATATTAAGCCAATAACTTCTTAAGCCTGTGTTGCAAGCCTATGTTCTTGAGGTAGATTGTATCTGAACTCTCACCCCTCCACTGACAGGTCTATAACTGATTGTGTGTAGGTCACTGCATGGTCACATGTCCTGATTTCCCCTTCTGTAAAGTGGAGAAGTTGTTAACATGCAGCACATAGGGCTGAGGATTAAAGGTTTACACATAGAAAGATTCAGAGCGGAGTCTGTGCATGGGAGTTTCCACATCTGCTTTCATTTGCTGATTTTGTCTGCCCATGTTACATCATCTGATTTTCAAATTAGCCAGGATATCTAAGTAGAGCCACCATGTCACTGTTTTAGTGTGGTGACATCAAACTAAATGTTTTGCGTAGCGAGACTAAGTGTTCAAATCTCATACACACACCCAAATGCTGAATGTAAATTTCACAATGCCGTCACACAGGGGGCTCTTTACTCAAATACATAATCAAATGTGTTATGACATCAATACTGATAAAAGAGATTCTGGTGAGAAGATTCATTTTGATAACAACTTTTAGATATGTGAGCAAAAATGAAGATCATAACTATAATTTCTTTCTTGGTAACATCAATAAACTAAATAAAATTGAAAATAAGAAATATAGACAGTTGTATAATGATTTCCTCTATATTGACTTGTAGCTCAATATTTTACCTACAGTGTTAAATGATCTTGCCTCCTCTTCTCTGCATTAATACCCACCCCTCCTCTCATTAGGAACTCTCTATTTCAGCTGAATTAGTTCAAAAGTCTCCCCTGTAGCTTTGGTGCCTGTCCTGGAACTTACTCTGTAGACCAGGCTGGCCTTGAACTCACAGAGATCCACCTGCCTCTGCCTCCCGAGTGCTGGGATTAAAGGCGTGCGCCACCACCGCCCAACTTGACACAGTGATCCTTTAAACACCAAACTGTTAGGTGGCTCTTCATACAGCCATAATGAAGGACTAAATACTAAACGTAGCAAGCCAGTTTCAAGCATTTTACAACCAGCCACCTCGCAGAGACTTCTTCTTTATGCTCCAGGCAGAGGAAATAAACACAGAGCCACCAACCTCAGGGACCAGAAGCAAGGATCTAAGGATTGTTCAGGACAGGTGCCTGATGTAGGAAGACACCCGGAGTAGAGTGAGACCTAATTAAATCTAGTTTACCATCAAAGGGAGAGGGTGAGACTCTCCTGAGGAAAAAAAAAAGGAAGAAACAAATGCTTGGCTAGTGAGAGGCTCTCCTGAGCTTGCCTGCACACCTACCACAACCTGTGAAGCTCATGTATGATATGAATATGTCCAGACAAGATGCTCAAGGCAACACTAGTGATCATACAATCAGAATGTGGAATTTCCCTTTGAGGCCAATGTTTTTACTACTTAACACCTGCCTTGTTTTGTCCTTGACTATTCCTAGTCTACCAAAGAGACTCAAGATGCTAAGAACCTACCCAATAAATAACGGGTAAATAGAAGCCCAAAGTGAAACACGGACTTGCTAAAGGTCCTTGCTCATCCTGAGAACTGAGATAGCTCTTGTAGAGGCTCGCTGCCTCTTCCCACATGTGCTCATGTGTGTAACGTTACAGAGCATTGATGACATCTTAAGATGAAGCTACCTTGGAAAAACCTGATCCACGTGAGCATGCTTGCGGCATGACTGCCATGGAGAAGACTCTCTCAGGAGTACAGTGCTGTCTTTCTCTGAATACAATGGCACTATTTCCAGGCCTTTAAAATGCACCTGGGTGTGATGCTCTGTCTGGTTTTACTAGCGTACAGATGTAAATATTTTAAAGTGTTCACTGGAGCAAGGAAGGTAACCTCTTGGAAGCTTGCCGGCAGCTGCTCACCACCGGCCAAGACATCTCTCATGCCAAAATCTCCTTCTGTCAGTGAATGGGACGATGAGAGACCAGGTGAAGACCACATGTGTGAGAGGTGGCCCGTCAGACTCCATCACAGTTCCTCGGAAGCTCATCTACAATTCCATTTTCCTCTGCTGCTTTCCAGATGTGTGGTTGAGGAAGATCCGTTTAAAGATGTAGCAAAGACTCGTGGCATGTTTGGATCTGCTCTTTGATGAAAACAAATGGCTTCAAACTGCCTTCCCAGAATTCCAGACACCTGAAGTTTTTAAGTTAACAACTAAGAATATTTATTTGTACAAGCTCTTACGGTCTGTCTATGAGAAGTTTTCCAGACAGACATTTTAATTATATTCTATTTGCAAATAAACCAAAACTCATAAAGAAAACATCTCACTTCAGATTAAACACAGAGAATGGGGGAGTTTAGCCACCCAGGAAGTGAGAGTAGGCACGTAGCTGGTATGAAAGGAAGCCATTGTAAGGTTGCACTTGAACTCTGTTCCTGGATCTTTCCTCTCCCACCTAAACCAGGAGCTGACGGAGATTTTGGCTCAGCAGAGATGATACCCAGTGTCTCAACAGCTGTAGGATGGGTAGGGGTTAAATTGAAACTGTGGTGTTTTCATGAGAGTGCATGCCTGTGCAAGGGACAGGGACAGGATTCTATGGAACAAGCAGTTCTATTCCTAGCCTGTGACCTTGCCCAAAATTCCTAACCTCTTAGATCCTAGTATTTTTACACATACATAATTGCTTTCATCTGTGTTGCTGTAAGGAGTGAGTTGAATAAGGCATGTATATTAGATTACTAAGGCTGCCATTGTAAATGAACATAATTGAAGTGGTTTCAAAGAAGAGAAACTTCTGAACTTTCTTCTGAAATCAAGGGTGCACAAGGCTCCCATAGTGTTTGTGGTTTAACTCCTATTTTAAATAATACAAACAAAAGACACGTAGACACCAAATTTGAAGAACACTGCTTTTTTTGTGGCCAATATAAGTTTTTCCAAACGGATGATTGATTGCTAACAGGTAAGTCAGTGAAACTCATGAGGTCATCACTTCCTCCATGATTAAATAATCAAGCAGGTGGATTCTCCATTTTCTCTCTGTCATGTTACTTTCCCTGAAGAGATATGAACAAATGTGTATCCTCCAGATAGTATGCTTTATGAAAGAGCAAAATAAATGATTCCACCCAACCTCAGCCTAACGGAGCAGTGAGTTTACTGAGGGTTTTCCTAGGAGTATGGTTGAGGGTTTCTTGAAGGGACGTGGATGACCCACAGCAACTACATCACCAAAAAGCCTACCTCATTAAGTGTGATAACTCACAGAAGCTCCCTCTCTTGAACTCCCTACATGACTGGCCTGTAGTCCTTTTTTTTTTTTTATTTTGCAACACAAGGTTTGTTTTCATCTCTCAATGGACCTTAAAGCTGCTAGACACACATTGCCAGCCATGCCTGATTATCATCCTGACCTGAAAAGGGAGTGCACTGTGCAAGAATAAATGGGAACCTGGATTATAGCACATGTGATTCTCCAGACCAGGAAAAGCAGCTTCACATGGTAGCATTTTCCTCAGTGTCTACAGCTTGGTTCCCAGCCTATCTCAGCCTTAACCAGAACTTTCTAAACAACATCATATTTAGTAAACATCCTAATATCCTCCTTTTCACTTTATTTATGGGTAAATATAAACTCTACATTTTTTTCTTACTTTCTTGGTTGAAAATCACTGCAGATTAATGACTGGCTGGTGAAAAAATGTAAGATTTCAAAAAGTTAGCAAAGATTGCCCTTTTAGGGTAGTGGTTTTTTTATCCTGAAAAGACATTAAAATCATATAATTGAAAAAAACTAAAGACAAATGAAATGCCCAAGGCCAGACAGCAGCTATTAACACCACCAAGGGATTGTTCCAGGAACACTCTGAGTTCTGAGAGATGCTGGCGACTACAAGCCACAGGTGATGGGATCGGTGCAATCAGTCTTGTGGCCTAAATTCTTGCTTCCAATTCAAATGGCACTCAGAGGCTCATATTCTGATCTCATTTATAAAGCCTTCAGAACTCCCTCTATAAGCAAATCAGGGGGGAAAATGGCCAAAACAGTCTACCAAAAACTTGCTTAACACATCTGTCCAAAATCTTCACTGCATTAAGAATCTGGGACACTGCTGCTGCTTAGGGATGTTGGGTGCCTTTTTATCGTGGTTCTTGGCATGCTCTTCAGATGGTATCAAGGTTTGGATCTGTTGAATTCTTGAGTAAGGAAGAGGCCAACTATGCCATTAAGATTATGACCAGGTTTAAACTCTATGGGAAGCCAATACAGATATTCATCTCAAGCAAACAAAACAAAGAACCAAACCATGAATGAGTAGGCCAACATCTTCATTGGGAATCTGAACCCAATGAACTGAATCTGAAGTGATGAAAAGTTACTTTTTGACACTTCAAGTGCCTTTTGGATCATCATATGAACCCCTGCAATCATGGGGGATCCTGATGCAGGCAACATCAAAGGTTACACCTGTTTTAATTTTATCTGACACTTTGGATATAGTAGTTAAGGCCATGAGTAGGCAATACCTCCATGACCGCCCCACCACTCTGCCTTACACCTTCAAGAACTCTAAGGGTGTATATCAGTTTAGCAGCTGGATGGCTTCTGGGAGTCTAGCATCCTTTCTCCCAGGCTCATCAACTTCATCAGCTGTTTGAAGATGCGTGTTCTGCTCCCAAACCTGTAGTATCATCATTAGGATCTGAGTTTTCTCCACCAAGGATATCTCCTCCACACTACTCACCATCACTGCTACCTCCTAGGAACCCCTCAAGAGAGATACCCTGAAACATGCCCCATCGTCTATTTCTTCTGGGCCTAGAGGACATGGCCTCTGGCAGCAGGAACCCCAGACACTGGACATCCTTGTCATAGACATCTACATGCTGACCCATTCCAATCAAGTGGCATGCCCGAGTCAGGATATATCAGAGGCAGCTGGCCCACCATGGTCCTCATGGCTTAGATAACCTCATGATCGGTCTCCGAGTTCCAGGAAGCAGTGATTACCATATTCACCCTCTGAAATGCCTTATCCCATGCAACCTCCTTTACTGGGTACCACATTATAGCCTCCATTTGAATCTTCATGTGTCATCCAAGTTCCATTTGGTATGCTTGGGTCTCCTGCATTGAAAGACCCTCCTGAAAATACTGGCTCTTCAAAATTCTATTCCTATAGTTACCAATGGGGGCTCACTCCTCTCTCCAACTAGACACCCCTTCTCATGACCCAATTTGGGGCCATTTTTCTTAGTAAATTGTCACATACTGCTCCTCTATTATTTGTTTCATGGGCCAGTCTGAGTTTCTGTAGTTCCTTGGAGCTAATGTGTTAACCTCTCTTAGATCCTCAACCCCACTTTGATAATTTTATCTAGAATATATTTTCCATATATATATATATATAATGTATATTTCTTTGTTCTTTAAGAAATATGTGTATATGTTTAAAACAATATATATATAAATATATAAATATATATAAATAAAAATAATTTAATTGACATAAAATATAAAAAAATATTGCGTCTTTGCTGTCAATCTTCCCCAGCATTACAGCAGCAGGATTTTCTCAAGGGCTCACTTGATTCTTGATTCCTATAAACTTGATTTCTATAAACATAAAAATGTTCTTTCTGAACATTTCTTGTCAGATAAGATAAAAGGGAACCGCAGAAGAAAAATTAGTTACCCGCAGCTGATCACTGGACAATGATAAACACTGAGATTATGGTCAACAAGGTTAGAATACAGAGTATCCAATGGAAGCATTCTGTTTCGTCTCTGCCACTGCTTCGCGGATGCTCACCAAGCACAAAGTCAGATGGCGCGATCTTCATGGAAATACCTCCATTAAATACACGCCCAGGTGAGCAAACTGTGTCAGGATAATTTAAACAAGTTCTCTAGAGTTCCACTGTCACTTGGCTCCTATTCCACACCTGAGTGATGTCGCTTAGGACAGACAGTAGTACTGAACCACAAGGTTTGAGCTAGTTAGCTGTCAGGCATTCCTGAAACCTTCCTCTGTCCAAGAATCTGAATGTAAAGAAAGAGTTTGGGGCAGTTAAAGTAGGGAAGTCATTGGTGAGTCAGTGGTCATCAAAGCAGAGGACGTATTTACAGATTTCTCTGAGGTGGAAATGGAGCCTGTCTCATCCTGACAGTATTGAGAGCATATCCACTCAAGCCAAAGGAAAAGCAGGCAGCACAGCTGCCCTTACCAGACCCTTGCTTGTTAAGACCAGACTGCTATGAAAATTCCTAATGATTGCTTCAGTGAACACATCAGCGAATTAAAAGTGAGCTTTGTGTTGGGTATGCGACAGCCCATGTTATAATTCCAGCACGCTGGAGAACGCAGCAGAGATTGGAGGCTACATTCTAAGATTCTCTCAAAAAACAAAACAGAAGAGAAGCAAACAGATAGACCCAACTTCTTTTCCACCACCCAACTTCTTCTTCCTCTATCTCCCCCCCTCCCTCTCTCCAGGATTTCTTCATGCAACAGTCCTGGAACTCACTTTGTAGACCAGGCTGAATGAACTCAGAGATCCCTCTGCCTTTGCCTCCCGGCTTCTTTTTCATAGATGAATCTGAGACCATCAAAGTCTAGAAGATAACAGAATACTTATAGGTTTGGAATGGTAGAATGCAGTTCCTTCAGATTTACCTCAACACAAAGCCAAAGTTTTGAGGGAAGCTTCTGGAATGCTGCGGACGTCTCCAGAAATCTACAGCTTATGCAAAGAAAATCACGTGGGAACTCCTGGTGCAGCCAGGCTATTCCTCTGGCTGGGCGGGTTAGGGGTAATAAGACACACATCTGCCCTGGGATGATCTCATGGACATCTACCTAATTTGTTTCTACTGGTGTTGAAACTGTGTAAGGAGCAATACCTGAGTGCCTCAGAGTACCACAGTAATTGAAGTGATTGCAGGTCTCCATGGCAGGCCTTTCCTAGCCAGTTAGCAGCAGCACACAGCAGTCGGACAGCAGATAGCAACAATGAATTATAAGAACATCCTTTATTGCTTTTATCTGGTACACCGTGTCTATGCAGAGTAAAGAAGTTCAGTATAAAGGGAAAAAAGAAGGAATGCAGACCAAGTTGGGTAACAAATACAACTCTACAAACTATACCTTTAATAGACTTATTTTCAACTCTTAAAAGTTTGTGTTCAGATCTAACCTTAACAATATATCCTTAATACCTTAAAAAGGTTCTATAGCTTGGCAGTCATTCTTTATAATGAGAATTGTTAATGGTTGTATAAAAATCTTCTTTGTTTTATGTTTTAAATAAGCCAGTTTTCACCCAAGATAATTCAGATCAAAATGTATAAATTTTACACAGAAAATTTGACTCTTGCACTGAGACAGAGAAAGAGAGAGAGAGAGAGAGAGAGAGGCAGTAGCAGCCTCAATAGTACTCACCAACCTGCTGTAGACCCCTTTATAAGCTAAAGCCTCACACTGCGTTAATGGGCAGTGTTGGCACATTTTTTTTTTCCGAGACAGGGTTTCTCTGCGGTTTTGGAGCCTGTCCTGGAACTAGCTCTTGTAGACCAGGCTGGTCTCGAACTCACAGAGATCCACCTGCCTCTGCCTCCCAAGTGCTGGGATTAAAGGCGTGCGCCACCATCGCCCGGCCTGACACATGCATTTAATCCAAGCGCTATGGTAGGCAGAGGCAGGTGGATCTCTGAGTTCGAGGCCAGCCTGGTCTACAGAGGGAGTTTCCAGGACAGCCAGGGCAACACTGAGAATCCCCGTCTCAAAAAACCAAAAACCAAAACCAAATCAATCAAACAAAACCCCACACACATTCCAAATACACCTTGATTTCTCTTTTTGACAACTCATATATAACAGTTGTCGGTGTGCATAAAGTAGGTGTGTAGCTGAATATCTCCCACCTATCAGTTTCAATTGGAATGTCATAATTACTAGTATTCATGTTAAGTTTTGTTTCCATGAAGAAATATATGGAAAACAAGATTATATAAACTGTAACTAATGTAGACACGCAACAAAATAAAATCTTTCTGTTTCATGCTATAGATTACTGAAACCCAGCTTTATCAACACCTGTTACTTTCTTGTTTAAACCCAGCTGGAAATATTGACTTTGTGTAAATATAGGAAGTTCCTTACTTCTGTTAACTTAGTGTCAAGTTACCAAACATTTTATTTCAAGTACCCTTTTAAAAGACTAGGAATGTAGTATTGATAAATGCATCTACGCATAAAGAGTTTCACATACATAGATGGAATATGCCTAAGAACTGAAGACCATGGTTATGAGATGCTGCCAGGGACTTCATCAATCTAGCGTAGATTAGTGCTGTTGTTTCTTTCTCCTCTCTATTCTAAAACACTCTTAATTATCAGTAAGAAGTGAAAGGCTGATGACGAGTGTCAGCAACGTCCTTTTGCCTGAGCCGCCAACGAGTAACGTTTTGACATTAAAAGAAGTGACGTGTCTCAATTCTTGTCTTTTCCACCTGCACCCTGGCTGTCCCCTGACACTGACTCCCCAGGTTCTTCCTAGATTTTGTCTTTCTCATTTCTTCCAACCAAAGCTGTGTTCAAAACTCCTCTCCTCGGCAATCTGTCTCAGCTCCCCCGAGGAAACAATCCTCTACTGTGGATCACTTTTTATTCTGACAATTTATTTGAAAAATCTCACACATTTAAATACCATACAGTACCTAAAGGTATGGATTGTATATTACTGATTTTTTTAATGGTGCCAGAAATTATTGTAGTATGATCTAGGTAGATGTCTGCTGAGCTGGTCATCTTACACCTACACACACATCCATGTACCCAGTGTCCTGTCCATAACATGCTGTGGTCTGTCTCTAAGAATGTGTCTCATCATCTGCAAAATTAAATAATATATCTTGCCTGAGTAACATTTTAATTATACAAATATTTTAAAAATTAATTAAGATGTTTAATGGATTTGAGGAAAAGGTACTTAGGAGAAAATTCGAATCTTTAAAACTCTACAAAATGATGCTAATGATACCTGTTTTTGGTTAATAACCTTTGGGCATTAAGCCCCAAGGAGAATTCTCATACAATAAGGAACATCCCTAAACTCTATAAACTACGAATAATTAAAACTGTCTGTGATTAACGTATGATAATGATACTAATAATAGAACTTATGGCATTTGTTCTTTTCAAGAAGTGACCCCAATAATTAATTACAGGTAGATATCTGCCACTCATACAAAGAAGGGCTCTGTGTTATAAAAGTGTCTCAAAAGAGTGCTGATTGTCGCAACTATTGGTAAATACGATTTCAATGAATTGCTTAAAGTAAGATAGCGCCATGCCAAGGTCTGCAAGTTCCTGAAATGTTCGTTTTTTATGTATGCATCTTATGAACTGAACTAACCCTCATACCATTTAGACCTTCCCACTACAAAAGTTTTTCACACATTGGTTAGAGGAAAAAAAATACAATAAAAACAAAAACCACCTCCCCCATGAAGCAATAACACATGCCCGAAACCAGGCATTGGAAATAAAAGGACCTCAGACTTGGAGCTTAAAAAGGGAAGACAGAATGGCTTTAATACTTCTCTTTCCTTGAAATTTCAGGAGGCCCGTTTTCCCTTGCTCCCCCTCCCAGCCCTCCCACACCCCTCCTCCCCGTCTCCTCCACTCCTCCCCTCCTCCTTCTTCTCAACTTGCAGACTGGCAGCTTGATTTACCGAAGTGACTTTAAGCACAGGACCATGTCAGACACTCAATTCAGAACACTCAGAGTTCAAAACTGCCACGCTTCTTCCCTCTGCTCTTTCTGCCTCTTCTCCTGCATCTCTTTTGCTCCTTCCTCTAGGTCTGAAAGACTCCTAAGCACCTCCGACATAGACATGATCCAACTTCTAAGCATTTCAATGTTGGCTTAGGTAAAAGAAAAGGGCCCCCCACAATTTACTCAGACTACCTCACGGCTGCAGTTCAGGTATACCCCGGTGGAGTCTCACAAGTGACTGCCAACACCCTTGAAATATCAATACGGTAAACTAGCAGGCATCAAAGGGATTCCTAAATCACACCAAAGACAGTTTTACTACCCATAAAGTAGAAAACCCACGCAGGAGAGCAGCAGCCCTGGCTTTACTGTTTATTGGCCAGGTGGAACTGATTAAGAATGTGAGAATCTGCGGTGCCAATAATCATGGGCTTTTTGTGTTCAACACAAGAAAGGGTTTCCCATAACCCAGCAATGGCGGGGCAGCAATACTCCAGAAAAGCAAATGAGCATCGACTTTCACCCAGAACTGGGCTAGACAGGCTGGTTCGGAGAAAATAATGTTAAAGGAGGGACGGAGAAGACAGAACTCTAGTCTCAGGAATCACAAACCAAGGTCACGGATTCTTTGCAAATGAAATCCGAGATGAACCCATGTGAATTCAGCAAGTGCCATGTGAAGATAGACGAGAAGCTTATGGCCAGATCTGGATTCACTTGAAGCCCTCTTTATGACAGAGGCCAAAGTATTGCATTCCCTGCTGGAGATGGTTCTTGTCAATGAGCTGCCTTACCAGATGTCGAAGTGGGAAAAGACACTGCTGAAGACTAACACTCCAAAGACATTTGGCCAAGAGACAGTCTGTCTCCAGCCTTTGCTCAGAGGAAAATAAGCCTACCTTAAAATTCTGAAGTGGGAGGGTCCAGGAAGATATAATATATGGTTAATATTTATAGCGTGAATATTTATGACCTTGCAAAAAGATATTGGGTCAGTATTGCTCTAGATTTGCTTGTAGCATATGTACAAATACTCTAGTTGGCAGTGTTGGCTCACACCTTTAATTTCGGTGCTCAAGAGGCAGAGGCAGGCAGATCTCCATGAGTTCAAGGCCTGCCTGGTCTACAGAATAAGCTCCAGGACAGCCAGGGCTACACAAGAAATCCTGTCTCAAAACACACACACACACAAAAAAAAAAAACCAAAAAAATATAAATAGTCTAAGTAATAGTTTCCTGGTCTGATGCTTCCTGTCACCAGTTGTGCAATTCAGAAGCACCAAGTGACAGTTATGCAAAGTTATCTTCATCATAAAAATCATAGCTGTTGAAGGCTAATAATTGCAATAAGCTTTCCATAGAACTTGATGGTAGTTTCAATGTAATTGGCCCCCATAAGCTCATCGGGAGTGGCACTATTACTAGGCATGGTTTTATTGGAGTGGGTGTGGCCTTGCTGGAATGAGTGTGTCATTGTGGAGGTAAGCTTTGAGGTCTCATATATGCTCAAGCCACACCCAGTGTCCCTGTTCACTTCCTGTTGACTGAAAGTCAAGATGAAGAATTCTCAGTTTCATGTCTGCCAGTCCACCACCATGTTCCACCACGACAACAGTGGACTAAACCTCTGAAACGGTAGCCACCCCATTAAATGTTTCCTTTAGAAGAGTTGCTGTGGACATGGTGTCCCTTCACAGCAATAAAATCCCTGAGACTATAAAAACCCTAAGATAAAAAGTTTTCATAAAACAATAAGAAAATTAACATATAAAGAAAATAAGACAAGTTTACACATTTAGAGTTTGCTTTTAATTAAACTGTTCAGCCTTTATCAGATTAAAAGTTCTCGCTAGGATATTTTACATATGCAATTATTAAAACTCCATTAATTTCAAATATTATTTCATTAAAACTTTAGAACATAGTTCATTAATTATAGTGATTATCAAAGGAAATCATCTTTGCCCTGAATATATAAAATATAATTTAGCTAAAAATAAAAGTACTACATTTACTGAAGGAATTTACACTGAAACTTTTAAAAAAGAGAAATATGAACAGATAATATGTGTACAGAAGAATACAGGCTTATAAATTATACATAAGTCATCAATAAGATAAATATCAAATATACAAGATAAATAAGAAACATGACAAGAAAAAGAAAACATAGAGCTTAGATTTTAATTGCATTATTGTAATAGGTACTGTTCCAAAAGAAAAAAATTAAAACCAATTTGAAGGATATTAGTATACATGAGAATTCATGCATATACCCCAGTATACTTGAGAATAACATGGCCCAATGAGAAATCATTAACTTATTTGATATTATGAGGGGGAATTTTTTGAGATTTCTTTTTTAGTTGACTGCACAGTTCTTGAGTGTAAACTTTGCAGCAGACAACAGAATGCCACAATGTCAAAATGTATATTTGTCATTAGGAAATGGCAGAACGTGGAAAAGATTAGAAGGTGTGGACTTACTGGAGCAGGTGTGGCCTTGTTGGGGAAAATGTGTCCCAAGGATGGGCTTTTGGATTTCAAAAGTTGAAGTCAGGCTCAATGTTACTCTCTTCCTGTTGCCTGTGTATCTGGACATAGAACTCTCAGGTACTTTTCCAACACCATGTCTGCCTGCATTCAGCCATGCTTTCTACAAAGACAATAATGGACTAAACTTCGGAAACTGTAAGCCAGGCCCTAAGGAAATGTTTTCATTAATAAGAGTTGCTATGATCACTGTGTCTCTTTAAAGCAATACAACACTGACTAAGACAAAGTTGGTACCAGGAATGGGGTATTTAAATTACAGGCATGACTGTGTTTCTTGTTGGTAGAATGTGAGTTTGGGGACTTCGGACTAGGAAATCAATTAAATGCTTTAAGTGGGATTTAATGGGTCATACGAGTAGGAGCAGGGAAGACAGTGGTGACAATAGGAATGTAGATTATGATAGCCCAGTTCAAGAGGTTTCAAAGGAGGAGAATATTGGTAAGTAGCCTAGAGATTATTTTTGTGATATTTTAGTGAAGAATATGGCTGGTTTTTACCCTTGTCTGAAAAGTCAGCCTGAAGTTAGAATGAAGAGTTTTGTATTAACAGTGTTGGCAGAGGAGATATCAAAAGAGCCAAGTATTGACTGTGTCATGTGGTTCTTAGTGGCTACTCTTATGCAGATCTATTATAAAAAGGAGTGCACTGAGCCACAAAAAAGAAAAAGTATTCTGAGCAAGGCAAAATATGGCATGCACAGTTTGAGGAGAAAACAAGCACCAAGAAATGTAGTGGAGTTAAGTCCAGTGCTCAAGCAAATAAAACCTTTAAAGAAAACACTGCTGCAAAAAGAAATAAAGGAAATGGTGACCTCAAGGCAAGACCTCCAACAAGCTAAGCTTCCAATTTGTTAAAAGAAAATTAAAGAAAAGCGTAGGGCCAGGCATGGTGGCATAGACCTTCAATTCCAGCTCTCAGGAGGCAGAGGCAAGTGAATCTCTGAGTTTGAGGCCAACTTGATCCACAGAGCAAGTTCTAGAATACCCAAGCTTAGGCAGTGAAGGAAACCATTAAAAACAGAAAGCTGTTGAAGATGTAATTGTACAAGAAGACCACGTTCCATTCCCAGCAAGCAGAAGAGCACGGCTGCTTCGGCCACACGGTTCTGTCTTTAAAGTCAAGGACACAAGAAAGGGGTTGTGGCCTGTCCCTCTATAGCTAAGGAAAGGTGTTGAGACCAAGCATGTTTCAGGGCTGTCAATGCATGGATGTCCAGAGAAGTGTTTGCATGAAGCTGTGAAGGTGGGGTCTGGATTACCTTGCAGACCCCACGGTGTTGTACACACAGACTTGTGGAATACTTGCCAAGGACAGCTGCTAACAGGGAATGGAACCAACCCAAGAAAGAGAAGTGTGTTGCAGGCAACAAACCTGAATGGAGTTGGATATCTGAAGAGTGCTTTGACGTCAGAAACAGAGCTGCAGAGTTTGGAGTTTCCCAGATGGTTTTCAGTCTTGCTTTGGTCCAGTATCTCCTTACTATGCTCTCTTTCTACCCTCTTGTAATGGTGATGTATATTCTGGGTCATTGTTGGAAGCATGTGATCTGCTTTTCATTTCTATTTTACAGGGGATTATAGTCAAGAGATTGTCCTGAGTCTCAGAAGACACTTTAGACTTCAAATTTTTAAATGAGATTATAATAGACTATGGGGACTTTTGAAGTTAGACTAAATGTATTCTTGCAGACCAAACCATGTTGTTTTGGGGAGGATTATGGAAGAAATTTGGAACTTTGGGCTAGAAAAGTCATTGACTTTTGAAAGTTCTGTGAGCAGTGCTATAGGAGCTAGGAAGATAAGAACACTGAGAGCAGAGGAGAAAATGGAGGACTGGCTTGTGATGTGTCAGAAGGAAGCAAACTCTTGGACCTTTTTTCTAATGAATACATGGTTCTGGTAGTTGTGGCTGAAGAATCAGCTGTTGATGAAATTAATGAAAGACTAGAACCACTGAGTTTGCTTTTCTGGGACAATTAATGCTGGTCAGCCAGAGTTAAGAAACTAATGATGATTAAGAAAAGCCCAATATCATTGAGGTAAAATCTTCTGGGAAGTATTTTGTCAGATTTAGCACACAGAAGCTGTGTTCCGGAGACAGTCAAGGTTGTACCTCACGCTGACATCTGAACTTGGTATTGGAAGAGTCATCTAGGTAGTACTGGCTTTGAAAGCGCGAAGACAAGAATAGCAACTGAGTACTGGCACTCTGAGAATTCAGGATAGACCACTGGAGAAAGGGCAGCCTCAGTAGCAGTTGAAATCCAAGCATCATGGAAAGAAGTTGAGGCTTTACACCATGAAAGAGCCCAGGAGAGGCTATTAGTCAAAATGCAGCCCAGTTGCAGCAGAGACTCCAGCACTTTGAGATAGCAGGACTGTGGGATGATCATCAAGAACAGCAGCCATGGTGGGGTGGAGCCTGTTGGAGCTCAGAAGACAGGCTGTGTGTGCTGCTGAAAGAGGAGCCAGAGAAGAGACCAAGGCCCTTTGGAGGAGCACAGGACAGCATGAGTGAAGTCCAGATACTGGATGCTGAGTTATTTACACTATTGGGGTTTGGTTTTGCTTTGTTCAGATTGTAACTGTGCCCTGGTTATTCCCTCTTGAAGAAAGTACATTTTTTTTTTTACAAGAGCTCACGGCTGAGAGACTTTGAACTTTTAAAAGGATTTTGGATTTTTGAAAGACTGAAGGTTTTAAAGAGACTGAATTTTTAATATGTTTGAATTTATAAAGACTGGAAATTTTAAAGTAAATACGATTTTAATGTGAGATCTTGGGTATTGACGAGATAGGAAAGATTGTGGCTTAACAGTGATATGTTAGTGTGCCAAGCTGAAAAAAGGTCATTTGTGCTGAATAGTTCTATATCAACTTGACACAAGCTAAAGCCATTTGAGAGAAGGGAACTTCAATTAAGAAATGCCTCCACTGCTGGGTGGTGGCAGCACAGGCCTTTAATCTCAGCACCTGGGAGGCAGAGGCTGTGGCTATCTGAGCTTAAGGCCAGCCTGGTCTGCAGAGTGAGATCCAGGAAAGCCAGGACTACACACAGAAATCTAGTCTCAAAAGCTCCCTTCACCAGCTCCCTACAAAAAAAGACAATGCCTTCTTACTATCAGGCTGTAGGCGAGGCTGTAGGGTATTTCTTAATTAGTGATTGGTCGGGGAAGGTCCAGATCATGTGGGTGGTGCCATCCCTGGGCTGGTGGTGCTGGGTTCTATAAGAAAGACTGAGCAAATCAGGAAGAGCAAGCCAGTAAGCAGCATTCCTCCCGTGCCTCTGCATCAGCTCCTGCCTTCAAGTTTTTCCCCTGTGTGAGTTCCAGTCCTGACTTCCTTCAGTGACAAACAGTGATACTGAAGTGGAAGCCAAACAAACCCTTTCCTCCCTAAATTGCTTTTGACCATGGTATTTCATCAAAGCAATGGAAGACAAGACCTAAATCTGGTTAATATTTAGAGTAAAATTTCAGAATATCTAAATTCTGTCCCATTTGAAGACTACTTGATGAGTGTGTTTAACCTGAAGGACGAGAACGTACTTGTAATGTGGTGGCTTCTGGTCACTTTATTTAATTTTTTCAATCCCTGCATAGATACAGAACTGTGAAGCTGTTCATCATGCATCTGCTATGGTCTTTAGGAAGTACACTGCCCACCTGTAATGCAGGGATGAATTAGCCATGGACAAATACCGTCTCACCGTCTTCCCTGACAACCTAATGACTTACAAGATATATTTAAACTTAAAATTGCATGGGTGTAACTTGTCAGAGTTATCTTAATGATTTTATTCATGTCTTAACACAATAAGCAAGTTGGTTTTTTTTTTCTGATAGGCATTTTAAATATCCTCCCTTCACGGAGCTAAGACTACAACTCAGTGGTAGAACACATCCTTAGACCTGCAAGGCCTTGTGTAAAATGAAGAAAAGAATTCTCAGTTAGCATGGTGAGACTGATCAAAATGTCACAGTTCCTAGGAGACTGTGGCAGGAGGATTGTAGATATGAAGCTAGCCTATGCCACACAAGTTCCATGCCAGGTGGTATAGCATGAATAATAAAAACCCAGAGAACAGAAATTGGGGTTCAGCCTGAAAACCAGAAAAGCAAAGCAGCCAAGCTGCAAGAGAAGTCTTACCTCTACCAAGGCTGGGCAACCACAAACCAAGCAAACTAAGCAGCCTGAACCTCTCTCTCCTCTCAGTTTATATTCCCTGTGCTGGGATTCAAGGTGTGTGACTTGCTAGTACTGGGATCAAAGGTGTAGGCCACCATCACTTGGACTTGTTTCTGCATTAATCTTGTGTAACCCATGGTGGCCTTTAACTCACAGAGATCTGTCTGCCTCTGTCTCCAAAATCCTGGAATTAAAGGTGTGTGCCACCACTGCCTGACTCCTAGTGACTTAGTTTTGCCCTTCTGATGTTTAGGCAAGCTTTATTTATTAAAACATAAATAAATAAAATATCACTATAAGATAGGTAATAGGGAGACTTTGTCTCAAAACATAAAACAAAACAAAAACCCCACAATGCTCTATGTTGTAATTTTCAATTATCTCAATAAATCCAAGGATTCGTTTGAGTTACTGAGTTTAGAAAAAAAATCTGCATGTGTCAAACGAACTATAAACTTCGGAGACTCGGGGATCACGCAGCAGAACAACAGCACAGGAGACAATCCTGTGGGAAAATAGAGCAGAGTTTGCTGAGTCAAAGTCCACCCGGATTACAAGCCCAAGCATGGACAAGCCTGGCAGAGGCAGACTGCCAGCAGGGAGAACATTCACTGGCCACTTTGAACCCAGTGAGGTCAGTCAGTTCCATGCTGCATGCTCAGCAATGCACCAGCAACCTCCTAGGATCTCGGGTTCTCAAGCCCTGAGAGCCATTTGCTTGCCAATACATCTTCGAGCCCAAAACACGTTTCCGGAGTACCTAATATGTTCTCAGAATGTTTAATGAACATATAAGCCTCTAGGAGGTTCCCAACAACAACAGGTGCAATCCTATCTTCATTTTGTATGACCTTATGCCTAATCCTTTGTATTTTTTAGAAGGTGATCCTCTAAGGTCGTCTGCCCCTTAAAAGTTTCAAATTCCTGAGCAGGGGTGTGAGAGTAAGGGGATATTATTTTTCTAACCAAATGTCTTTGCATTAGTAGACTGATTTGGGTGCTCAGATACAGTCTGTGTTTCCTTATCATATCGATTACAATGCCTGTATATCACTTGCCAACAAAGTATTAGCAGCATTATTATTATGGTTATTGGTTTCCATTTTCTTCTGCTAAACCATTCGCTCTATGATGGGCTAGCTAATTCACTGTTTGGGTACCATGTGTGGTGGATGGGAAGAATGCAAAAATAATTGGTGAGGGATCTCTTGGGGGTGGCTGGGTTGGGAAAGCTCTCTGTGCAAGAATGAGGACCCCAAGAATGTTAGATTTCCCTAACATCCACAAAAATGAAGGCTGTGGCAATCTCTGGGGCTAACTGGTCCACCAGCCTGACTTGATTGGTGAGCCTCGGGTCCAGGAAGAGATTCTGTCACCAAAACCAAGGTGGACTGTTCTGGCAGATCGCCACAGGCTGATGTCCAGCTTCTGCATGCATGCATAGAGATTTGCAGATGCACTTACATTACCCTAGCTTGCTTCCTGTCGCTGTGATTTAACACATCTCAAAAAGCAACCTGAGGAAGAAAGGGTTAATTTCATCTATAAGTTATAGCATATCACCATCAAGGGAAACTTGGACAGGAACTCAAGACAGGAACTTGAAATAGAAATCACATAGGATTGTTCCCCAAGGTGTGCTCAGCTTCCTTTCTTATGTAGCCAGGCCCACCAGTGTAGGGATGGTACCTCCCACAGTGGGCTGGGCCCTCCTACCTCAATTCACAATTAAGAAATTGCCTCACAGACATGCTCAGAGGTCAGACTGATCCAGGCAATTCTTCCCATGAGTCACATGTGTCACCAGGAAATGCATGAGCAACCACCCACATGTGTTCATACATACACATATAGACACAGACCCACACAACCAAATTAAATTTAAAAGTAAAAAGGAGCGAGGAAGAATCACTGTTCAGGGGGCTAGAGAGATAGCTCAATGGTGACGACCACTTGGCTGCTCTTCCAGAGGTCTTGACTTCAGTTCCCAGCACCCACATAGCGACCAATAATGGGATCTGATGCCTTCTTCTGGCAGGAAGGTGTAGATGCAAATAGAACACTCATATACATAAATAATATTTGCCAGGACTGTGGTGCACACCTTTCATCCCAGCACTCCAGAGGCATAGACAGGCAAATCTCTTAGTTCAAGGTCAGTCTGGTCTACAAAGCAAGTTCCAGGACAGCCAGGCTACACAGAGAAACCCTGTCTCAAAAATCCAAAAGATAATTAATTAAAATAATAAAGATAGTTGTGGAACGAGCAGATGAAGTGCCATTCTAGACTGCTAGTATTCATTTCTGCCCTTCAGAAGTCATGTTTTGAGGGTGAGTATTTTCCCTAGAAGGCTAAGGGCCAGCAGTGGAAAGGCTGTTTTCCAATGCATAGTTTACACAAGGAATGTACCCTGCTGTATATAAGCGTACACATACCTCTGCTTTAGGAAGGTCTGAGACTGCTACCGCCTCTGGGCTTGGTCCACACATGGGACGGCGGGACTTTAGCCTCATTTGCAGCCACCGGAGACGGGCACAGAAACACCCTTGATGAGGTATGGCTAAAGAGGCCACTGGCCCTTCCACAGAATCAGCTCTGGTGGTAGGAGTTCATGTCCCTGAGATTCTTGCACCAGTAAGAAAATTTAAAAGCACTGGCAGTTCCTAAAACACCCTTGCTTAGAGCCTTTAAAAAGCTGATGGCTCCGGACACTAAACTGGGATAAACGCAAACTCCTCCTGGCGTGGTTGGCCTTCTAGTTCAGCTTTCTTCTGCCCTTTAGCGCTCCACACTGGATTATTTCCTTCATGTTCTTCC
>JABTXL010002720.1:3203579-3301626 GCA_025134845.1 Neodon shergylaensis
CTTTCACTTCTTCCTGGTGCCTAAATGAGGTGATTACAGGTGAAAGGCTGGAAGCTGTGAGTCTTTAGGTGCTCAGGTGACTGCGGCTCTCTGCATTGAACTTCTTTGTCATTGACTAGTAGCCCCTCCCGCCCATGGCCAGACAGACACAAGGCAGTTGGCAACCTTAACTTTAAACACTGATTTGGATTTCGTTGGTAAAGCAAATGCAGTACTGCATCCCATTTTAGTTTGAAAATGAATTTGCCTATACTCGGTATACACAAATAAACATTACAGTTTGAATCTTTAATCCCTGTTCTTGTATTTGGAAAAGGACTCAAGATTTCAATTAAACAAACTTTTAGAGGAAGATATAGTTATGCATATCATTCCACTGAGTATCATGGAAAGGTGAAATAAAGCTTGTTTTTTTTAAAGATGGAGCCCATGCCATGAGAACACATGAGCACCCTAGTGTATTATGAACGCCACTGAAGACACAAACCTTTTATGGGGCACCACTGCCATGTGAACACCAGCATACAAAAGCATGGATACACACACGGGAATAATAGTTCATGTATAAAATTGCCTGTAATTATCATAAAAGCCTTGCGGTATACATTATTAAACAAGAAGGTTAAGACCTTCAGTCACAAAACGAGTAAACAAGTAGGTGGCACTTCAAGGCTTTGAAGTTTAGACTCAGGGCCAAAGTCCCTACTCTTTCCATGAACCGCCCGGTCATTAGCACAGTCTTCTAGCAGTGCAAGCCAGGGGAGATGGCGTTGGGGATGAAGATGAAAAGTAAAAGAGAAAGAGGTCACTCCACACTTTTGAAAATGTGTGGCATTTATAATATTTCAAGACACACTCTGGCAAGTTTTCCCTTTGGCTGGTTCCATGGCAGACCTCACAGAATGGAGATATATGATTACTTCCGCCCCCAGTCACACCCAAGGGAAGTTGGCCCTTCGCGTGGTACAGTTGCTCCTTGGCCCCTCTCAATGCTTTAAATGATTTCAAACTCCACTATAATTAACAATCTCTGACTTAATTTTTTTTTTCCGAGACAGGGTTTCCCTGTGTAGCCCTGGCTGTCCTGGAACAGACTTTGTAGACCAGGCTGGCCTTGAACTCAGAGAGATTCCTCTACCTCTGCCTCTCCAGAGCTGGGATTAAAGGCATGTACCATTATGCCTGGCTGATGACTTAAATTTTGAGGGATAGATATATGTGATACTATTTTGTGTACTGAAATACTAAATAGTACCAGTGAATAATATGATACTCAATGCCCTCAGAAGTGAGTTGACAGCTCCAGCCACTGAATAGAATCCTTTTTGACATTTTCAATCAGGCCCACCAATAAACAAGAGCGGTTCTAACATTTTCTACAACAAAAGTCAACGATATGCTTAATAGTAAAGTTATGGATTGAAGCAATTGTCTGAAAGCCTCAGGATGCCCAGCTATGATGATGTCATAGAGGCTGGGCAGATACAGTATGGCCACCGGGTTCTAACACATCTGAGGACGATGTGCGCGGCGCAACCATTTGGGACTTCTAGATCCTTCCACAGGGGAATCACTGTGCGGCTGCTTGCCTAGTTGCCCACAGTTATTACAACTGAATAACTTGTCATAGACAGACACTTTCCAATAATTACAACCATGTGATTAGCTTAATGCCAGAATAAATGCCAGGACGTCTAAGAAGACTGAGAATTATGTTCTAAACCCTGAGATTATTGTTTGAACTACTTAAAACTCTAAAGCCTTTCTTACTGTTGATCTCCCCAGACAAGTCTCCCACGAAAAGTCACATGTATGTGCATCTATGTGTGTGTCCTTCAGTGGCCCGGAACTCTGGGAACCGCATTGAATGTTCCATCTAGCCACAAAGAGACGCAGAGAACTCAGCAAGATTTTATGTGCAGGGGCGCTTTTTCTTCTGTCTTCCTCCCTCCCATTCTTCCTCCCCCTCTTTCTTCCTGTTTTGTTTATGGTTAATTTTAGAGTAAATTTTTATTTCTTTTCTTATAAAAAGATCTTTTACTATCTGGATGTATGAAAGATATTACTCTGCAACCTTATTGCAAGTATTTTTAGCTCTTTTTATAACAGTGGGAAGTACAAAGAAAAGCCAGTTTTGTTTTTGCAAGTAGAACTGTAAAACAATTTTTCCATTAATTTGAAATGCTACATTTATTAGATATCAAATTTTGACCTATTGCATGGACTATTTCCAGAGTAGTATTTTTATGTTTTGATATCAAGCTAAGACATATCTCCTTTGCTTCTATATCTCTTAGAGATTGTCCATTTCCTGAATATTTCTCTTCCATAATAGGTACAGTTTGCAAGTTTGTCTGGAGGCAATTTTGAAACTATAACTTAGAAAGAATGAACTTAAAGATTAATTCTGGGAGAATTGAGAGCTTTTTCATAACCTCACAACCGTATGCTTTTTTTCATAACTTGTCAGCCATATGCTCCTGTGTTTATTTTAACAGACATCTCTAATCCTTGATAAAATTTACCTAATTACTATTCACTTATTTTCCATATTAATACAGTAACAATATTACAATTGACTAGACTATCTCTTGCTATAGTTTATTACTTTCCACATTCCTCTTGACTGCTCAATAGATACTATATGGTACAATTTTGTAGAGCCCTAACATAGATACCATGGAACGCATGTTTGAGCCCTTGTGATAAATCCCCAACACTCTCAAGATAAATGGATACATATGACAAAAAGCAATTTGATCTGGCTTTATGGAAAACTTCATGTATGTCAAGAATGAGGAGAGATAATTCTCCAGCCAAAGGAAGAGACTAAGCAGAAATGAGGAAGAGAACTCTGTACAGTTTGCTTGAAGACCTAGCTGTGCATATTCTGGGGCACAGGTTTGGGGTGTCCAATAATGGAAGCCAGGTGGTCAGACTAGAGATGAAAGATTGGACCAGCTCGTGAAGGGTTGAGATACACCACAGGGTGTAACCATGCTGTTTTTACTTAACTACGTGGTGGTGCAAAGTTCAGTCTAGAATTTCATCATAACCATGAAGTCACTATATATTGCAGATGTGATTTCAAACAGAAACCACAGCATAGATAGGACCTGCACATTCACTGGCAGCTCAGCTCTCTCTGAGCTGAATAAAGAAGGACAACCCAGGCAGGGTGGGCACAGCCAGAGGACAGAAGCCACGCTGGAGAGTTAAGGACGAGCCCAGTCAGTGGACAGGAGCCACGCAGCAGAGTTCAGAATAAGCCCAGTCTCTTGCAGCTGCTTTTCTTTTAGTGGCAGGAAATTAGGAAATTAAATGCCCGTGTTTACAAATGTTTACAAATTCTGAGCAGCAAAAGCAAGTTATCTTTAAAAAGGTGAGGCCAAGTAAAGGAAGAGCCATGGACGGGGCAGGAGGGAATGGCCAGTATCAAGTATACCAAATAATGTTCAGTTTTTATTCAGCTCATCTTTCTGGAAATTTGAGACTCTTAATTCTTGGTTATCTTGCCTCCCTCCTCTCCTGCTGCCAGATGACACTTGTCCTGAGGAACGGGAGCCTGACAGCAGCAGCTGCAGTGCTGGGAAGAAATGCCATTAAGGACAGCATTCCTGTCATCATGAGAGAAGGAGAGTTTGGTATCACTGACTTCAACTCGCAGAGACAGTGAGCTATGACCATTTTTCTTGTTAAACCCAACCCCACATGATATGTGTGTGTGTGTGTGTGTATGTGTATGTACATGCACATATAGACATAACCAATTGCCTATCTATATTTCCATACATATATTCATCTATTCATCCATTCATCTATATAACAGCCATCCATCCATCATTTATCTATTTATCTGTCTACCTAACTACCATCTAGCCATTCATTCATCTATCTATGTATCTATCTATCACTCTATGCATCCATCTCATTTGACAAGGTTTTAACACTGTAGCCTGCCCTACTGTTGAACTACTGAACATCCTGCCCATGCCTCCCAAGTACTGGGATTTCAGATGTGTGCTGAGAGGGTATTTGCTGAAGACAGAAGACTGAAGACAGGCCAGCAAACCAGACATCGCTAGGGGATGGTAGAGGAACAGGAGCCTAATTTTGTATTAAGGGTGATGAGATACAGAGCCGGGGCAGGCAGTGGAGGGGGGGCGGGATCCTATTAACACAATTCAACAGGACTCCTTGCTAAAGTGGGCTTTACAAGGGGTGAACACATGAACATTGAAAAGTCTTATGTCAAGCCAACGGTGGTCATCACACCCTTAAAATAAGGCACCCTTCTTTATGCGTTGACCAGTGAGAGGCCATAGGCTCAGACTGGCCTCTGTGCTGGAAGGCAGTGCATGACACGTTCCTAGGAGAACAGCATTTACTGCTGCTGCCTCCTTGGCATGCTGCAACATCTCAGATCACAAGCCTTCCGAGAGCCCTGGATGATAATCGCGGTTAGGGAAGAAGAGTTAAACCATTTTAGGGTCAGAATAGACCTGAGGTAGGGTGACTCTAATGGAAACTTCTGACTCTTCTATTATCAGGAACAGCAAAAACAAATAAGCAAACAAACACAGCTGAAACCTGAGACGCGATCTCACCTAACGCAGGACATCTGGCCACCTTCTCCTAACATAGAACATCAGAAAAGCCCAAAGCACAACATACTGCAGGCCAAGTCAGCCCCACCAGCTGAAGCTTAACTTTGGAATTTCCTGTATTTCTATTTCAATTATAATTCATTTTCTTTTTTCTTTCTTATTCTCTCTCTTTTTTTTAATTCTTCATGAAAAGAACTGAAGTGAGCCGTGGGGGCTGGAGCTTATGGATCAGAAATTGATAAAGAAAAGAGGGCAGGAAATGAACAGAAGCAGAGGAATGGAAGAAATACTCAAAACTGCTTCAGCTCTTGCCATAGGCAGGGAGCAGAATGGATGACTAGGTGAGGCAATGAGTAGGTTCATTTGTTTCGCTGTAGAATCAGCTCTGCTGGGGGCTGGAGAGATGGCTTGGCAGTCAGGAGCACTTCCTGCTTCTCCTGAGAACCAGAACCAGGAGCAGCTCCAGCTCGTGGACCACTGATGGCCTCTGAGGCCCACACTCATGATCTCTGTCAGGGTTTCCATGGCTGCGCAGAGATATCATGGCCACGGCAACTCTTACAAAGGAAAACATTTAATTGGGGTGGCTGACGTATAATCCAGAGGTTCAGTCCATTATCACCATGGTGGGGAGCATAGTGGCAGGCAGGCAGACGTGGTGCTGGAGGAGTAGCTGAGAGTCCTTGAAGGAAATACGAAGTCAACCGAGACATTGCGTGGTAACCCAAGCATAGGAAACCTCAAAGCCTGCCCACACAGTGAAGCATTCCTCCAGCAAGGTAAAACCTACTCCAAAACGTCACACCTCCTAATAGTACCACACTCTGTGAGATTATGGAGGCCAATTACATTCACACCACCACACTCACTTATATGGCACATGCACACATACACACACACATACTCACACACAACACACACAAATAAAACATAAAACAAAACTTATATAAAGAAACTATTTTACTATGTGCAAATACCATACATATCATAGACAAATCCTTATGCTATCAAGCTGCATACCTTAAATGTGTCCAGTGAAATTTGTTTTTCTAAGGAAGACTTTCGAAGCTAACCAAGAAATGAAGGAAGGCAAGCCCTTACAGAGTATGAGATGCTTTGAGGACACATTGAAGAAACGCCAGCACTCAGAAGAAGTGTGAGCCTTGTATAAAGTTTGATTACAGCAAACAAGAGAAACCAAATAATACTTTTATGAGGCTGTGCCACTATTCATCATGATGAACTTGTCTTTCTTGTCAAAATTGTGGTTTCAGCTACTCTTGAGTTACACTCATATAAATCAAGGTCAGTTGGATCGTACAAAAGCAAGAAAGAATTTGACTATGCTGCAGTATTGGTGTGGGACCATGGTCTGTATTCTGTCAATTACATTTTAAATAAACACTGATTGGGCAGTAGCCAGGCAGGAAGTATAGGTGGGACAACCAGACAAGGAAGTAGAGGTGGGTCAATGAGAACAGGAGGATTCCTCTGCAGTCCTGGCCCCGCCACAGAAGAAACAAGATGTGACTGCCTCTCTAAAAAAGGTACTGAGCCACATGGCTAACATAGATAAGAATAATGGGCTAATATAAGTTATAAGAGTTAATAAGAAGCCTGAGCTAATGGGCCAATCAGTTTATAACTAATATAGACCTCTGTGTGATTTCTTTGGGACTTAACGACTGTGGAAACGGGGCAGGACAGAAAACACAGTTAACACAGTATCGCAAAGAAGGGCTGGAGCAATATCTCAGTGATTAAGTGCACTGGCTGCTCTTCCTGAGGACTCGGGCTTAAGCCCGACCCCATATGATAGCTCACAATCTCCTGTGTCTCCAGTCCCAGGGGGTCAGATGCCTGTCCTGTCTTCCAAGGGCATACACATTGTGCATAGACATACATGCAGAGAAAACACCCATACGCACAAAATAACAGAAGAATTTTTAAAAGAAAGAAAAAGGAGAGGGGGGAGGGAAGGTGAGAGGGAAAGTCCCAGGTCACATCCCACACAGTCTATACAATCTGAGTCCTAACTCATAGTTCTTATCGTCCAGTCTAAGAAGCTGGGTGGGCAGGGCTCTCTGCAGCTGTCTTCATTCAGGAGCGGGGCAGCATCATATTCTCTGTTCACGAGTGGTTTCTTCTGTCACGTCACTGAGGGGTCTGCGAGTATACTCTAATTCCATGAAGTCTCACGCCTCCCATGCATAATTCAATGAGAAACGACACAACTCTGAAGGATCCGCCTTTCTAAGCAACAACAAAGCCTTATCAGAAAGAAGCTGCAACCTTGACCCTAGCATAGTTTTCTCCAGTGGGATTTCTTTTTCATAATGTTCTGATATAAAAAGGTAAGTCTGTAATTGCCGGCCACATCTGGCCATACCTGGGCAATAGGCATTTTCCTGTTTATGGCTCTGTGGTTTTAAATTTGCCACTTGATATATTAAGCTGGCTCCTATGAGCCAAATGGCGCATATTTTGTCCCAATTCCACGTGCAACAATTAGCTTGAAATTGTTGTGGTGTGGTAAGAATATTTATACCATGGGCATGGGCAGACACAGCAGATACCCGAGCTCACCCCTCCAGGTAGACAGTGGCTAAATGCCTACTGACCATTTGACTAGATAAGCACATACACATATGGGCATTTGATGTATGATGGTTGAGAAGCATTTTCAAAATCATGCGTTTCACTCTTTCTATGCTGATAAACGCCACTTTGACTGTGAAAGTAATCATCAAAATAAAAGAATTCCACATATTTGAACATGGTTTGTTGTAAGCCACTAGAATTATTAATACCATACAGGAGGTTTTTAATGAAAAACTATAATCCTCTTGTTTGATAAGCTCACTTCGTTTTTTGTTTTGTTTTGTTTTGAGTCAGGGTTTCTCTGTGTAGCTCTGGCTCTCCTGGAACTCGCTCTGTAGACCAGGCTTGCTGGAAACTCAGAGATCTGCCTGCCTCTGCCTTCTGAGTGCTGAGACTAAAGGCGTGCTCCACCACACCCAGTTTTGTATCCTCCATTACTTTTTAAAGAACAATTAACTTTTAAATGGGAATAATCCCATACTAGAACTTCCGGTGAAATGACAGGCTTGTTTATTTAGGACACACCTGGCCCAGTACAAAGCTCCAATTCGCTCGCCATAGCTAGGAAGATTTGATCCTGTCATTAGTGATAGGCGTCTGGTCTTGCGCTCTCAGGGCTTAGTGAAAGCCAGCGCAAGTCCCAGACACAGCAAGAAGGTTGTAGAATGAAGCTTGGAGTCACAGCAACAGGCTCCTCCCCCTGGAGTCAGGGCCTCCTGCTCCTTTCTCTCTGGTCAGGGAGGATAGTAGAAAGAACCTGGTCCCGCTGAGCAGGTACCACCCACTCAGCCCTGGGTGAGAGAGTCTTTAACTGTCAACAGGCCTCCCTGAAGAAATTGAGAGCTTGGAAAAACCACAAATCATGGACTTGAGCCCGCTTCTATTGAGAAATCCTTCCCAGACATTATGTCACCTTATTTTCCTTTCAGTGCTGCTTACGAGCAGGTCCTCAGCCACAGAAAATGTGTTGATTATACTTATCACAATGCAAATGCCTTTCAACACTTTGTAACTTTTGTGCCAACGAAATAACTGGGAACCTCTTGGGCAGGTAGAGGGTTTAGTCATCTAATCACATACATATTCATCTATGACTTCATCTTCTGGTACAAATGCTATTGACTCCCATTCTGGAACTATTTTCTCTCTCTCTCTCTCTCTCTCTCTCTCTGGATCGAAGCTGCGATTTTACTCAAAAACAAAACAAAACAAAAAAATGTGAGTTTCCAAACAGTCATTAAGCTTCTTTTCCAACGACTTATAGAAACTGGAAAAAAAATAGACAAGCATTTCCTGAATTGTCAGCAAAATTATCAGAATATAGTTATGAACTGTATTCTCACAATACTTCACAGTTTTATAGTTGGAAATAATAAAGTTTCTAAAAGTAACTAAAGACTCATAAGACGCACAATCAGAAATGCATCTAATTGTGTAATGTAGCAAGTAAGCCAGGCATGGTTATTTATTCCTATAATCCTAGCACTTGGGAGGCAGAAGTAGAAGAGTCAGTAGTTCGAGGCCAGCCTGTGCTACACAGTGAATGCCAGACCAGCAGGGGTTACCTGCTGTCTCAATAAAACAGACAAAACACAGCAAAATAATTAATAACTAACAAGATTATTTTGACCATATTCCTGGTTAAACCTGGCATTCTAATTTTTAAAAGCATTTTTCCCTTCCAAATATTGGATTTGGAAATCCAGAATTCATTGTGGAAAGCGAACCACCTATCTACATTCCTATCTGTATATGACGATTAACTTCAGGCTTCCAAAGTTGGAAGGTGTCTTGAAGCCCTAGCCTCAGGACTGGCCAACATTTTAGAGTCCTCCGCTCTTCTCTTATTGAGGGGATGTGGACACCTAATTGTCAAAAATCTTACAAAGACTCCACAAGAACTATGTCTCCAGGGTTTTTATCTCTAGTCCAGACATAAGAATACATCAGCTAAACGGAGGAAAGGCTACGAAACACTAGACACCATTTTTGAAAGGTGCCAGGGTCTGTCTGGATGTATCTCCATGGTGGAACACTTGCCGACTGGTGGTCCCCAGATTCGTGATGGAACCTAGTGCTCAGTGTGACAGTATTAGGATGGAGGGTGTTTAGGGGATCATTAGGTCTCGAGACACCTTCTGTATAATGAAAGTAGAGCTCTCACGGGGTAAGCCTGTGGAAGTCCCCCTCCCCTTCCACTCTGAGGAACAGCTTTTATATGGTGCCCTTTCAAACCATGACCAGTTCATTTGCATTATTTTTAAACTATCTAGCAAAAAAAAATATTTTGTTATGGCATCCTGAGTAGACTGAGGTGGAATATCTAACTAAACCCATTTTGTTTCTCATTTTGGTAACTATACCACACAATGTTCCCAAGAGTGAGTTTTCAACGTTAGTCTGTCCCACACCTGTTTATTACCCTACCCTTCAACATTCAGCTGAGAGGCCAGATAAGAAGGAAGACTCTGACTCTTATTTTGAATTTACCTTCTGCGACTCAGAAACCAAGACGAATTTCTTTGGCTATGAAATGCCATAGCAACGGCCACAGCATCTGTATAAGGTAACTGCCAGCCGCCTATTGAATATCCACAGAATGCGCAGAAAACCAACTTAGCTAATGTCCAAGCAGTCACTTTAACAGCAGGTCCACAAAGCTGGCTGAGGATCAAAATCAATTGGAGAGCTTTTGAGAAACATAAATTCCCAGGCCCCGCTGCATTTTTATAAAGCTCCCTCAGGGATTCAGATGTACAACCAAATTTGGGACCCCGGGGCTTTTTGGTATTCAGAGACTCGCCAAGGGGGAGTTCTTTCCACAGTGTTCCTTGAAAGTCAAGAATTTAAGCTTCTGAATAAAGGGTGAACAGATTCTTTATAGCAGGTAACGTTACACAAGCTTTTACAGTCCCTGGGGGAACACTGGAAAAGGGGACATTTGAGTGTTATTTAAGGGAAGGTAGAGCTGCAGAAACTTAATCTCCCAGACAATCCTGAACTCTATTATATATTTATATATTCTCATTGTAATCACCGAGTCTTTAATCCCCTACTTTCATTTTTCAGTCGACTAGAGCCAGGAACATGCCCTTTCATTTAACGTGAGTTTGCTCATTCGATGGCTTCGCTGTCATTTTTCAGACAATAGTTGTGGCAAACATAAGCCTGTGTGGAAAAGGCTGCCCAAGACTGTGCCCAGGTGGGAAAGCCTGCCCAAGACTGTGCTCAGGTGTGTTAAAAATGTATGCAAGCTAAAAGTTAAAAGTTCTTAAAAGTAAAAAAAGGAAGAAAGTAATTGGGTGTGGTAGTACACACCTTTAATCCCAACACTTGGGAGGCAGAGGGAGATTGACCTCTGTGACTTCTCTTCTTGCTGTGTTGCCCTTGAAAGCTCCTGTGAGAAGCTTAGTCACAATCAGTGAGCACTCTGCATGTGGATTAACTCCAGAAGTTCCAGACAAAGATAAGGCAGCAGTCTATGAATGAGCAAAGGTCAGGCCCGAGTCAGTGAACGGCTTCCCCGCAACCGAGCCCACTGCCATCTCTCAGCACATCATAAAAGCCTCCAGAACCTGGGGTCTCCCATTAGCTGTCTTTTAAAGATTCGAAGTTTCTGTGTAGATACATTTTTTTTTCAAAGTGACTTATACTCGCTTTAATTTAGAGAAGTTTGACATTAAGATGCCATTAGAACAAACAAGGGTTCTATTTCTAGAAAGCCATCCTGATATTTGCATAAATCTAAATCCACCGTAGCAGTTCTATCAAAACCCTACAAAGAATATAAACATCGAACTTATGCTAACTAGTGAAAAAATCAGGCAGCGGCCTCAAACTGTTTATGAGGAATTACGTTTATGAGGTAGTATTGACACTGAGATCCGTACAAGTGTGCCGAAGGGGAAAAGTTGCATTGTCTCCAAATATAATTTAAATATTATTGAGTACGTATATGCATCAGTAAAAGATACCTTGACTTCTTATGTGCAAATATTCCCTGCCCGGTCAAGTTCTTGAACCTCTCCGTGTCTAAGTCATTTGATCAACAGTAGTTCCATCTATAATATTCTTTGCTATGAATCCAATGAAGATGTTTATATAAAGCACACTGTATTATTTTTGTCATTGTTTTTGGTATGTGCTGGCTGCTTTCATAATTATTCCACTATTTTTTTACTATGTTACTATATTCCAATGCTCCTGTTGTTCTAATAGTACTTTTTATAATAATTGGATTTTTAAAATCTTATAATTTTAAATCGTATAATTTTTAAAATAATCATATTTTAAAAAGAAGATTTGTTTCTTAACACCTGATTTTAATTATTTTATTATTCTTGCATATGGGGTTTTGCCTGTACATCTGTCTGAGCACCACTTTTGTGCCTAGTTCCAGTCAAAGTCAGAAGAGGACATCGGGTTCCTAAGAACTGGAGTCACAGCAAGTTGTATGCTGCCACATGGGTGCTGAGAATCGAACACAGGTCCTCTGGAAGAGAAGCCAGTGTTAACTCACGAATCCTTTCTCCAGCTCCAGTACGGACATTTTCAAAATATAGAAGAAAAAGAGACCCCAGGGCTTACAGGCGCTGTGTGTGCAGAGTGGAGTTGATACGAGACCCATGTTTACCTTTTCTCGTCTTTTAATCAGTTTTGGACAAGCATTAGCAATGCCCTTCAATCCAGTGAGAAATAAAATCACCCAATGAAAACGCAAAACATTTCTCACAGTGACAACTTTCAAACCGTGAAACTCATCACTTATGCCCAAGAATGCCACCCACAGCAAATGAAGACCACATATGTTCCGCAGGCCAAACTGCTAACTTACAGGTGGGATTTTTAAGGCATCGACTTTTGCTTTGCAGAATAAGTAGGGTCCCCCAAACTGCCTGGCTCTAATTTCAGCCTATTCCTACCCACAGCAACCCATTCCTAATTGCCACATTTTACCTACATCTGGTCTTTGAAGACATACCCTGCTATGACCCCATCGGCAGTGGGACTGGCTGCTTTGTTTAATTCTACTCTTGCATTAAAAAAAATATCATTCACATAAAAGAAAAGAATCTATGGCGTTGAAAAAGGCGTCCCTGTTCTGAACCCAAATGCCATCAACACAGACGTAACCCTGTAGGGTTGTTACCACAGACAAGAGCTGGCAAATTATCGCGGGAGTCAGAGCAGCAGGGCCTCATCTTAATTTGTTTCACAAGCTGCCACCCCCCAGGAGTGTCAATGAGACTTGATAAGAACTATGAGCTTTCCAAATCTCTGATTTATTTGTTCCCCGCAAAGCTCGGGTTTCCACCCTGGGAATCCCCTGCCATGTTTAATTCCACTGACACAGGCAGACCCTCCTCTTCTAAGGAAGCTTTAGAGGCTCAATTTCAAAAGAATCTTCCCTTTCATATGTTTTATATTTAGATTTATAAAACTAAAACTACCGGCTTCTGGGACAAACAACACACCAGTTCTGAAGTAGGTTTGTTTGATTTCATTTTTGTTCTTCCTTGTTTATGCGTTCATTGCTCAGGACAGGGTTTGTCGGACCACGCAAATGTAGCAGCCGAAGAAGCCCTTCAGACTAATTCTCTTGACAGAGGGGATAATTACAAAATGAACCAATTACAGCTGGTTTAGAAGATGACAGTTGAGGCAAGTGAGAACAGGACTTCATTCATTGGACAGCCAGATCCCGACCGTCCCATAATCAGGTAGGGAGCCTTTCCAACACGCCAGATTCTATCACTCATGAGCATCAAGGCCCACTGCTTGCGACCGTCTGACAAGAGATACAGTTAATCTTAAAGAAAAAGAAGTGGAGAAAAGAAATGACATCTGCTTGTTTGATGTACCTTGGCGGATGCCTGCCTTGTAACTCAGGATGCTCCAGTGAACCCGTCGCCTGTCACTCCACTTATGTGGCTTGCTAATGATCTCTGTGGCTATTGAATATGTTTCTCCAACCCTCTGGCCTTATTTTTGTTGTTTCATTTTAAAAATAAAAATTATAGGGGCAATTTATATACAAATAATAAGTAATTTAAAATATAGCAATGAAGTTATTTTTTTGTTCCCTCGATTGTTGCCTTATGAATTGAGATAAAACACTGGATCATGGCCGATGATATCCATCAAAAAGAAAAAAATATATACCTAAATGGGTTTTGTTGCCAAATTCAGAGGGCTATCTCAGGACGATCTGACTTAAAATATGAGCCCGTGGAATTTCACTCTGGGGGCCTCATGGCAAACATCCAGTAGTCTGCACAGCCAGAGAACAGCCAGAAAGTGGACTGGGATTTCAAAGCCAAAAGGGCAGGCAAGCCCTGCGCTGAGGAATCGATTGGCAAGGACTGCTCTGTACACGGGCAACTCCTATAGCTAGCTGAAAGGCAAAAGGGAAAAGAACTTTATTAATTTGAGGAATGTGAATTATTTTTGTGGACCGACGCCAGAGTAGTTAAAACACAGATTTCAGTTTTCAGAGGAAGGAGAGGAGAAGACAATGGCTTTAGTGGGTGTTTGTCAAGCCCATCTGGAAGGGCTCCTATCTCTGAGGTCGACTCAGCCCAGCGGGGGTGCCCATCCCCCTACACACCTTCCCGAAGATTTGCTTTACCCAGTTAGCTCCAATGTGCGGCATTTTTAATGATCTTTCTTTGATGAGCCCTTTTCCACCTTCTAAAGTCACAGCATGAACCTCACAGGTCCTTATTCTGGCCCTGGTTTGGCATTTATTTTGGATTGACGTCCTCCTCTTTCTGAGCCTTTGCACCCTTTTCTCACCAGTCCAGTTTGGTTTCCACCGCATTGGTGTTACCACCTGACCTCACTGATGACTCTTTTCCTAGCCCCTTTCCGCCTGGCTATTTCTCTCTGGATGAACCACAATCACTTGACACCTGAATGTATCCAGATTTCCCTCAGTATGCTTGTACTCTACATTCCATGAGTGAAGTTCATGAATTCACTTCTCTTACCAATCATTCTATCCCTGAAGCCCAGCCTTAATGCTTTTTCTTCCTTAGCCTGAACAAAGTCAATTTTATGCTGAAACATCCTTCCCTTTCCGTGACTATCATCTTCAATATCCTTGACTCACAGAAGATGTGCAGCGCTGGCTTGCTTAAGTTCAGACCTCCTGCCTCATGGTTCATTCCCTGGCTCTGTTTTCAATCTAGACCATGTCCTCCAAGACTTCACACACTATTGGACTCTTGGGCGTGGCCTCTGAGAGTTCTGCTGCTGAGAATCATGGCCATCCATGTAGAATTGCCAGTTGTCTACCAGAAACTAAGCATGTAGCAAAAACAACTTAAAAGCTTAATAAGTTTTCTTCAAAGAAGAAGAAGAAGAAGAAGAAGAAGAAGAAGAAGAAGAAGGAGGAGGAGGAGGAGGAGGAGGAGGAGGAGGAGGAGGAGGAGGAGGAAAAGAAAAGTCTCTCCTCCTGCTCTTCCATTTCATCCTAGCCCATTCTTGCATCGGGTATTTGAGTTCACTTGTAGCTCTTGGTTATCCCTTCTCCAAATCTGCTCATCTTGAAGAACCCATTTGACTCTGAAAACACTGAGTCATCTCGAGCTCCTCCATGTTGATTAGCATCCACCTGTGCCAGTCAAGAATTCCTGCATCTTCACCATCCTGAAATGTCTCTTGGATACAGCTAGGCGTCTCAAATCTGGTTTCCTATTAGTTCATCACTTTCTCGTGTGAAATTAGCTCAACTACAGTATTTAAAACTCATAGTAAAGAAGGGAAAGTATGATGCAACTTGACACAACTATTTGTTAGGATTTTCCTGTGTTTCTTTTAAATCATTTCAAAATGCCTTTATCCTAGCTGTAATGTAAAGGTGCCATACTCTGCCATCAATATGTCTGTCCTTTTTATCCATGATACTACATAAACCTTATATTATCACCTCATGGCAGCAGCAATGAACACAGTTTCCCTAAAATGAATTATTTGAGGACAGTGCTGGTGCTAAATTCTCGCGGATCCTCCGTGGCAACAGGGAATTGAATATGTTTAGAGCTCACAGGTGGCAGGCTAAAGAACGCTGCCATCAGCTCTTCTAATGAGGAACATTTTCTAGTAGGTTTTTCCAATGCCATCGGTCACTCAGAGGGCATGGGCACTTTGGGAAGACCTTTCACCATTCAGCCTGACCAACAGCATCAGCTCCTGTGCACATGACAACATCATACCAACCTCAATAGAATTTCCTCCACCTAAAGTCATTTAAAATCTTCCTTCACCATAGAACATTAGAAAGACTTAAAAGTTCAAAATGTGAGGCTGGGCATATGGTTCAGTTGGTAAAGGGTTTGCTTAGCACACACTGAGCTCTGGGATTCATACCTAATATTCTGTAAATAAAATGTTGTGATCCAGCCCTGTAATCCTACAACTTAGGAACTAGAAGGAAAAGAGTTATATGTTTAAGGTCATCTACAGCTACATAGACATCTAAAGCCAATCTGGGATGCATGAGACCTGTCCCCCTTCCCCCTAGAGAAAAAAAAAAGTTCAAACCTGTCTCTGACATTTACCTAGTTTGGGAATTTGGGCTAATTTCTTTAGCTAAGGTCTCAGTTTCCTCACCTGTAAAATATTGATAATAATGGTAATTATTACCCAGTGCTATCAGGAGAATCAAAAACTGGGACAGGATTATCTGAGTTAGGGTTTCTATGGCTGTGAAGAGACACCATGCCCAAAACACCTCTTAGAAAGGAAAACCTTTAACTGGGAGGCCTCACTTACATACAGTTTCAGAGGTTCAGCTCACTATCATCATGTCAGGGAGCATGGCGACATGCAGGCAGACATGGTTCTGGAGGGGTAGCTGAGAGTCCTACATCTTGCAGGCAACAGGAAGTTGACTGAGACACTGGGCGGTATCCTGAGCATAGAAAACTGCGAGGCCCACCTCCACAGTGACACACTTCCTCTAACAGGGTCATACCCACTCCAACAAAGCCACACCTCCTAATAGTGCCATTCTCTATGAGATTATGGTGCCAGTTACATTCAAACTATCACAAGGATACATGAAGGTCCCAACCATGTGTATGGCCAGCACAGGCAAAGCCTTGGCCATTTTGAGCATTTAAGTCAAATTCAGACTCTGCCATTCACTCTCCCCGCTGTGACGTTGATAAGCCTGGCCCCAGCTCCTGCTCTGTGCTTTATTCACTAATATACTTTGGGCTTCTTGCCTGTCACACACTGGTAGCTTTCATCACCAAGAGGAAATATATAGCGCAGGTAAAAAGACTACAGCTCAGTGCACCGCGCCGCACAGTCTGGTCTCCAAACAGAAAAGGTCATGGACATTGTGGACACTTGACTCACCTTTCAGGTGATGTATAGCCCAGCAACAGACACTGAGGTTGAATCCTGTCTACCTAAAAGCAAAATATACATTAAAATAATTTATTTTGTTTAAGGGGCCAGTTTGAGTCAAGTTTACCAGTTGAAAAAAATTTTAAATGCCTAACCCACCCTTCAAACCCTATGATTCTAGATGACATTTATTCCATTCTTGTTTGAAGATGACAAAATAGCATTGTTTTCTCATTGAGTAAAATTTTCAACAACAAAAGTTCTGATATCCCATATACATGTACTTGGTCTTTTTCCACTTTGCTTAGACTGACATTTTCAGAAAACCACACAGATCCTGAGCCTCTACTCTCAGGCTCTGGACCACAGAGCACACCACTTTGTTTCTTCTTCAGAAATCAAATAGGAATTGTACCAACGTCAAACTAATAATTCCTTTTGCACAAGGAAACACATTTTCAAAAATAAAACACAACAAACAAGAGTCTCTAGGGTGATCTAACCCCCTACTCCCTCCTGTGTAAATGCCTGAAGGATTCAAGGTAGCAGAACAAAGACATAACTGCACACATGATTATTGCTGTGCATTTACGATATCTGAGAGATGGAGTTAGCATAGATGTCCTAGTTCTTCCTTTAAGAGATCTGTATATTTTTTTTCTGAAAATATCTATGCATTCAGATCTTAAACTCGGGTTTATTTTCATTTTCTCAGGTATTTTTCCCCCTTCTCTTTTTGTCATTTCAAAGCATGCACCCACATAGAGCCCTTGAGCACACAAGGCCTGCTGAGGGAAGGGTCACTTAGGTGCACAGACTGTGGATTATGCTTTATAGCTGTTAATTAAGTTGGAAACAGTCTATGTATTGTCTCAATAAATCGCAAGGAACAGACAGCAACAGGTCGCCTACACATTGGCTCTCAAGTGATTAGCCACTGTGGATAACTATTCTTCCCCATGTTTCCTCCTTGAACCCCTCTGCAATGAGCCCAGCAAACACTGGGTGAAATGTGGCCAAGCAGGACCCAGCAAGAGCGTCCCGGACACAACCTGAAGAGGATACAAGACACACATCGCTGAAGCATTCAGAACAGAAGAAATGGTTTCAGATCATACCAAACCCGGCTGTTGGTTTTCTGGTGCCAATTGCTGTTTCCCTGGGAGAATTTCTCTTTTCACTGAAAACTCAACAGTGAATCATGAGGACCCCACAAGGAGAGAATTGGGCTGCATGGTGGAGAACACCTGCGAAGAAGGCCACCAGGGCAGTTCTCCTGCAGAGTGGGTTTACTGGGCACACAGCCATACCCTCCACTAGGCCATCTCTGACCCAGGGTACTGTAAAGCTAATGATTTGCTCTAATCCAACCCAAATAAGAGTAGGCAATGTCTTAAAACTTTTAATGAAAAATGTATTCCTACCTTTGACCCGAGCTATTTTTCTTCAAATATTTAAAATTCAAACAATCGTGAACTTATGCTTTTATTTCAAACCAGAAAACCACCCTCGCTGTATTTGATCTCTCTCTCTCGCTCTCTCTCTCTCTCTCTCTCTCTCTCTCTCTCCCTCTCTCTCACACACACACACACACATTGACATGCACACACATGCATATATGCACCCTTAGTTTAATTTGCAGTTATACATAATGCACTGGACTTCTACCAGATGTGACAGAAACACACAAGAACTCAGCATTTATGTGTTAAGTAGAAAACACATGAAGCCCTGGCGTTGTGGATCGATTTGCATCCATTTTAAAGCAGTTATCTTGGAGAAGACTTACAGGAGGGCTTTTAGCAGGACTGGGAGACCTAGAGTGGTCTCTACGAAACATACTGCCTGCAGCTGTGGTGAAACACCAATGGCTAAAAACTCAACCCTTTATACTCCACCTCAGTGACGTCACTGTTGTAATTTAAATCTAATTCATGTGTAGGAAGCGGTTGTCTCCGAATTAAAATTATCCTCTGATCTTTAAGGTGGGGAAGGAAACTGGCAGTAGTGTGATTTCATGCGTGTGCATCTGTAGCATCACTCTCTGAGATATTCTGGGTGTGATGAGTGCTCACTTCTGTGCTGTCATGATACAGGCACTCAGCTTCACACTCATCTGCTCAATATTTTCCTCCCTGCCATTCTGTTTATTTCAGAGCCTGTGTCCCCGTGATCAGCTAAAAGTTACCATACATCCTTCTGTAGGGCAAAATTAGTTTTCTGTTTATTTTCAGGATAAAATAAACCCCAAGCTGTTTGCAATTAATCAGAATGAGATTGCATTTGATGTCCATCTTCAAACAAATGTAGAGTTTTGTTTGGGTGTGAGAATACAGTTAAAGAAAGGATGGGGCCAGGGCGGGAGCACCCATCCTTTAGTGCAGCCATGTCGGCATGAGTAAAGTTTGGTTCACCTTGATTCTCACCCAAAGAGACAAAGCTCCTGTGCTCACCCATGACGTGGTATGTCTTTCTGTATGCTGTGAATATGTGTTGCTCTCATTGATTGATAAATAAAGCTGCTTTGGCTTATGGCAAGGCAGGACAGAGCCAGACAGAAACCCAAGCAGAGATACAGGAGAAGAAGGACGGAGTCAGGGAGACACTAACAGCCACCCAAGGAGCAACATGCCAGAGCACCACCAGTAAGCCATGGGCCACGTGGCAATACACAGATTAATAGAAATGAGTTAATTTAAATTTAAGAGATAGCTAATAATAAGCCTGAACCATCAGCCAAACATTTATAATTAATATTAAGTCTCTGCGTGATTATTTAGAAATGGCTGCAGGGCTGGGTGGGACAAAAACCCTACAATTACACAGCCAGACATTCACAATAGATGTGCAGAACTCTGTGTGTCAGGTGTAGGGATGCAGGTGTTATGTAAAGTTCTGCAGACTGGAGGAACAGGCCTCGTTCTGGATATGAAGCTTCAGTAGAAGACAGGATCAAATGCCTACTCCATTTATTACATTCAATGGAGGACACAGGAAATAAAAAAGCACATTCATACATGCATACGTGTGTCATGGTTACAGCTAATTATACTAGAGGAAGGAAAATTAAGTAGGGTAAGAGTGAGAGGGTGCCTTGGAAGGAGTGGACGGAGTAGAGGTGAGAGTTTCTGGGACATGAATTTGATCATGGACTCTAACAAGGAACAAAAATAAAGCAGGAAACAGTGCAGAATTAATAGCAATAGAAACTTTTCTTGAGTAAAAATGTTCTAGAAAGGGAAAGAAAGAAAATCAAGGAAGGTTTCCACCACAGTAAGGCTGGACCAGATAGATCACCACGAAACCTATGGAGAGCACCATGGGAGGCTTTTGAGCAGGGGTGTGGAGGATCGATGTTGGGAAGAGGATTCAGGCTGCTCTGTGGAGAGTTACAGGGATCTCACAGCAGGACCAGCAGTGGGCGAAGAGGCTCAGGTGAAAAGATTGAGGTTGGAAATGGATGGCGAGAGCAGAGCAGTTGAAGCTGGTTAGGATAAGCATGTGTATCGAAAGCATTGCTAACAGGATGTACCCCTGTGAGAGGTGAGTGGAAGACTGTGATGGAATTAGAGGCGCGTGGCTAAGAGTTATTGTAAAGAAAAATGAGAGGTTCTGCAAACTCTCAAGCCCGAATATTCAGATATTGACAGGGCCTGACTTCCAGGGCACAGGTAACACACACATCACCTCCCTAAGTGAGTAGCCAGTACACATGTCATCTATACCACCTGTGGTAGGTTAAGTGTAATTGGCCCCCATAACCTCATAGGGAGTGGCACTATTAGGAAGTGTGGCCTTGTTGAAGTAGGTGTGGTCTTGTTCGAGGAAGTGCATCCCTGTGGAGGTACGCTTGAGGTCTCATATGCTCAAGATACTATCTAGTGTCTCAGTCCACTTCCTGTTGCCTTTGGATGAAGATGTATCCAGTAATATGTCTGCCTGCATGCTGCCATGCTCCCAGTCATAATGATGGAATGAACCTCGGAAACTGTAAGCCACCACATTGAATGTCTTCTTTGTCAGAGTTGCCATAGTCATGGTGTCTCTTCACAGCAGTAGAAATCCTAACTAAGACACCACTCTTTCAAAGGCTTAAGAGGGCAGAAAAAAATGTGTCAGAGGATGGGGAAGTGTACTGTATTCAGAACATGGGTCCCAACAGCTGTGGTTACCCATACAAAACCTGAACACGATTGGACAAGTCAACCTTTCATCATGAAGAGGGGAAAGGCTCATGAGGACCCCACCTCTTTCCTGGTGACTCCTGGCTGTTAATGGTGGCTGTGTCAGGGGGAGGCTGTGATTTCTTCACCAGTGTAGCCACTGACAAGTTGTCCACACTCCATTAAATAACCTCCCACAATGCTCATGGGAGCAATTCTATTTAAACTCAGTCCTTCTCCTTTTTCCCCCCACTACATACAAATAAAAAGATCTGGGAGTAGGAGGTAAGCCCATTAGAAAGAGGGATTTCAGTAAAACAAAGAAGGGGATGAAAAAGGATAGTGAGATGTAGGAAAAAAATGACTAAAATTCAGTAAATAGAAGTAGGAAACTATGACTAAAAATTCATAAATAAACAAGTAGAGCAAGAGCCACACAAAAACAGAAGTTCACACACACACACACACACACACACACACACACCCTAGAAGTGTTGTCATAGAAACATATAAGGTGATTTCCTGACCTATGTATTTGCCACACTTAAAAGAAGTATTCCTCTTCGCCGTTCACATAAAAGACAGTTGGATAGAGTGGACTATTGGGACACCTAGTTCTTTGGTGCTGGTTGATTGTACAACATAGTTTGTACCATAGCGATTTCCTTATAGCTATTTAGCCGGTGAGTACACGGGAGCAAAAATTCTTCTCATTATGTAGATAGATTGGAAAGGAACCCTCACACTGGTCCAAGGCTACCACAGTTGAGATAGAACTGCTGTCTGGTTTTTTTCTTCACTCCTTAGCCTCTGTCTACAACCTTTGATGGAGCTGGGTGGGAAGAAAGGGGCATTTCATGAGCTCGGCTAATGAGTGTCATCACTGTAGAAAGAAACCCTAGGACTACATAAAAGGAGACACCATGCCTCTACGTTCCCAAGTCCCTGAACTCTACATGTAGAATTTCTCACAGCAGATGGGAAGGGTCAAATGGTGTTTGGGTTTGAGACGCCTCCTCTATCTGATGCTAGAAGTACCCTGAAGCCCAGTGGAAAGACTATCACCAACAAAGTCCTTTGGTTTTATCCCATGTTCTCTGTGCCCTGTGAACTGTAGATGTTGGAAAGCTATTTGGTGCAAGCTGTGTAACGAGCTATGATGAAAGATGAAAGGCATTTCAAAGAGTCACTATCCTAAACCATTTATTCTCTTAAATATTAGCGTTTCCAGGAGCTGATGACTCTTATTCTCAGATTTAGACATCCAGAATGTGTCTTACAGACACAGTCATAGTTGCCAAATATGGACTGCTTTTGGATATTTAAGCTATTTTTAAGCAGACAAGCTATATTTGAATGGTTTTATTAAAAAGCTATTTTTCTAAATGCCTCTGGAAAAAACTTTTAAAAATGCCTTTGTAGCCACAGTCGGGATGCTCAAATTATGCATCATTTATTTGGTCATCACCATTCTTGTCTTGGATCAGAGGAAGCCAAGTGTAATTGCTAACAGGTGGAAAACCCTTCGCTCACCTCAAGACAGCTCTCAGATGCTCTCACTGGCATTATAGGAAATGACCCAATGCAGGGAGACCCAGGAGTCTTCAGGGCTTCCTTCCTAGGCTGCAGTCTCAATGACTAACCGCAGACTTCAGGGAAACACTCCACTGCTGCCAATGGTCTTGAATTCTTTGGGGACAGGTCCCTGGGCATTTGATGTACTTAATAATTCTTGTCTCCTCTAATTTCCCATGATATATTTTCATCACTACAAATAAATATCTCTTTCAAATTCAGGCTTTGGAGGGACCTCTTTGCTTTTTAAAAATATAGCCATTAAGGCTTAAGGAGTGGCACAGTGGTAGAATACATTTTCAGCAGCATGAAGTCCTGGATTTAATCCTACACCCAAAACAAACCAAACAAGGTACTACTATATTACATACTTTAATACACCAAGACCAAATGCTCAAATAAACTTCACTTTTAATAATGCATTTTTAATATCTGGAAAATCTTTCATATGAAGTCCGTTGATACACAGCTTCAAGTTATGAATGAGGATGCACATTAATAAACAATAAAAAAGGAATTTACAACTTTTAACCCAGGGTGGGTGTGTCTCTAGCTGATGTGGGATGTCCTTCTGCATATGTGTTACTTTTATTGGTTGATGAATAAAGCTATTTTGGTCAATGGATTTGCAGAGTAAAGGTAGGTGGGAAGTCCAAAGATATAGAGAGAGAGTAAGTAGGGTAGAGATGTCATGTGACTGCCAAAGAAGAAAGACACCAGAATAACACAGGTAAGCCACAACCTCATGGTGACACACAGATTAATAGAAATGGGTTAGTTTAAAATGTAAGAACTAGACAGAAATATACCTAAGCCATTGGCCAAACAGTGTTGTAATTAACATAGTTTCTGTGTGATAATTCAGGTCTGGGAATCTGGAAAATGAAAGCACAGTCTCCATTTACATAACTAGCATCTTCTCTTAATAATAGTAAGACATGCATATCTATTTGTTTTGGAATTTTAGCAGGCTCAATTTTCATGTGACTATATTATTTGTTGTAGAAATCATTATCATGGTGCTGAAAACTCAAGTATAGAGTAAAAACAAAAAAAAGAGATAACCTTAAATTTTAAATCAGGTCACCAATTTAATGGTGCTGGTTACTGGATCCCAGGGTAGGATGTTTTACAGTTCTAGGTTCAAACCTAGGGTCTGATGCAGGCTAAACAAGCTCCGTACTGCTGAGCTGTACTCCCAGCCCTGGTCTTTGAGTTTGAGCAATGATTAACTCATAATATCACTGAGCAACATAGGGAGAGTCTCCTAATTAAGGGACGCCTCATCTCACCCATGTTTCTGGGGCAATAGCTTGAAGGACAACCTCAAACAAAAGCTGATTGGAAAACGGAACCACTTGAGACTCTTGTTTGTTTAAAAGCACCCTTTATACCACACAGGAGTCAGAAAAGTCCAAAGATTGTCGTTAGTCTCTACACCAAAGGAAAAGAAATGTTGTCAATACCTGTAAAGGGTGTCAATAGTTGGAAGATAACCATAGCACTGACATATCTTCTCTCTGGGCTGCTTACAGCACACGGGCATCATTTACAGCTTCCTAAACTAAATATAGCCCATGACAAACTTGTGAAGAAAGGGACGCATCCTTCTCTTTTTAGCATTTTCCCCTAACTCTAATAACCAGCTGCCTAGGTTCCTAACCAGGCTTCATTTAGGGAGCAGGGATGGTTCAAATATTCCTGACTTGTTAGCGGCACTTCAAGAATTGGGTGGCCTTATACTGTAGAGGAAACCTTTCGGAAGACTCTGCTGTCCTCGAGAAGATCTCAAAGCTCATTCTGATGCCAGGGTCAGGGCATCAACCTTCAACCTTTACAGACCAGACTGTAAAGCACCTGAGCCACGCAGCCACACATGCCATCTTCCCAAACCTTAACCAGTGTAAAAGGAGGGGCCGAGGGACATGCGATGCCATGCTTCACCTGTTGCTCCCAGGCTGCTGACTTGAAAGCTCGTCTTTGGAGCACGAAGGGCAACTTTGGAAACCCACGGCTTCCAGTGCTACAGTGAAGGGGTGTGGTGCAGTGGGTAGGGGGCAACTCATGGGATCAGATGGAATAGGTTGGAATTCCAGCTCCAACACAGGTAAATGTTAGGATCTCATACCATAGTTTCTTTACCCAACAAATACGTGGATTTGGGGAGGCTATCTGGAAGGAGCTATAGCAAATAAATGGTTTAGCACACATCAGACACTTGAGAATGTTAAGAAGCCAGGTATGCTGCTAAGTATCTGTATTTCCAGGAGTGGAGGGCTGAGGCAGGAGGATCAAAACTTCGAGGCTTGCCTGGGAAACATAGTAAGACTCTGACCCGAAAGTCAATAGAGCATCTAGAAAGGTAGCTCACTAGCTGAACACCTATTTAGCATGCGCTGGACCCTAGGTCCAATCCCTAGCACTGCAGAAATATTAATGGTGATGGTAATAACGAGATTGTAGGTGCCCGCAAACACCAACTGCTAGCGTGAGGAGTTGCAAGGGATTCTCACCTCCACATTTGCACGCTTATCTCGGTAAAACACGTGAGCTGAAAATAAGCCTTCCATCTCTGATGAGCATGCCAGATGAGAGATGTGAGAAACCCTATTAAAATAACTGCAATTCTTTAAATTGCATTGAAAAGATTCAAGAATCTTGCGGGCTATACACTTCAGTTTTCCTCTGGGAGTTGGGGGTGGGTGGCTACAGAGAAGCTCAAATGACAGCAAAGAGCAGGTGGGATTCATTTCCAGGAACTACAAGGATGAATGCTCCCCAACCCCCACCCCCAAAGTCACTCACATCTGAGCGAACTGTCCTGGAATGGAGGACCTCGCCTGCAGCAGACAGCTGTGCCTGGATGAGGTGGCAGGATGGCAAACCCCCTGCATCTTCATGCTCTATGTAAATATTTCAAAGGGAATCTTTTGTATTTATATGTGAGCACCACGGGAATATGTAAGACCTTTCACTAAAAATGTTTATGATTTTATTACATTTGTTTATTTTGTGTGTGTAAACCGAGACTGCTTGACCATTTCCCAATTACTCAGACCCAAATAATCATGCAGAAACTATATTAATTACTACACTGTTTGGCCAATGACTCAGGCATATTTCTAGATAGCTCTTACTTACATCGTGAATTAACCCATTTCTATTAATCTGTGTATTGCCACAAGGCTTACTGGTAAAGATTCTGAGTGTCTTTCTCCTTCAGCAATTACATGGTGTCTCTTTGACTCCGCCTACTTTCTCTCTCGTTGGACTTCCCACCTGGCTTTGTTCTGCTAAGCCTTTGCCCTAAACAAGCTTATTCATTAACCAATGGTAATAAAAGATATTCATAGCATATAGAGGGGAATTCCACACCGTGTGTGTGTGTGTGTGTGTCCTCTGACACCAGCATGGAGGTCAGAGGACAACTTGTGGAAGTAGGCTTGCTCCTTCTACTCTAAGGATCCTGAGGACTGAACGCTCACAGTGACAGTGTGGTAACACGTGTCCTCGTATGTAGGAACAGAAGCTGAATGTAATGCAGGGCACTGGATCCTGAGTATGTGCAACAAAACCGCACCTTAATAGCTAAGCAGGCCTGTGTAAATATAAACTGTCAAAGGAGACGAAGATGTAAATAAAGGCAATAAATAAATCATTTATGAACACGCTCACGATTTGGGAATGCTCATTAATTCTTAGAATAGTGTAGTAGACTAACCATTCATCCAAGAAGTGGAAGAAAAACATTCCACAGGTGCCCTTTGTAGTAAATATGTTTAATGATTCATTTTGACCTCGTGGCATATATCATAGCAAACTGAGTTAATTCATAACTCCTTGAGATGGCATAATACAATTCCTAATAAAATTTATACAATATGCTACCATAACACATAGATTTAGGACCTTATGTGAGGTCACAAAATACATTTTTTTTCTATTCTCAATTTCATTATCATTTAACAACTTGAGCATCAATGAATTCTAGCACCATCGTTACTAAATACTTCCAGCAGCGAATGGTTTTTGTGGTTCATCCATTTGACCTCTCCGAACAATGAAAAGAGATTGACAACTTGAGTAAAGTTGTCCAGGTTGGGGAGGTTGCTTAGTGGTTAGGAGCACTTACTGCTCTTGCCGAGGACCCAGGTTCCCAGGACCCCCATGGTGGCTCACAATTATCTGCAACTTCAGCCCCAGAGAATCTGATGCCTCTTTTGACTTCTGTAGGCACTACATACTCATGGTGCATGCACACACAAAGGAAGCTCTCTCTCCTTCTCTCTCTCTCTCTCTCTCTCTCTCTCTCTCTCTCTCTATATATATATATATATATATATATATATATATTATATGTGAATGTGTGTAATTATGTATATTATATACTGTATTATTTTTTATTACATAGTATTATATTACATTATATTATAATAATCATATATACTATTATTGTATATACTATAAAACACATTATATATTAATATTAAGGATATAAATTTATGTGGGACTTCGAAGTTCTGCAGTTCTGCTATGCAGCACAGTATTGTTCTTGAGCCCTTTTTGAGAAGAGGAAAGGGGAGTAAGGAATCATCAGGGTATGGAGAGCAATGCCGCTTCACCTCTGACGGCTCCCCCTCCATTGCAGAGACTTGTCGTGCATCTGTTTCTGCACTCCAGAGAGAAGGGCTGGTCTAGGGAGGTCTTTAGTGTTTGGTATATGCAAATTAATAAGATCAGAAATGAAAAGGGGGACATAACCACAGACACAGAGGAAATTCAGAGAATCATTAGATCCTACTACAAAAGCCTGTATGCCACAAAACTGGAAAATGTAAAAGAAATGGACACTTTTTTAGATAAATACCATTTACCAAAGTTAAACCAGGACCAGGTGAACAATCTAAATAGACCTGTTAGTCGCGAAGAATTAGAATCTGTTATCAAAAACCTCCCTACCAAAAAGAGCCCAGGACCAGATGGCTTCAATGCAGAATTCTACCAGAACTTCCAAGAAGACCTAATACCTATACTCCTTAATGTATTTCACAATATAGAAGCAGAAGAGTCATTACCAGCATTTACTTTTAATTCAAACACCACACAGTCTGCCGACTTGAGAGAAACAGCTCCCCCTTCTAGCTGCTGATCTTTGGAGAGGAAGAGGGTACTTTGTATTTGAAACTGCATTTTGTTTGTGCCCTAGTGCAGGCGTGAGGGGAGCCTAGTGAGGTTACTGAGCACAGGGGCACTTCCTCCTGGTGACACTAGTGGGGACTTTTACACTTTTATCTTTCCCCCTTTTCACAGTTAACAAGTCCACAAACCGTGTCATTCATTGTGCCGATAAGGTGAAGGCTGTGTAGTCCAGCTCCATGCCTGTCCTTGGATGCTAAAACTGACAATCTAGCACCTCGATTACTTCTTATCTCTGAGTCATTGGCCTTGCCAGCACTCAAGATAAGAAAGTCTCTCACTTGTTCAGGGGGGGAGAGAGAGGGAGAGAGAAAGCTCGCCTGCCTTAGTGTGTAAGGAGCGAACCAAGTCACATGCTTCTCAGAGGCAAAAGAAAAAACAATCAAACCAACAAAAATCCCAACCCATTGGGTCTGGGACATACTGACCACAAAATAGGCAGTAAGTAGTAGGCACTTTGGGAAATAGGACTTTTGGTTCCTGGGGGTGGGGATTATAAATGAGAACCTGGTGTGTACCTGCGGGACCATTAACCAGGGTGGACCGACCGGCAATCCACTGAGCCTCTCTCAGGAGTTTCAGTTGTTAATTTGGAGAAATCACCAGAATTCTTAGTTCACTTTTGCGCCACTGTAACAGAATCCCCAAGACTTCGTAATTTATAAAGAACAAGGATGTATTTCTTATAGTTGTTGAGGGGGCAAAGTCCAAGCTCAAGTCACCCACACCTGGGGAGGGACTTCCTGTTGTAGCACCCCCTAGTAAAGGCAGAGTGGGAAGAGCAAAGGCATGGGAGAGGAGAAGGGGGAGAGGAGGCCAAACTCAACTTCACCACAGTCGACTGTCAGAGTAGCAGACTCGCTCCCACTGGCATGGCAGCACAAACCACCACCACCCCCAGAAAAGCAGAGCCAAGCTTCTGTGACATAGTTGCTCTTGAGGGTTCCCTCCCAATCTTGTCACGTTAGGGATAAATGTTCTCAGCATTGACATCAGCAAACATGCACGGTGCTTTTCTTCATCTATTCCCCAGGGATTTCACTTTCAGTTTTATTTCCTGCAGAATACAAAGGGATCCATAGAGAGCCGTGGGGACCCTCAAATCATTTTTTGGCTCCCGCTGTCACCCTAGATAGATACCTACCCAGTTAAAAACTTCTCTCTGGCCTTTGCTTGATGAAGGCCTTGGGGAGTCGGTAAAAAGAGATGCCTTGCTTTACCTGTGTATATAGGAGAGCCGCCCTTTCTACTGACCGCATGATCAAAGGATGAACTGAGATAGGCAACACCCTAGATCCTTTCCAGGCCGTGTCTTCCACCCCCAGTTGTCATGTGACCTTCAGTGCAAGGGCAAACCATACCCATAAAGTGTTCTTCTCTGCTGCTGCTGCTGCTGGGTCCCCAGCGACCACGATAATCCACAGTCAGATCCTACATGGGCCTGTGAAGCAATCTGTGTGATGACTTTCCCTAGAGATTCAGAATCTCCCTTCCCATTGGGAGAACGTGTCCGTCCCTTTTGCGTCCTGCAGATGTGACCCCAGTGCAATGTTGTTGACTTAGAGGGTATTTTGAGGGCTCTGGCTTCATGACTGGGTGAATGCCATTCTGGCCGCAGCAGGTTTCAAAAAAAAGGTAAACACTGGTTTTTCCTCATCCTTTCTTCCTCTCTCCCTCCCTGTCTTCCTCTCCTGCATGTCTTCTGCCAAGGGATGGTAAACAGGGAGGCCCTCCCTAGATGAGGACCCCGAATCTTGGACTTGCCGATCTTACCTGTTAAACATTTCCCAGCGTCAGGTGTTCTGTTACAGGAACATAAAACGAACTAAGAGCCTCCTTCGCATTTTGACAATTGTTTGTTTTTTTTTTTTTATAATCTAATTTGATAATATTGCTTTAGTGGTTACCCTTAAGGTATATTTCCCACCCTCCCAATTCATTACCACAAACATGAGTGTGTTTCTTCTGGTTCTGCTTGTATTTGTTTGGGTAACTCATAGCTTAATTTAATTGTGTAATCATAAATACAAACCAGTCTGGACCCTATGGAGGATCAGCTAGCCACTAACTGTCAGGAGCACACAGACAAAAGAGTGTAAGAGGGAGGAGATGGCGGCCTTCAGCAGAGGCCTAGGCCACAGTCAGTAGGTACTATGGAGAGGACAGAGGGCAATAGGGACTTATCCAAGGAGCTGATAAAGGGAAGCCTGATTTAAAAAAAAAAAGAAAGAAAAAAAGCTTTGATTGTATTCCTAGGTAGCTGATTAAGAGAAACCCAGTAAATGCAGTGGGAGAACATGGTGGGGGTGGGGGAGTCCAGCAGAGCTACTGGAAGCCTGTTTAGGACAGACGCCCAAGCAGATGTGCAAACGGACAGGCTGAGGAGGGACAGAGTGATCTGGACAACAATGAAGTGTCAGGTCATAAGAGCTTTGCAGTGAACCGGGAGAGTTGGTGGGTCGGGGGATGATAGCTAAAGAGGCCATCAGAGACCAAACACAAAGAGAAACTGTATAGGTCACTCGAAGAATTTCAAACTTTACTTTGAAGACAGTGGAACCCAAGAAAGCAATCAGGCCGTGGAATCAAACCCTGATTTGAGTTGTCTTTGCATTGTGAGGAAAGAACGGGAGTGCCAGGTAGGAAGGGGGTGTGGTCCCTGATCTAAGCCAGAGCCCACGGGCCCGAGTTTGCGTGATGGAGACAAGGTATTTCCTGGTTGACTTCAGAACGTGCTGCTTGGCTATGGAGGTGGTGCTGAGGATGAAGGGTGGCTATTTAGGACCCGGGTGACAGGAAACACCTTTGTTGGAGACAGTGAACACAGGAAGAAAATGAGTGATGTTCAGAGATGCTGAAACGTGACTCTAGACATGTCACATCTGAATACCCAATGTGAGGAGACCTGTAGGTGGCTGGTAAAAGTGTGCGTGTGTGCGTGCACATGTGTGTGTGTGTGTGCGTGTGTGTGTGTGGTGTGTGTGTGTGTGTGTGTGTGTGTGCGTGTGTGGGTGTGGGTGTGTGTTATTTAGGAGGAAGTTCTGGACCGGCAACCAGGGTGAGATATCAATAAAAGCACAGAAGTGCAAATTTAATTCATGAAGAAAGTGAAATTGAGGGTACACAGGAAAAGCGAGCCCCATTGCCAAAATGGTGACAGACTTCTGATTGTCCCTGATATTGCAGGAGCAAGCCAAGGCACTCACATCACATAACGGGCATGTGTGTACTGGGATCTCACTTGGTTTGAGAAATTTCGGTGTAGCAAACCTGGTTTTTCTTATGTAAGTTACTCAAGCAACACTAGCCAGGAAAAAATCCATAGCCCAACTGCAGTGAACACAATTCTAAGCAGAGACCCTATAATTATAACTATTGCTTGTCCGTCATTCTAAGATGTGACACAGTTACAGGCAGGTAGAAAGAAAAGGAGGGGACATTTACTTAAAATAGGGTGTGCCAACTCCAGTCTTCCATGTCCTCAAGTATAGCAATGCTCACAGAGGTGATCGGCTACAGTGAACGTCAATGGACATGGGGTTAAAGTCTCAATTCCCCCAGCTATTCCTTTCCACATCAACCAGCATGTGAAGCAGTGTCAGCCACAGACATGCGTGGGCAGAGACCATGCAACACTCAGCTTACAGAAACTGAGCCTTAAAATTAGTTCGAACCACCCCACAACCTATTAGGTATCTCTTTAGGGCCTGCCACTGTCCCCAAGGAGGGGCTAGCAGAGCATCTCTGAGGTCTCCGTCACTTCAACACCTTGCTGCCCAGGTTACCTGTAGGAGTGCCCAGACAAACTTCACTCAGAAGTCTTGTAGTTTGATCCTATCTCCTCCCTCAATATACTCCACAGATGGCAAGTATGTTTAATTCTGATAGCCTTTTCAGTCAAGATATGTCATCACCCAAAAGCCAGGTTGACCAAGGTATGTGTATTTTTTTTTTCTTTCAAGATCTTGGTGTAGATTACTGCTCTTAGCTATTGGTGGAAACCTGATTGCCAACTCGAGTTTATTAAAGGGTCATTTCCATTCAGTTCCATCCACTGTTAACCAAACTACCAGGTTCAAAATCATATTGTGTCTTGTCTGTGTATACATGCATGCATACATATACACATACATACATGCATGCATACATACATATATACATACATTTGAAATGGGGTCTCACTATGTTGTCCTGGCTGGCTTGGAACTCACAAATCCTTCTGCCTCTGTATTCCAGGACTGGGCTGCCCGGTTGTGTGTGTGTGTGTGTGTGTGTGTGTGTGTGTATGTATATATGTATGTATCCGATTTGGGGGCATAAAAAGATTCCACTGACATCAATAATAAAACTGTTTTTTCATCAAAGCCTCTGTTTGATCCTCTTGGAACTAAAAAGCTCCCTCACACCAAAACTACTTTGACTGTACTCCCTAAAGTTTCTTCAAGTTAACTCCACCTCTGAGCAGCAGCGGGCTCAGTCCTCCGCTGGCTCGTTTTTGCCCTTTCATTCCATCTGATCTATGGTTCCCAGGACATAGCGGAGACTTCTGGCTGCAGACGCTGGAAAATGTAACTCGGAATTTCCTACAATCTCAGCTCTGCTTTCTCCTGGACGCAGGCCCCGGGGGTTGGAGCCTTGTTATTGTCACGTGGCCGCGGGCTCCAGGCAGGCCAATAGGCGAGCGCCCGCCCGCCTCCGCGCCCCGCCTCCCCGCTCGGCCGCGCCGGGACTTCGCGCCCCGCCGCCCGCCGCAGGCGGAAAAGTTTCTCTGCAGACGGTTGAGCTCTCGGTCGCTGCTCGGGCTGTTCGCACCGCGACTCGCCGTCCTTCGCTGCTGGCTCTCCCGCTGCGCGCGGGCATGCGAGGCCTTGGGTGCCGAGCCTGAGCTGCGAGGAGCACGAGGCGGCGATCGGGGTGTCCAGCCCGGTCAGGGAGTCGGTGCTCGTCGGGGAGTGGGGGGAGGAGTTGGCACGAGGCTACGGAGCTCCGGGCCGACCGGAGGCGGCGGGGTGCGCGGCGATGGGTGCTCCCAGGCTCCGAGCGGCCGCGGCGGCGCTGGGACTGCTGCTTTGCGCCGGGCTGGGACGCGCGGGCCCTGCGGGGAGCGGAGGCCACGGGGAGCCGGGGCGGCCCTCGGAAGATGCTGCTGGGCGTCCGTGCCCAGCCGTCTGCCACTGCCTCGGGGACCTGCTAGACTGCAGCCGCCGGCGGCTGGTTCGCCTTCCTGATCCTCTCCCTGCCTGGGTCGTCCGGCTGTGAGTATCAATATCATTCCCGGGGGTTGGAGGGGACGGTCCGGCCGAAAGGTGCGGGACGAGTGGAGTCTATCAAGGCCTGGATATCAGGGTGCAGTGTGCACTGTGTGCGCCCAGGCCGCAAGTGGAACCCTGTGGGGGACTTAAGTCTCCCTCTGCGTCCGCGCAGGTGGGTGCTTGGCTCGCCACTCCGGGGCCAGTGTACCGAACGCCCGCGACCCCAGGAGCCAGTCTGCGAGACCCCCTGATTTTACATGTTTTCTTCAGAGTTGATTATGTGGGAAACCGGCCCAACCTTAGCTTCTCAGTGATTTAGAGTCCCTGCCTGTCCCTAGTTGCTCCATATGTATGCGCCTTTCTCATAGAACCCCACACCTCAAGCTCTTGTTGGTGCACTTTCTTCCCTCTCCTGTGCGTAATTTCACACTAGCAGACCATCGGCCTCCCTCCCGGGCCACTTTGTAAAGTGTATTGGTTCCGGTGAGAAGTTGGGTGCGAAGTTTGATCTGTCGATGACCAAAGGGAGGAAGTAGGTTTTCAGAACCTACACTTTCTTCTGCAGCAGCTCCAGGAAGGTTGAGGGCCAGCGCCGAGTGCTGTTTGGCGAATTTTAAGCTGAGAGAGGTCACTGCCAACTGTTTGGAAGAACACGGAAGAAAATATTATTTACTTGAAAATGCGAGTTCTTACAAATGTCAACTTTTTTTCTCTCCTAACCTCTAATTTTCTTAAATTGAAAGGGGGTGTTTAAGCCATAAGCAAAATAAATAAATAAAAATAAAAAAGTTGTATGTTATATTAAAAAATAGTTAAAATAGTTGTCCTGCTTTTAAAAAAAATCAAATTGCACTTCATACTTAAGATTCTTAAATGTAGGCCTGGTGGAAATTCTCAGCACTTTAACAATCGTAGTAGATATTGACAATAGTGGCAGCAGCTTTGGTCTGGCAGCTTAAGAAATCGTGTTTTTGAAGCAGCATGCCAGCCTAAATCCTTTCATCGGTTATAAACTGTTGACCATCAAACAAAATGCCTGGTTTAAAAAGCAGTTTAATAAGGAAATAGAATTAACGAGAATTGGATTGATATTTAATGGCTGATTATGGAATGTCTGATGTAGCAGCTTTTATTACTCGTGAAAGGGGGAGATAAAGGCTTGAGCCTAAAGCAGGAAGACTTTCAATTAGTTGTGGCTAATTCCATTCAATTGCCTCTTGGGGGTGGGGTAGGGTGGGGGGAGGTCGCGCTGCTGCGTTCCTGCGAGCAGAATGGCTCCATTGACGACATATGGAATTGAACACATGAGTGCCTGCGGGTAAACACCTATGGATAACAGAGGAGTGTGAGAGAAAGCTAAAATGGGGCTCCTCTGGACTGCCTTTCGACACGCTTACTAAGTCTAACTTTATCCGGTAGTTTCTCAATGACAGGTGGCCCATTAAATGCTGTCAGTACACGGTATTGTGCTTTAGAACTTAGATGCATTTCAGAAAACCGTGCGGACCTAGATTGGAAGTTGAGTTGAATCGCAAAGGGGGATTCAATACCTATTTAAACATTCTTAAAGGGAGCTGACCTAATTAGGATTTTGTTTTGCAGATAATTTGGTGGCACACTAAAAACAAATTACAGTTTATTTGGTTAGCACAGTCTTTAATTACATTTCCGCCAGTAGTAAATTGTCTCAATACAAGTCCACATTCCTTAAATGTACGTGAAAATACATTCCACTTGTATAAATAAGCACTTAGTTTCTTGTCAGAGGCCCTGCTGTGATCGCTCATTGACCAGCCTTCCCATTCTTGTACTTGGGTGACTTCTGACCATCTTTGTAGGTGTCACCAAACCATGTGGTCTTAAATTCTTTATTGCCAGTGTTTCTTTTGTTTGTGTTCACAGCCCTAGAGGTCTGTTCTTCGCCTCAAAGAAGCTCAGAAAGCAACATGCAATTGAGTCCCCCCCCCCCCATTATTTGGTGTATTGCAATAGGCGGTGTAAGCTGCTGCTAGTTAAACCTTACTTAATTACAAAAGCTCTTAAGGAGAAGGCTTCCAAGACCGGGGCGCCGGGAGAGAATGTGTATTGTTAGCACAGCTCTCCTTTTTCCTCGGGAAATTCAAAGAGCAGAAGTTTGTCTTTGGAATAGTTGATGAGAAAGTTCAGGAAACTATGTTGCCTGCTCTTTGTTTCCTTTGTTGAGTTTGCAGCTTATGAACATCTGTGCTGTGTGTGCGCGCATGTGTTTCTCACTTTATTCAGTTGTCATTTATTGACACAGGAGCGCCTTGTGTGTGTGGAAGGGCTTGAAGTGTTGGAGCTAAACAATAATAACACTGTACTCACTCCGGCTTTCAGAACAAACCTGCAGTTCTTTAATGAAAGTGGCTCTTAAAAAACGTAACTGCTTGGAGCCTCGCTCAAAGATTTTTGAGCTTCCAGAGCTCTGAACCCAAAGAGGAGGGCTTGTTAAAACGCATTAGTTAGCCAAAGGGGGAAAATTGTTTGATTGCCAACTGGAACCTCAAGTGTTATTAGATTCTAGCTGGAATTTCAGATGATGTATCTTATCACGTGGAAATGTTTGAGCTCTTCACAGGGCTGAGGCGAAAGTCCGAAAGGTAGCTTGTTCTGGCCTGACTTCTTTGGTGTTGGCCTGTTTCGAATCTTCTGGAACTGACTCCAGCTGGGGGTGGGGAGGGAGTCCTAGTCCTTAAGGTTCCCACAGCTGTTCTTCTATATTTTCCAGACCAAACCTCGAGCATAGCAGGCTGATTTATGAGTCGCTTTGGACCAGTGTTTTAAAACAGCTACAGCCTGCCTTTGTGTTTTTCGGCTCTCCGTGTTTCTGCTGAGTTAGCAGCTTGGGCAGGCCTCTGTGGGGTTAAGAAGCTCCAGCTCCTCTGTCTTTGCATTTTCAAATTTGAGTTGGAAGACAGATTTCCAAAAGCAATACGATAGCTGGAACCGAATGTCGTAAAATTAATAATTTTCACATATGCTTGCTCACTTGCTGAGACGAAGAGCGGCTGCCATGCACAGGATTTGACTTTCCCAAGGCTTTGCCCAGTGGCTTCTGGGTAAACAGTTAATGCCTCGCCACCCATACCTTGGCCTCATCACAGCAAATCTCGTAAAAAGTCAAGTTCGCCAGGGACAGTGTTCTTTCATGGAGCTTCATACAACAGTGAATCTGCCCTGCTATTGAGTGGGTTCTGTCCTGGGTTCAAGAAAACACTGACATTTTATGTCCGGAGTCTCTCAGTGTTCCATCCATAAAAATAATATAGGGAAGGTGTAGGAAATGTGGCATGTAGGAAAGAGAGAACAATTACTTCTGAAATGTATATTGCTTTAAAATCTAAATCTAGGTAAATTAAAAGTTCCATGGCTTTAAGTATTTAGCAGTCAAAGTCACTTAAGAATTTCTTTTCTTTTCTTCTCCCACATTTAATGTAGTTTTAATGTATACAGAGCTCAGGATGGAAGCGTTTGCAGTAACTGAAATATGTATGACTGCCAGCTCCTGCTGCCGGACATGAAACCAACGTCCCCAGAAAGCACACTGGGCTGCAGGCTGGTTCCCTGGTTTGAAGAGCTTTTGTTGGGGGCTGGGGTCTCACCCTATTACTGGAGGAAAACCTTCAGCGCTCAAATCTCATTCCTCCCAGGATTCCCTGTGAAATAATCCTTACAATGAGCTTTTCTTTTCTTTTAATTGAAAAGAAAACCAACTGTCTGAAATGTAAATACCAGATTGCTCCCCCCCCACACTCCCCCCATCTCCCCCTTGCCTTCAAACACAGGAAACAATGGTGGGGTGGGGGCAGGCTCAGCATTCTTGAGTTAAGTAGGTCCAAATGACTGTCTGTGGAGCTAGGCTCACGTCCCAGGTGGGAGACTCTTTTCTTGGTCCTGTTTTAAACCCTGTGGGCAGTCTGTGACTGTCTGGGGGTGCTAAAGGCACACAGGTTTTGTTTGGCCGCCAACGTGAGTTGTTGGGCTCATGGCTTCCTTGATGAACTCCAGATGGACTTGGGCTGGCTGGGCTGTGAGGGGAAAGTGTCTGCCTGCAGCCAGCGTGGTGAGCATGCACAGCAGTGGCTGTAATTGCAGGATTTTTATAGTTTAAAACGGAGCCAGATCCCCCCCCCTTCATGTTATAACTCCTCCAGAACCAATCTACTCATATCTCTTTCTGTCTGGTAGGTCTCTAGGCAAACAGAGCTTGAATAAAATCCTTGCAAGTTCCTTTTCATTTTGGTTTAAGGCGAAACACAAAAATCAGGGCTCGCTCTCAAAACGAAAAGCGTGGAAAATGACAGGGTCCTTGATTTCGAGTTGTCGCCTAAGCAAGCAGCGACACCCTTTCTCTGAGTGTGTGATTTCTGTGTTTCTGTTGTCTGTGGGAGGACAGTCTGAGGTAGGTAGCGTGGTTCATGCTTGTCAGCAGCTAATTTTAGTTATCTAAAACTCTGGTTATTTAAACGCCTTCATTTTAAACGCCGAGGAATTAACTTCGGATCAGGCCAGTCTCTTCCAGAGGGGAGCTTCCAACCGCATTGCACGTGAACCTCATTACCAGTGATTGTTTCCCCCATTTCAGCTTCATTGTACTGCTTTGGAGGAATGTAGATGGGATGTTGAAACATTTGTTGGATTTTGTTACTCCCGCCCCCTGAATCTTGATGCTGAGTAAACTTCCTAACCCAGAGCACTGTATGGTTAGGCGTTACTTTCTGTATTTTGATGCCTATGGGAATTGTTACTAAATTTGCCTGGGCCTTTGAAGGAGAAGCATGTTTCTTTCGGTGACTAAAAAGCGGTACCACCTGCCCTGCGTTATTAGATGGTTATTGTGCTTTAAATGGCGTACTATGGGATCGATATTGAAATTCAAAGAGTTCTTAAATGTGTACATACTTACACACACGTGAACACACCCTGTACTAGTAATCTAGTCCCTTAACTCAGAGAAACAACTAAAATAGCTAACTCCCCAAGGGCCTCAACCTCTGTTCCTTTGGCTGCGGTAAGGACATGGTACTTAATATTTTGATAGTTAAAATGTTTCTTCCGAGTCCTTGTTTCAGTAACCTCCCTAATTAGCCACTTTTCATAGTCTATGATGTCATTGTATCAAGTCGAGGGTGGGGAGATAGAAGTAAGCTAAGGTTCGTGAAAGGTCTGTTCACCATGTGCCAAAAAACAGCTCTTAAAATGCTTGTGGGCTTCAAGTATTTGAATCCGCCAGCCTCTTAAACGAAATTTGTCCTCAGAGTTTGTCGTTCTGAGCTTGGCATTTGGCTGCCATTTAATTCGTGGACATAGTGGTCCAGTTATTTCTCTTCTTGTCACTGGTATGGAGAGAGAGAGAGAGAGAGAGAGAGAGAGAGAGAATTCAGAAACCCCGCTCTGCTAGTAGGTCGTTCAGTGATACTAGTAACTTTTTAAGAAATTGCTTGTAATATTACTTTTGTTTTCTTACAGGGACCTGAGTCACAACAGATTATCTTCTATCCAGACAAGTTCCCTGAGCCATCTCCAAAACCTACGAGAAGTGTGAGTCCCTGTTACTTCCTATAAGAGGGCTGCATAAAATGTCCCCCTTCTTCCCCCCACCCCAGACCATTTCAAGGGATGAACCTTTCTTTGGATGATAAGACCTTCCTTCGAACTTTTAACTTTTAGCTCGGGCAATGCCTTTGAGTAATGCATAGTGTTTTCCCATCTTTGGATTTCATACGGCCTAATTAGCCTTTTCTGTCATTTTGGCATTCTTAGGAAGCTGAATAACAATGAATTGGAGACCATTCCAAGCCTGGGACCAGTCTCAGCAAATATTAGACAGCTCTCCTTGTAAGTGACTCTCAGCTCTTCCCCGTGGATGTTTGTAAGAGCAGTGGGTACTACCTGTATCAGCGGTTCTCAGCCGGTCGGTCACAACCCCTCTGGGTGTTGTATATCAGATCTCCTGCATATCAGATGTTTGCATTATGATTCATAACAGTAGCAAAATTACAATTGTGAATTAGCAATCAAATAATTTCATGGTTGGGGTTAACACAACGCGAGGAACTCTGTATTAAAGGGTTGTAGCTTCGGGAAGGTTGAGAACCACTGATTTCTATGGACTAACATGTAGCTCTTATAAGCAGACTAACTACCCTTTTGAGGGCATAATAAGGAAGGCCTATTTATACTAACTTATTTCCACTTCTAAATTGCAAGGATTTGTTTGTTTGTTTGTTTGTTTGTTTGTTTGTTTTGGTGCTGGGGTGGAGGGGAGGTGGGGTGAGTGTAACCCAGAGCTTTTGGGTTGCTAGGCAACCCATTGACCTCCTGCCCTCTCAAGCATCTTTACAAAAACACACTTTACTAACTTTGCTAACATGACTTCCAGGATTCAAAAGAAGCTGCCTTGAGTTTTGGTTACATTTTGTAGATTAGAATTTAAATTATGGTGTTGCCCAGTAGTTGTCATGGGAGCTGGATGTTGTATTACATAATGTTTGTAGATAATGCCTCAGACTTCCTGTGAGGATAATGGAAATTGGTAGTATGCCATGGTGGTATCGTCTTTATTTTGAGTTGTGTGTGTATGTGGATTTGTGTGCATATGAGTGAGTGCAGGTACCCTTGGAGTCCAAAAGAGGGCGCCAGATCTCTTGGATCTCTTATCAGCTGTTGGATGTGGCAGCTGGGAACTGAACTAGGGTCCTCTCAAGAGCAGAATCTGCTCTTAATCCATGAGTCATTTTGCATCACCTTATAAGTATGGCTCCCGGTGTGGGAATCAAGATTAGAAACCCCAACTGAAAATGTTTGCCAAGTTTTCACATACAACTAAAATTGTGTTGAATTTTCTGTATTTTCAGAACAGATTACGTGTTTATTATATTCATTACTGAGGTCAGCTTTGGGAACCACCTTGTCTTTGCAGCATTTAAAAGTAGCATCTCGTATGTTCCGGGTGTAATTTCTAAAATCAAGCAATTTCCCCGTCTTGACCTTAAGTAATTAAAATTTTACTTGTCTCTAAAGTTAAAACGTGTCCTCTAAACAGCTTGATTAAAAGCCGCCCTTGTTCCGGTTTTTTTTTCTGGTAAAGGTGTTGGAAGGGTTGAAGTTACATAGTAAATTTCAGGAGAGCTGGTCAATTAATTAACGTGATCACTCTCCAATTGCTTACATCTGGTGATTTATAGTGGTTTGTTTTTACTGAAGGCGCAGGTCAGCCAAGTCACCGTGCCGAGTCTGCTGTCTCCTGTTTGAGTAAAAACCAAGTGGCATTTGATACTGATGTGGTTTTCCCAGAGAGCAGGACCAGAGAGGAAGGAGAGAAAAGGCGCTTGGTATTTGTCAAATAAACACTGAGTTAAAAACAGAGTTTTCATATCAGTATCGGTACCCATTCTCTTGGCATTTTATTGGCATCCGAGTGTGTCTTGCAGGCTCGGGAGTTGTCTGACCAAGGGGGATTTTTAAATTGTCTCCTCATCCTGTTGTCTTTGTCCTGTGCTTTGGCAGATTCTGTTAATGTGTTTAAGAACCTGGCACGGTAGTGGCTGGGGGTCTGTAGCGTGTCGTCTGCTCTGGGTGGGTGGCCTAACAGCCTGCAGTTTGGCATGTCGTAGAGTCCAAGGCCTAAGAACATGCAAGGAAGTTATGAATCTCTCTTGGAACTGAATAGCAACCACCACCCCTTCAATGCCGTTCCTTCTAGCTAGCGAGCTAGAGGCTGGACGAACGGGAAAAGTTCCGAACCCTCCACACGCTGTGTCTGTATGTGGTTAGCTCTCGTGAGGCTGTGCATCAAATTAGCCTCAACAATCTTGCCTCCTTTCCCTTTCATGGGTCATCGTACGACTGGGCAGTCACTATTTTGTTCATCTCTTGTAATGAGAGGCCCAATTATGGCTTAGCTTAGGAAGCCCCCCGTGGTGGTGATTTGTATGAGGAATGCCCGTGAAGGATCCTGAAAACCTTGCTTCTCTGGTAGTTTCTTACTACAAGTAATTTGTTTTCTCCCGACAGCTCTTCTGGATATTGCAATATATAGTTACTATTTCTAAAACATTAATATCCTCTGTATCATGTTGTGTAGATGGAATATTTATTATCCTTCATAGAGAAGCCCTTGGACGTAATCTCAGCTAAATATCAGGACTTTTAAAGACATTTCTGAAATTGCAAAAAAAAAATATTAGCCCTCATGACATGACTCAGATTCCATACTTGCCTTAGCACTAGATTTAAGTTGCATTTTTCAAAGTAGTTTCTAAAACCATTTGTCCTTTGTTATCAGGTTTTTGTTTTTGGCTTGTTTTTCTATATATGTTTGGAAGAAAATATTTTTCTGGGCTATTTATATGTTATAAAAAGGAGTCTTTACATACATATAATCACAATCTTTATATAAAATCAAATTTGTGATACATATTTTCTGTGTATATCATGCATCCTAAGGATAAAGGTTGAGCACTCCAGCTTCGTGCCACGGGCCCTCCCACTCGGAATAACTGGCTTCAGAGATGACTAACTGGTAAAATATTTGTCTCTGCCTGTAATTGTGAGAGATGGGAGCTAATGCTGGGTCACATGGCACCCCCTTGTCCAAAGAGAAGCTCAGATCAGCGACTTGAACCCTGGTAAAATATGAGCGATTTGGGATGCTGGCTGGAGCGCCTCTTGAGTGTCCTCTGGCAAAGCTTGTCTCTGATAACAGATCTTTTACAATGCAGAAGACCTGACCAGAAGGCTCAGAGCTCACGGGGGGGGGGGGGGGCAAGGCATGGGCTCTGTCTCTGTCTGTGTCTTTTATTTATTGATTTTTTTTTTCCTCTCTCAAAGCATCGCATGATCGCATGGCTGTGGCAGGATAGGGTTTGTTTGTTTTTTGTTTCGTCTTTTAGAAATGGGATAACCCTCGGGATGAGAGTGCATCTCAAAGTAAACCCGTTGACCACACACTTCATGTGGCTTGGCAGGACTTAGCCAGGCTCCATGCACTTTTGGAACCTGTAACGTGAGTTAGGGAGGTTTAATTTGCGAATCATGTGGTTAAGCAGGGCTGGTCCAGTCTTTGTCTTGATGCTGATGGCTTAAATAGTACTGCCTGACCTGTAGACATTTGCCAAGTGCCCTAGAGATGAGAAGTGTTAAATCCCTGGCTGCCAGCGGTGCTTGTGGAGTTAAAATGAACATCCTCTGACCCCATTCCTAGAGAGTCCCCATTGGCAGGGTGGGGGCAGGGCCAGGAGCATCTGTTGGGACAGCCCCCTAGGTTCTGATCAGCTCTGACGTAAACATTTTTCTGAAATGTCAGTCAGGTCAGTATCACAATCAAGATGATATTGCCATCTTTTTACAACTGTGCAGGTGTGTGTTTGTGCCCATGTGGAAGCCAGAGGGCCATGTTGGATGTCTGTGTCAACCTCCCCTTATCATTATCACCACCATCATCACCACCATCATCATCACCATTTCTCTTAGCTAGTCTCAGGATCTTCCTGTCTAGCACCTTACTTACTGAGCCACTTCTCCCCGTCTCACCCCAGCATTGTTCTTCTAAGTACCAGTTAACTTCAAGGCTTCAGTAAAAAGCCATTAGAGATTTGTAACAGTAAGAGGATCAAATGTAGTATCTGAAAACATCACCCTAGCTGCAGTATGAAAAGCAGCTTGGAGGTGTCCAAGAACTACCCCTGCAGCCTGTGGGACCGAAGCACGGTGACTGCCCTGATCTGTGGAGGGGTCTCACCAAGAGAAAAGTCACAGGAAGTGAGGCTCAAGGATGGGCATGTGGGCCAGCCATAGAGTGCAAGGCATCTCCAAGCCTCACTGAGGAGCTCACAAAGCTCAAATCAAGAGGACTGGGATTCATTATGGGCCCCGCCCACAGCAGGCCTTTCTCTGTGTGTTCTCTCTCCTTTAAAATGAGGAGGGCAGTACCTGTCTCCCAGAGTCGTCTTCAGGATTTGTGGGGAGAAGGCAGGAAAAGCCATCTGGTCCACACAAGGGAAGAGGGATGAGGAGGGAGATCACTCACTCACTCATTCACGCAGTGAATCTATGTGCTATGCCAGGATCTGCTTCAAGCACAGAGCCCACAGACAGCCTCTTATGGTGGAGCTTCATTCTAGCAAGAAGGGAGAGAAAGACTAATCAGTAAGCCAGCTTCAAAGGCAAGGTGGCTTTGGCTCCTGATAAAGGTGTGATTAACAAGCCCTGGCAGCTGTCCTTTGATGTGCTCAGGAACGGCCAATATTGGCAGAGCCCTACTGTGTGTCAGCTTACAGTTCTGAGGTCAGAGGTCAGCAGTGAACAATACAGACCAGAATTCTTGCCATCACGGCAGGAATGTCTCACCTCTCATGGAAGCAGGAAGATAAAATTTTAAGAGTTGTCCACAGAGCAGGGTAGATCCTGGAAAGAAAAATAAAGCAGGGAAGAAAGACTGAGGAACGGGCATGGCTGAAGAAGACAGGACAGTATAGAAGGGAAACCCAAGGAGATTGCTCAGTGGCCCCTGCTGCCAAGCCTGAGGACCCGAGTTCATTTCCCACAACCCCTGTGGTGGAAGGAGAGAACCCGTGCCCACAAATTGTCCTGGGACTTCCACCAGCACACTGTGGCTCATGTACCCCCACCATGATAAATAAGTAAAAATGTAAAAATAACTAAAGGAGATGCAGAGAGAAAACGATGCACTGAGAAGGCGAGATCTCAGCAAGCCCCTCACTGTATCTGCTGGAGGCTGGGGCTCCTCTCGAAGCCTGCCCGGCCCTGCCTTGCCCATGAGCCTTCCTTGTATGTCTCCTCTTACCCAGCTAGCAAATAACCTTGTTTCCACCCTTTTCCTCTGTGCTTTGCCTTGCCCACGAGCCTTCCTTGTATGTCTCCTCTTACCCAGCTAGCAAATAACCTTGTTTCCACCCTTTTCCTCTGTGCTTGGAGACTTCTGTGGCTCAGTGTCCTGTTGCAGGTATATAGTGTATAGTTAACATATGAAAGCCATGTGTACTTAGCATAATTCAGATAGATCTTTTATATATATAGTCTAAACCTGTGGCTAAATATTTACAGTGTTCAACTGTGCATACTTGGTAAAGTAATAATATTAAATTACACCAACAGCAGTAACACTAATTAAAAAGACCAAATTAAAAAGAATAAGAGAAGCAATTGAAGTAGCTCCAGATTCATTAGATGGCTATACAGTGAGAGCCTGTCCCAGACGCCATGGCCACCTTTTCTTTTGTCTTTGTAAGTCACCCAGGTTGGTGTCCAGAAACCCAGGTTTTGCATGGTGATCCTGCCTTGCACTTCATGCTCTACTTTACTGGGTTCTGAGTGAAAACCAATGGCAGAGACACGTGTACACACACACGTCCCACAAGATTGAGCTGCCGCCCTCAGAAGAAAGCTAGCCATCTTGGATTCCTGGGGGAGGGAGGGAGGCTGTATAAAATCCTCGGCTGTGTTTAGGACTACTAGTGACTGGTGGCTGCCCCACTGCTGGCCTTGGAACCTACTGTGGATTACATGTGGTTTCGTCCCATCTTTTGTACCTGAGATGTGTTGGAGACACAGAAAGGTGTGTGAGTCACATACACCCGTCCCTTGATGTGGGGTCTTGAGTTGCTGAGACACTACAAAAAATAGCACTGTGTGGCAGGGAGTATTGGCTCTTGATGTGTGTGGGGCGGGGGGACCCGGTGGGCAGGGACTTCCGGTTCTGTAGAATCTGTAAAAGGATGGTGATTGCTAGCCAATCTTTCTTGTCTCAGTAACAGGATGCCTGGGAAGACAAGGAAGGAGGGGTCACCTTAAATTCAGATTTTGAGGTTTGAGTTCATCATGTGAGAAAGGGCTTAGTAGAGAAGAGCAAGGATATTTTGGTGGCCAGAAAGCAGAGAATGGAGGCCTCTGCTCTAGAGGGCTTTCTCTGTTTCCATTCTGTCCCATGTGGGCCCCCAACCTGTGGGATGGCATTGCCTTCGTTCGTGCCCAGGTTTTCCTCCGAAGTTAACCCTCACACACAGCCTCATTAACCCCCCAGCTACTCCTCAGCCCAGCCAAGATGGCTAATGCAGTTAGCCATTCAGCACAGAGATTTTCCTTTTGTTTCCGTTTTGAAACTTTCACAGGTGTATGTTGTGGGGGGGGGCATTTGTCATATCTCATACCGAAGGTAGGACTCATGTCTTCCTGTGCTCTCCATCCACACAGTAGCCCAGGGCAGTTCCATTCGTGTGTAGAAGGCATTCATGAAGAAGCTGAGTGGATGGGACGCACATAGAACCCTCTGGAGTAGGGGAGACCAGGGCTGGAGTTGGGGGCACTGGCTTGTGTCCAGCTCACAGGAAATGACCTGTCTGACCTTAGGCAGACTTCGTTAATCCTTCTTTGTTTGTCTGTATGGTGTGGGAGGTCCTTCTGTCTATGTGTTGCTTTTATTGGTTAATGAATAAGGAAACTGCCTTGGCCTATAGCAAGGTGGAACATGGTGACGCAGGGAAAACTAAACAGAATGCTAGAAGAAAGAGGGTGGAGTCAGAGAGAAGCCACGGAGCCCCTGTGGAGACAGATGCTGGAAGGAACTTTACCGGGTAAGCTACAGCCACATGGTGATTCACAGATTAACAGAGATGGGTTAAATTAATATGTAAGAGCTACCCAATAAGAAGCTAGACAGGCCAAGCAGTGATTTAATTAGTACAGTTTCTGTGTGGTTATTTCGGGTCTGAGCTGCTGAGCAGCTGGAACAACCAAACGGCCTTCTTTATGACATCTGTACAAACGGGCAGAGATGTCTGCCCATCCACCTCCTCAGTTCCCGCTGAGGAGCAAATGACATTGCATACTTGAGAGGGCCCCGAGGAGCTCCAGCAACCACAACTGCAGTGGTTGCAGTGTGCTGTGGGCTTACTTCAAGTGCATTGGTCTAGGGCAATGGGCCAATGTGGATTCTTGAGCAGGAGAGTCACGGGAAATAGGTGGCATCCAGAAACTATCTTTGCGGCAATACATGAGGCAGAGATAAGGCGCTTTATATTTAGAGTGCACTAACAGTAAAAATCAGAGCTTCCTTCCAGTGGTCAAGAAAAATAAAAAGACAGCACTACATGATAATAGTAAATAAATCCCTCAACATTTATAGCCTAAATTTATGTTTCTAGGGTGAATTTTGAGTCATGTGCTATGCAGTGTAGGTCTAACAGTGAAGGAAAGCTGGGGAAGACCACCAAAGAGAGGTGATGCCCAGGGGATTATGAGTATCCCAGGCAATGAGACACAGCAGTCGCTACCTGGATAGACATTGATGTCAGGGCGAAGATGTGAATAGCTTGATAGGATGAGGCATGGAGGTTCCTCTGTATTGGCTGATTTTGGAGGAGTCATGGACAAGCTCTTAACTTTTTATTTTTTTTAAGCAGCAGAATCTGCCTTCCCCCTCCCCCTTTCAGACAATCAACATACTGTTCCTTTTCAAAATCCAGTGTCCCGTGTGGCTCTGAGAATCAATAGTTGTGACCTCCCTACCACTCACAGATCCTACAGTTGTTCTGTAGACAGAGTCCTGATGGTTTTACCTGTCTAGAGGTGAATACATGTCTTATCATGTTTAGGATATGTTTAACCTGAGTTTGGATGACCGCCAGTAGGTTAAGTTTGCCATTAAATGCATTTTTCACTTATAATATTTCCACATATGCTGTGGGACTTTCTGGGGTGCCATTCTATCATAAACCTGGAGACATACATAGTTTGTTATTTATATAGTGAATACAGCCATATTAATTATACAGTTCTCATGCAGTCCAGACAAAAATCAGACTTCTGGATTAGTTTGGGATTCACTTAAGGTCCTGCTGTTTGGTTGTGTCATACTGAGTCTGTCTGAAGAATTCGCCAAGTTTAATTCATAGTTTTAAATCTAGTATTAGTGATTTTTATAGGTTCGTAGCTCAGAAATCAAGTTGCATATGGGAAGACAAGCGTTACGAGAATTTCAAGCAGTGACGTGTCTGAATTATTTTATAACTAGGAAGTGAAAACACAAATAGTTGTTTTAAGCAAAACCTTCCTAAGTGAGTATTTGAAAAGAGGTCACCAGCTTGTCATATTAATTAAGAAAGTTGAGAATCAACTTTAACCAAAAGTAAAACATAGGTTTCTCAGGGGGAGCCAATAAGCTTTGTTTTGATTAAGTGGGCATGAACCATACCCAGTGCCTGCCCACATCTGGTTGTAGAGGAGCTGATGGCATCTGACCAACTTAACTGCAAAATTCTTCCCTGGGCGCTTGCTGTCCTGTCGGTGGATGAATGGACTAGTGTCTTCCTTCATGCAAAGAGTCTTGCTTTAGAGGTCTCTACCTGGCTCCCATGTATGTAAACCAGGTACTGTTGTGTTCATGGAGCAAAAGTTTCATAAGTGTCATTCTTTTATTGGACTTCACAGTGTTTCTATATGATTTGCACATAAAAGAGTTGCTGTGCACAGAGTTGTACCTGTGCCACATTGTGAGTTTACCGTCACATTTACTCATTCAACTAGCCTGTCCCCAGAATACAGACTTACTGGGTTTTCATTTCTCTGCTTAGAGTGACTGAATTTGAAATATGTATTTGTCATCATTGCATGGCCTTTGAGAGCTTTCAGTATCTTTACCTGGTTCATTAGGTCAAAGATGGAATCTTGGCCTGCATGTACAGTGGTCTCCAACCTTTCTTCAAATCAGACTGTCTCTGGAGTTATTCCTTGGGTTCTGGGATGGACTGTGTTGTTCCAGCCCTGTTTGCTTTGCCTTGTACGGGATGACCACTCTGGTCTCCACTTCCTAAGACTCAGTTCAGGCTCCACCTTTATGGGATTTTGTTTGTTTCGTTAGTTGGTTGATTTGGGGTTTTTGTTTGTTTTTGTCATTTTGTTTGTTTATTTTTGGATAGTGTCTTGACTGGCCTGGAATTCGATATTTAGACCAGGCTAGCTGAGAACTCATAGAGATCTGTCTGCTTCTGCCTCCTGAGTGCTGGGCAAAGGCCATTGTACCCAGCCACTTTTACGTTTTTAAGTGTGTCTGTAAACCTATTTCTTCTGGTTGTCTTTGTGATTTTAAAGTTTCTGTTTTTTTCTTCCAAATGGAACCTGCCCAAAGTGATGTCTTTTCTATTTTTATGCCCATTAGGACATGGCTCGCATGATGGGTGTTTGGTACATGTGAGGTACTCAGTACACGTTTGGATGGTGTTTGGTACATGGGAGGTACTCGTACATGTTTGGATGGTGTTTGGTACACGGGAGGTACTCAGTACACGTTTGGATGGTGTTTGGTACATGGGAGGTACTCAGAACACGTTTGGATGGATAGAAGCCTCAATGCATGACTTGCTCCTAGTTAATTATACAATTAGCCATTCAGTTCCTCCATCTGTTACAACTTGTTTTTATTTATTAAATTGATTCTTCTCCCCAAAAAACAAGAGTTGTAGATTTGAAAGAAGTGACCTATTGGGCAATCATTATTTATTATTTATTATTATTATTATTATTACTATTATTATTGCTTTATAAATAATACCATTCAAAATTTCTACTTCCTCCCCTCCTCCCATATCCCTCCCGCTCCCCCACTCACCCTCTTCCCACCCTTCCAGTCCTAAGAGAGGGCAGGGTACCCTGCCCTGTGGGAAGTCCAAGGCCATCCCCCCTCCATTTAGGTCTAGGAAGGTGTGCATCCAAGTGTCTTCCTTGAAATTCCTAAAATCGACCTCCACTCCCTTGAGCTTGTCCTACTAGAATGCTTGGCGCAGAACATCTGAGCTATCCCGGCCTCCCCATTCCTCCCCACTTGGGATTAACCATTTCAAGTGTCGCTTTGAAGCACTAGGGACAGCTTCTACCAGGAAGCATCTCTATGCCAAGTGAGGCTTGTTCTGCCAAGACAGACAAAACAAAGTTCTAGCCAGTTAGCTTTCCATGATTGTGGTGGCAAGATTCGACATGCACCTCTATTCTGGTCTAGTTGCTTTTGCCTCTTCCTTTCCTTGCTTAAGTTTCTCTGATGGCTTCCTAAGGCCAGGAGTTCAGGACTCTTGTCTGCTGAAGACCAAACCAGCGAAACAGTGTTGTGACCAACAGCTCTCTTCTTCCTTTGGATGTAAGTTGGTTAAGTGCTAAATTCAAAACATGAAAGGAAAGGCAATTATAAACACAAACACCTCCTTTCTCTCTCTTTATATCACCTGCCTGGCTGTCTCATTCCCTTATTGTATAGCTTCAGCCAGCAGATAGAGCAGTCTAGAAGTCTATAGAATAAGGTTGAAGACCAAAGGAGATTTTAAGGGAATAGTCACACTTCGGGTACTTTAGTGCATAGGATACATTTGGTATTTATTTGTGAACTGTCAGTTTTATTAAGTATGGGCAATTCAAATTTATCATAGCAAAGTAATATAAGATGTAATAGTCAAAATGAACACATATGTGTAAAACCAGACGTGTGTGTGTGTGTGTGTGTGTGTGTGTCTATCTATTGAGAAAGAGAGAGAGGGGCGCTTTTGAATTTGGTCACTGTTTTCTTTGTAATCCCACACATGGCATTGGTCTAGAATAGATGACAGAATTCCTCCAATGGAAAATGCTTACAGATTTGGGCACACAGTCAGTTCATAGAATGAGTCTGTCTCTTTTTCCTACTCACCACAACATGTAATTAACAAAGAGAATTATTTACACAGAATGAGAAACAGTTTGATATGTTACTGTTGTGACCCAGTTTTTTATTCAGTATAAATGTCTCTGCACAATTGTCATAACTTGGGATTAGAAGAGGCGTTTTCCTCGGTGGGAGCAAAGGATCCTTGAGAGAGAGAGATCGATCCTTGGGCCTCTCCAGGGAGCACATCTGGGGCCGAAGGTCATTCTGGTGAGCACCCATTCCAGAGAGACCCGCTCTATGGCTGTAATTGCTAGAACTTACCCCTCTGTGGTGGGGAGGAAGCTTCCAGTGTGGGCATCGCAGGCTTTAAACACAAGTTTTTTAGTAATGCTTTGTCCACCACTTGTCCTCCTGCTACTGTTTGTGTGGTGGGACAGGTCTCACTGCAGATGGAGCACACACTGCCTGGGTTCTGCTGCCTCAGCTCCTCTCTGCCGGACTCCAGGCATGGTGTACCAGTCCCAGCCCCTGCTGTGTCGAGGGCGCAAATCCTCTTGCCCCTTTCTCACAGGCTTGACCAGTCCTGCTCAGTAAGTCCTCTGTGATGATAAGAATCCCCAAGCTCGATGCCGGGGTGCACAGAGAATGGGGCCATGAGCGCACCTGCCCATAGGATCACAACCACCACATGTTCTGAGTCTATTCAGAGGGACCAGTGAGACCAGGATACTCTGCCATGTTCCCTGCCTGTTGCTCTGCGAACCAACTAAAACAGAATTAATTTAGCCTGGTGTATACGTGCACAGGTAATCCTTCTGTGATACCTGGTTATTTACTTGTGGTTGTGAGCAGCCATACTGTCTTGCTTTTGTTATGAAGTGACAGTTCCTTGTTTGGGCCAATAAAATGGTTTATTCATATGGAAGAAGTGAGTTTGTGGTAAATATTTGCTTACTTTTCAGGAAAATGGGGTGCTTCTGATGAAATACTGCAGAAGATGTGTGCTAAGCATGTCACCCCGAGCACACTTATTCTGCTCGGTTCTCTCATAGCCACCTTAAAATGAAAAGAATAAAACACAGAAAAGGAGAAGAAAAGACCCAAAGTAAATACCAGCAAGAACAAAGAAAAGATCACAGGCCAAATGAAAATGTCATAAAAAGTTTACAAGCCAATGGATAAATCATAAACTTATGTAGGGAGAAAGTGGAGGAGATCCCTGAAAGTAAAAGTGTCTGTATGTGTGTGAGTGTGTATGTGTGTGTGTGTGCATGTATGTGTGTGTGCATGTGTATGTGAGTGTGTTCTGTGTGTGAGTGTGTGTGAATATGTGTGAGCGTGTGCATGTGTGTGTGAGTGTGTGTGAATGTGTGTGCATATGTGTGAGTGTGCGTGTGTGTGTGAGTGTGTGTGAATTTGCATTTGTATATGTTATGTGTGTGCATGTTGTGTGCATTTGTACAAGTGTGTGCGTGTGTGTATCTGTGTGGGGTGTGTGTGCATGTGTGTGTATGTGTGTGTGCATATGTGTGTATACACATGTGCATATGCTACTGATCCTCAGGATAGTTCAGGAAACCTATGAAAGTGGAGGTACCCCATAGGACTGGAAACAAAAAAGGCTTAGCTAGAACCCAATTATAAGAAGTATCGGGACCTCCACATTCTCATCCAGACTCATAGCCCAGTGACTGCCCTGCAACTGATGCACGAGACTGGAAGTTTATTTCTAGGACAGCTTAAGCAGGAAGCTTGTGGAGTCTGGGTGGGATGGATCTGTGTGTTCCTGGAGGCTCTCACTATAAACCAGAGGATGACCTTAAACTTCCGACCCTCCTGTTTTCACCTCCCGAGAACTGGGATAAAGACATGTACCACCTGTTCCACCATGTTTGATGTATGTGCCACTGGAGACCAAATCCATTGTCTTGGGTTTGCCAGGCAAGAATTCCACCACCTTGGCTACGGCTACATCCTACTTCCTTTGAGTTGTTTTGCTGTTGTTTGTTTTGCTTTTTCTTTGTTTTTGAGATAAGGTCTTGCTGCTTAGGTCAGGGTGGCTTTTGAACTCAGTGTCTTCCTGCCTCAGCCTCCTGAATGCTAGGATTATGTGTATTTGCTGCCCCACCTAGCTTTAGATTTTTTAAAAGAATTTTCTTAGAAAATATGAATGAATATCTAATGCTTTTGAAAGTCAGAATCTGAAAAAAATGGAAAAGGGGGATTTGGAGGCAATAGATGGAGACATAGATTTGGTCTTTGGGGGAGGAAGAGGAACCACTAAAGCCACAAAAGCAGAAGAGCCCAGTGAGACCATGCAGCGGGAAATACTCTGCAAGGTGAAAGTGCAGCTAGTCACCAGGCTATAAAATCGAAGCTCAGAATGCAGAAACAGTCATTTTAACGAAGACATCAAAGTGCTGGGGGAAAGTTGGAAAATTCTCCCAGAAAGAGCCAGCGGACAAAGGGATGGAGACTAGGAGGAGAGAGGACGAAAGAGAATGCACTTAGGAAGCTGGCTCCTCTGTGAGTTGAATTCCACCAGAAGACACTGGTAGACATTGAAGAGGTTGCCAAAGTTTGGGTGGGGGGGGGGGCACAATCTGAGGACCGAGAAGCAAAATGGCTCTCTACTGAAGGGCCCTACTGTGTGCAGCAAAAGGCTTGCAGTGAGTACTTGCGGTGTGAAATTTCATCACGTTGGGGCTGTACAAGGAGCTCTGAGAGGAGGCAAACTTGAATGCAGGCTCTCAGGATAACTGACAGTGATCTTGCCACAGCATTCCTAGCAGCAGGTCACTCGAGGACTTGGTAGGAGCACAGACTCCCTAACCCTGAATAGAACCCCCGGGGTGCCGTGCTCTAAAGGCCTGCCTCCAAGATGCCCTCTTCCAGCCCTGATGTTGGCTCAAGGCTGAGCATCACTGGGGTGAAGAATCGCCACAGTGCCTGGCTTCATCTGTAAGGACCAAGCCTTCCCAGCCTGAAAGGACAACCACTTCTTGCCCGAGCACAGAGCACACACCTAATGGCCAGACTCACAGAAATATTCCCAAACATGGAGAAGCTAATGGGAATCAAGGCCCAGGAAAATGAGGGTACAAACTGAGGACAATAAGGATCAGGGGTACAGGAACAACTTGTAAAAGAAGTCTCACGGAGGGAGGCACAATGCTAGGGGCTGTGATTCTTCCTGAAGTCTCCGTGGCAAATCCGGTTATTGGTAGTGCTCCACCATGCAACTCTTGGCATCCAGCTCATGATGGCTGGGCTAGATCTTCCTGTTCCATTTCCGTCTGGTTGGATTTACCCAGTGAAGCAAAGCAAGACGTTGAACCAGAGGAGAGTGATGGCCTCTCGGGCACGGCAGTCTGAATTATTATATCAGGGAGCCTCATCTCTGAGCGAGTTGATCTGTGGAAGGAGTCATCTTTGTGTTTGTTTGCTTCTCTGTCCTCCTGGGCAGCTGAGGGAGTGTGCCATTTTCTGGTGAACCCAGGCATCTTGGATCGCCATTCCCATGAGTGCCTACAGCACAGGTGTGGGGGTCAGAGGACTAGAGATCCACCATGGGGGTTCAAAGTTAGGTCATCAGACCTGGCAGTGTTTTTTACCTGCTGAGTCACCTCTCGAACCCCAGAATTAAAAAAATTGTATTGTCAGAGCAGAGTTAGCTTTATTGTGCATACTAATTTCACATTAAGATAAGTTTTCAGTAACTACCTGCTTTATTGCCAGCTTTTAGAGTTTTTTTGTTTGTTTGTTTGTTTGTTTGTTTGTTTTTTGTCAATTTCTGTTTACACAGAGGACCAACTTGAACTTTTATACCTGGGATCAATGAAGAAGGGTTGTATTGTATGTGGTATGAATGGGCTTTTGACCTACGGTCCGGTTTTTCATTTTAACATGTGTTATAACTGGCAGGCATACAGAACCCTGATTATTGTGGGACCGCTGTTAAAATACTGTACCGTGGCCATCTTTATCCTGTTTGTGATCCAAAAGATATTATGCTTGGTGTTGACCTGGCTTTGAGCTGAGAATACCTGACAGCCGCCTCCTCGTGGGGCTCTGTTCTTGTCTGTGTGCAGAACTTTCCACAGTCGGCTCTCACTCGATGGCACAAGGCTGGCGGGCCAGTCTAAACATGTGTGTTCTCTTAATGAGACTTCCTCATTATCTTGTTCGCGGGGTGAGCAAAGGCTGTTTATTTTTATCTGTACAGGGGAGGCTTTTCGCCTGCCAAATCTTTCTTCTAAATGAAGTCTGATATTAAGTGGAGTTAAGTTGTTTCATCCAAAGTAGTTTTCAAGATGACTCAAGGAAACTTTTTTTTGATGTATGTGTGTGAGTGTGTGTGTGTGTGTGTGTGAGGGAGGGAGGGAGAGAGAGAGAGAGAGAGAGAGATATGTTGGAAATAAATGCCCTTTTGTGTGTTTGCACCATGTTGTGTTTTCATTAATAGCCGGTGATTTCTTTATATACCATGTTAAGCTGGTTGCTTGTAGGTTTATGTCGAGATCAGTAATTCCCTATGGCCAGGCCAGACTGTACCAGTCAGTATATTTAATGTGCTTGCAGAGTCGAGTTTGGAGTGGAATGACCATAGATTCTGTTAGTGGCACAGAAGACTAGAACTGGAGGGCTATAACTGGGGTGAAGCATTCCAGCTAGAGAGGGAACTGTAGTATCTAAAGCGTGGTTTCCCGTGCTCTCGAAAGGAGAGTGACTTCTGCACATAGCATCCTTAAGGAGCCAGCACGGCATGCCCTTACACATCGCGCCTGCACAGCCGTGAGCTGCCTTGTATCTGGCACAATAGGTAGTCCACAGTCGAAACTATTGGCAGATGTCCCTCACTCTTCGTGGAGCGAGGGCTTGATTGGTTCGGTGGTTCCAGCGTGAAGAAACCTGCTATTCCTGCTCCTCGCCGACAGACTGTTCCGGTCCTCAAGCCCCTTTCTTCACCTTGGAACGAAATGATCACCGTTTAAATCCACTTAGCAGTGCACGAGAACTTTTGAGACACTGTGTATGGTGGAGATCACAGGGAGTCAGAAGGAGAAGCGGTCACCACCATGGCAAGTGGCCCTTCGGAGCCTCACCAGCTGTGCTCTGTCTACTAGGCACGATTCCCCCAGGTTCCTAGGCAGCGCAGCTGCTCCCAATGTCCTATCAAAGGAGAGGATTCCTAAGGTGTGGAGACAGTGTACTCAACTGTTTTCTGAGAAGCTACCAACCCATTGAAGCGCTGGTATTGGTTGTTTTTAATCTGTGATACTTCATACCTGCCAAGCAAGAGGGAGTCCCACATCTTAGAGAGTACCTCACATCCAGCACAAAACACAGAAGTAACAAAGTGAAGGGAGACTCCTCTAGAGTTGAACCTGGTCCCAAGGCCAGAGCTGCGGAGCAGGGGACCTGGACCCATGTGCAGGGGGGACAAAGCCTGGGCTGTGCTCCGGAATCCAGAAGAAGCATGGTGCATGACCCTCCAAACGTAACGTCTAAGCAGGTCATTGCCATGATACCAGAATACCACCCTCTTTCCCCTTCATTCACTTAGAAGCCTCACACGGGTGCCGTGCGTCCGTTCTTGCCTGCCTTTCAGCCAGTCTCTACCAGCTCCTGCCCTGCCAGAGCGTCCCTGGTATCATCCTGTCACTAAGAGACCTCTGGTCTGTCCCCAACAGCAATCCCAATGGGAAAGCCATTTCCTAACATACTTCCCAGGGCTTGACATCACTTACTGTCATCTCAGCTACCTTGCTCTTTCTTTGTTTTAAGATTTATTATTTCTATTTATGTGTATGTGTGTATGTTTGTCACGTGTGTGCAGGTGTCCTCAGAGGCCAGGATGGGATGTTGGCTTTCATGGACCTCCAGTTACAGGTGACTGAGCCACCCCAATGAGGTGCTGGGATCTGAGCTCAGGTCCTCTGGATGACTAGCAACTGCTCTTCACCTAGGAATTGACTCTTTCGTCCTCAGCTAATTCACTCTTGAGCATCGACGTCTCTGTAACTGTGCACGCTACATCCCAGCGAGCCAAGCGCACTTCCATTTCCTTGAGAAGATGCTATGCTTTCTTCTGTCTCATTTGAGCCGCTGGCTTGTTCCTCTGCTTCTGCTTACAGCATCACTGGCCTGTTCTCCCACTTGCCAGGCTAACTGCATCCTTGGGTCTCGACAGTGACTTCCTCAGCAAATTCTGCTGGCGTTTCTTTGCTCTTCCCAGAGCCCATGAAGTGTCTGATCCTAGTACTTTCACTGCTGTCCCTTCCTTCCTTCTCAGCATCACCTTGCCACTGACCTCTGTCTGTTGTTTTCCCCCACTAGACTAGAGGCTTGTGGGAAGTCAAGGGCATCTTGATCTTGGTCATGGCTAGGTCTCTCTCCCGCATTCTTAGAGTAAATATCATCAGAGAAAAATGATAAGCCATGTTTGCCTCTACATTTATGGTGTTTGGCAGAGATGGCTGGAAGATGGCATTGGCAGCAAAATGAAGCCCTTATTTTTGGACCTTAGAAGCCAGGGTTGAAATACCTGGGGCGCCTGTTTTTTTTTTCCCTGTGGCTTCTTCTGAAGCTAGAAGGAAGCAACTGTCTTATGTTCCCCACCAGCCATGCCCTGAAGGTCTGTTTGTCTTGAAGGGACTAATTATAAGTCACCTCAGTGCGGACTGTGACCATGGAACTCTCTGTACCATCAACACACAGAAGAGCAAATATCCCTACTCTCTAATGGGTTTGTGCAGGACTTAAACACCCTCCGGGCCGTGTGATTTGGGGCAATGGAAAGACGCCATGTACACGTAACTTCAGCGATGGAAAAGGAATTTGTTTTTAATCAAAACTGTATACATTCTGCCCCAGTATGATCAGCTGTGGTGCTTTTGAATGTGTTGATGAATTTTGGCATCTCTCCATATTTGGAGAAAAGCTAAAACTGTGGCAGAATTGAACCTTTGTCCTCTGTAAGTGGCTGTTTAGGCCCCATCTCTGAAACACATTTATTTTGAGTGTTGTGAGAGATTTTCTTTTCGCTTTTTTTAAAAATGTCGTTCTTTCTCTCTTTCTGTTTAAAACCCTCTTTCATGATATAAAGCAAGGTTTTTTTTTTATTTGTTTGTTTTTGTTTTAAACTGGTACCTATCAGGTGGTAATTTGCCAGTTAGTCTAAGGTAATAAGAAACCCGAATTTGGATTTGATTCAGTTCCATTAGGGCAGATTTAAATTTTTGTGATACAGGGGCTATTATCCTGGTGGCTGAGAGGGATTTTTGTGCTGGGCATCGAGGCCGACAAAGACCACACTGTGCACGCTCCATCCAGAATGGAGCACTTTCACACTGCAATTTAGGAGCTGTGCAGTTCAGGAAATTGCTGGCTTTGGCTGGACCATACTTTTACTGCAAGGAAAATTTTATTCGTCACTCAAGTAATTGGCAGTTTTAATACCTTGTTCATAATTACCTTATAAACAAACGAATATATAAACCGAAGATTGTATGGCTTGTTATCTGACTTGCAGCCTTATTTGACCAACATGATAGACACCTGTGGGCCTCCCTTTCTCTACCTCAAAAAACTAATTTGCTCCATTTATTAGGGGAAAAAAAGTAATAATAACGAAAGTAAACACTACAGCTATTGTTCTCCTTTTGTTGTTGGGAAATACCATTTAAGTCTAGGAAGTCTAGCCCCAGACAGCATGGGCCCAAACCAGGTGCAGACGTGAAGGGAGACTTGAGACAGGGTGAGTCTGGGCACTTGAGGGCTGCTGGGGGATGGGTATCCTGGTGCTAGAAACATTGGCTATGTATTTAAAAGAAATTTTCTGTCCCCCAAATTGTGGTTTTGTTCAGCCCCTCGACCCTGACCCTAAGGCCTCTTGGCTTGGCTTGGACCGCCTCCATCTCCGGGACCTAGAAATTGACTAATTGTCACACTTGCGTTAGCCTCTACCTCACAGCTAGATCAAGGAGTTTGTACTCTGGCAAACCCAGATGTGGGAAACCCAGATGTGGGAAACGGTCAAAACCAGAGGTCATGGCTGACTTGACTCTAAACAAAGTCTGTAAGGCTTTATGGGGATCCAGGGTCTTTGTGATTTGTGACTTGTACGTAGGACTGCTGGTTTGTTTTTGTTTTTTTTTTTTTTTTCAGACTTTACTGTGATCTCGGCTTTGAAGGTATGCTGTGCCTTGTGAGCTTGTTACCCGGTGCAGCATGGCTTCTGGTGGAGTTCTATTCTCTGATGATTCGGGTCTTAAAGATCAAACAGACAACACCCTAGAGTCCTTAAAAAGAATAGACTAAGGGTTTGAACCGTAGCTTGAGAAGGTAGTTGGTGTGGTGTTTGGAGCCCATGTCTGTGCGGTTCCTTCCTCCTTGTTTGTTGTGGGGAAGGCAGCACCTGGCCTTTGCAGCATCAGGAAGTCGAGCCTTCCCACTGCAGTGGGCGCTGAGCACACAGATCCCTGGAGGCCTGGTGTGTCTGGGAGAGGAGATTGAAAGGGGCCCTGGCTACGCCTGTGATGATGGATCAGGGGGCCAATTGGATTTCCACATCAGTTAGAAATAGAAGTTAAGGGGTTTTTTGTTTTGTCTTGTCAAGGTAAGAAGCAGCAGCTCTTTCTGAAGGAATGTGAGAAACTGCCAAAATATCTCTGATGCTCTGTGTTCTGGAAGAGAAACCTGGGATTGTTTGGGGACCAACTCAGACTTACTGCGTGAGATGACTCAGAAGTGGTTGGACTGGTTATACAAAAGCCCTAGTTTCCCAACTTTAGATTATCTATTTTATTTGTGAGAGAAATTATTTTATCATTCAACAGCATAATGTATGAAACATGCTTCATGTATGACACCATTATTTCTTGTTTCATTGCATTCCAGCACAGTGGCATGAACACAAATTCCTGCCCCAGAAGAGTTTGCAGTATGTGTACATGTTAGGATGTGATGCAGGGTAGGATGTTAGGATGTGATACAGTGTAGGATGTTAGGATGTGATGCAGTGGTGTGTGTGTTAGGATGTGATGCAGTGTAGGATGTTAGGATGTGATGCAGTGTAGGATGTTAGGATGTGATGCAGGGTAGGGTGTTAGGATGTGATGCAGGGTAGGATGTTAGGATGTGATACAGTGTAGAATGTTAGGATGTGATGCAGTGTAGGATGTTAGGATGTGATGCAGTGTAGGATGTTAGGATGTGATGCAGTGGTGTGTGTGTTACGATGTAATGCAGTGTAGGATTTGGGAGCCCATAGAAGAGATGCAAGATGAAGAGACATCTCTGAATTATTAATCAAAGCTTAATAAATCCAAAGTACTACAAAAGCCCAGCTTTTGGTAAGCGACGTAGCACATATAAGGGCTATTTTCCCACTAAGGAGAACATACATATGAAATATATTTTCTGATTTCCTTAGAGCAAGTTACTGCCAACCGTAGAACTACAGGGTGAGGTTTGTATAACATGCAGAGTCCTGTGTGCAATGCTCAGGTCATCTGGTTGCTCTTTGGGCTGTGAGGAGAAACCCTTATTATGACTGTTTCTAACTTCATTACTTTAACATGTTGTCACCCCCTTGCTAAGTGATGATCTATAAAGTCTGTGCTACCTGAACTTGTGTGACAGTGGAGCACTCCTGCCTTCTAGCTGATTGTCACTTAGTGTTAAGTTTCTCCTTGGAAGCTATAGTACCTGTGTCCGTTTGTAAGAGCGTGACTGGGCTCCCCGCTCTCCTTTCCCCATTTGAAATGCAATAGAAAAATGGTGGGAATGTTCTATCTTGTTTGATGCTGGCAGGCACACTGGCTAGTGCTCTCTTGAAATTTGGGTACTGCAATGAAGGAGCACTCCTTTTTGTTGGTTTGAAACATAGCCTTTTTAAATAGGCGAGGATGACCCATTACTTCTGCCTCTGCCCCCTGAGTACTGGCACTAGAAGTCTATCCCACGCTCAGCAACATTCACTTATGTGTGAGTGCTGTAGGTTGTGCATCAGTGTGTGTGTGTGTGTGTGTATGCTTACATTATATTTAATGACTTGTTTGTAGCCAGTGGCTACCACTGTGGTCTACTTTGGTCTGTTATTGAGGACTGGTAATGTCAAACATGTCTAATATACCTGCATTTAGAGACTGTTCAGGCTGTTGGCACTTCTAAGATACATTTGTAGCACAGAAAGCCCAGGAGCTGTCCTTTGGTGTGGAAGTCTCTGACAACCTAGTAACTTGCTGTAAAAACAGGTGGTCTTTCCAGCCAGGCACTAGAGCAGCCACAGGCTGATGCGTATTGGAAGTTGACTGTTACCGTGCTGTAAGGCAAAGAATTCTATAAAGAATCAGATTTGGAATCAGGGAGAAATACGGCTGACTAAATGGTTCTGAAGGCAAATGCACCTGCTGTGGTAGCCTCCCCAGCAGACTGCGGCCCCCAGATGCTGTGGAAACATCAAAGTGGAAGGGGGAAACTTGACTCCACAAGTTCTCTTCTGATCTCTACATGTGTAGCCTCTTCCACTAATAGTAATAAATGCAGTAAATATGAATATATGTGTATATTACATTATATATATTAAGAATGGGGAAGGAAACTATATTTTATATATATATAACATATATATATATATTGTGTGTATGTATATATTTGGGTGGGGAATGAAGACATTGTGGTTTGTGTGCCCATGTGCCCACTCGGTGATAGATGTTTCATTTACTGTCTAATAAAATAGGAAGAATTAGAAAAATAATCTGAAAGATCAATCAGTTGCATTTAAATGCATGGCAACCAGCGATGCTAACTGTGTTTAGAGGTATGTGTGGCGCTGTTCTTCATGTAGTCAGTATGAACTCAGAGAATACGTGGCCATAGGGTTGCTGTTCGTCTTTGAGAAGTACTGTTTAGCTCAACCAGTCTTCCATACTCCTGAAGAACAAGTCAGGAAGAGGTTACACTCTTCTCCCCTTGGTTTGTGCCGTTGACCTGTTACCAGGCTGTGTTTTAATTGCAGGGCTGGGAACAGCATTGACGAAATCCTCCCTGAGCAGCTTGAGCCTTTTCAGGCCCTCGAGACCTTGGACCTGAGCAACAACAATATTTCAGAACTGAGAGCTGCATTTCCACCCTTACAACTCAAGTATCTGTGAGTAGAAGTCACCAAAGCCTTTTGCCCACAGTGAACATACTGTTATGATGGGGGTAGGCGCTAAGATACAGCAAACTCCATTTGACTGTTGTTCAATTAAAATGTAGCTTTCTTATTGACTTGAAATTGACAATAAGCCTAATTAGGTATTGCAATTTAAAAAAATGCCCCAAACTACAGCCTTGTTGTATTTTGTTAATAATAATTCCATACAGAGTCTTTCTGTATCGGTAACAAGTATTTGTGGCCCAGGAAGCTCTCAGACTGTCCCCTGTCACTATGTGTATACTAGTTACTTTTCTGGATGCTGTACTCAGTTCCTAACAAGAACCTGTTTAAGGGAGGGAGGGACTTCATTTGACTGACAGTTTGAGGGTAGACTCCTTCCTGGCAGGGAAGGCATAATGGGAGAAGTGGCAGGCAGCCCTGTCACAGCATGGGCAGGAAGTCAGGCCAGATCATGAGACCCTAAGTCCCACCCTCTGTGGTCTACTTCTTCTAGTTAGGCCCCACCCCCAACATTTTTACAACCTTCTAGAAGAGCCTAGTGTGCTGGAGAGTAAGCTTTCCAACACATGCGCCTTCCGTGGGCATTTTATATTAAAGCTATAGTGTTTTATATTCATGGAACCCAGGGCTTCTTCACACCTAGCAGGTGAGGATTCTGTCAGTGAGCCATATCCCATATGTGTAAGCCTTAATTTATTTACAGGGACCTCAGTGTTAACAGCTGATGGTCAGGTTCTCTGGAAAGCATTTTACCTTCCCAAAGAAACCTGAGCAAACCTCCTACCTTCACACTCTCGGCAGGTATATCAATAGCAACCGAGTGATATCCATGGAACCGGGGTATTTTGACAATTTGGCGAGCACGCTCCTGGTGCTGAAGCTGAACAGGAATCGAATAACAGCTATCCCCCCCAAGATGTTTAAACTGCCCCAGCTCCACCACCTGTAAGTGAACGAAACCTCCTGGATGTCACGCCCTCACCTCTACACCTTTGGTGTCCATGTTCTGATCCCACAGCCTAGCAGGGGAAGTCTAGGGGTGAGCAGGTAACTGCCTTCCCCTTTCATGGTGAGAGCGGTAGAATCTCCAGATTGGGCAGAGCCTTCCCGATTACCTCACGCCAGCCGCTGCCTGACTAGACACGTCAGACAGTTGCTGAAGGAGCAAGCAGTGCGCTGGCTGAGCAATCCCTTCACAAAGGTGCCATTGTGGACCTGGGGAAACCACAGGGTCTCTCAATAGCTGTGGTTTAGGAGAATAATACCGACAACTCTGGGATGCTTTGATAGCCTAAATGGCTGTAAAGAACCGTCTTGTTAAGAACGGTAGAACGGTTTGTGAACAGGTTCCCGCAATGGCACTTTTTCAGCCTTGGCTGTGTACGGAGACTTGGGGAGCTTTTCAAAACCCCAGTGCCCAGGCTTTACCCTAGACCAATTATACTAAAACCTCTGGGGGTTGCAATTTGAGCTTCGGGGACTTTTAAAGCTTCCTAGGTGGTTCCAGTGTTCAGCAGGAATAGAGGGCTGCAGACTGCAGGGAAGCAGCAAACTGAAAACTAATTGGGGATGGCGGTAGCCAGCTTTGCATACGGATGGAGAAGGATTTCTGTGCCGCTCCTTTGTAGACCTCCTGGGATGGTTATCACTCTTAATTCTGTATCAACAAAAGATGGATATTAATTAATTTGCTGCTACCCTTAGTAGACAACAGTTTATAAATGAAACTGTGATGAACTTCCTGTATCATTCCAAAAATATATCAAATATATTTGACACGGACATTCACCCCCTGTAATAAATTGGAAAAAAAAATATGAAAAGTGTGGGAAATTTAAAAACATTCTGTTAGTTTAGCACTGATTGGGTAAAATACATTGTAGTATGTGACACATTTTTTTTTTACTACCTCTAGAATTTTCTTGTCACATGAACTAACTGCTTCATTGTCTCATCCAATGCAGTGAGCTGAGCCGAAACAAGATTAAGAACGTGGACGGACTCACATTCCAAGGGCTGGGGGCACTGAAGTCTCTGAAGATGCAAAGAAACGGAGTCACAAAGCTCATGGATGGAGCTTTCTGGGGGCTGAGCAACATGGAAATCCTGTAAGTGGGGGTGATCGTGGTTCCCACTCAGATAGAACGACCTTAGGGTGCTCAGTAGACCCTTGGTAGCTCTTATCCAAAAAAAAAAACCCACATTCAATTCTTATGCTATGCAACCACAGCTATGGTTTGTTACTGAGCTGTGCCTCAGACGATCTGAGAATTCAGAAGTGCATAAATCTTGTGCTGATGTCTTTCTATCTTGAAGCCAACTATCTAGGCATGTTAGGGATATGTCATGGGCTGCAGCCAGCCATGCGTGTCCAGACTAGATTATGAACTCTGGCTCCTGTCTCTGATTCTCATTGTACGTGTAGGCAGCTAGACCATAACAACCTCACGGAGATCACCAAAGGCTGGCTCTACGGCTTGCTGACGCTGCGGGAGCTTCATCTGAGCCAGAATGCCATCAGCAGGATCAGCGCAGATGCCTGGGAGTTCTGCCAGAAGCTCAGCGAGCTGTAAGTTCCCTTTTGTTCTCCTTGGGTTCGAGAGCAGAGCTCATTCTGGAGGATGGGTTCTTACCACTGATCTCTGGAATTGTCATAACCAAGTTGCCCAGGCGACGGCGACTTTCCTAGGTGCCCTGTGTTGTCACTACATTCGATTGTGACGAAGTTGAAGCCAGTTCTGCTCTGTTCAGCTCTGTGGCGCGTTGACAGAAGCAGTCATTGTTCCATGAACTGTTTGTTTAATTTTAATTGCTGAGATGAGAAGTGACGTCTACCTGGATACTGTCAGGGCAGAGTGTTAAAACAGGACTATGATAGTTACATTTCTTACTTAGCTTTTAGAAAGCAGATTATTGTATTGAACGGAAGGAGAAATGCTGTTTGTTGTTCTTGTTCTTTGCAGGGACCTGACTTCCAACCACTTATCGAGGCTAGACGACTCCAGTTTCCTTGGCCTAAGCCTCCTAAATACCCTTCACATTGGGAACAACAAAGTCAGCTACATTGCTGATTGTGCCTTCCGGGGACTTTCCAGTTTAAAGACTTTGTAAGTTACACATTTTGCTCTTGGTCCATGAACCTAATTGGTTCCTAAATATGCCCACTTTTCTCCGAGCAGATTTCCTTTGTTGCTGAGGAAATGTGTGCAGCCTCGACTGTGGCGTCTTAATCTGTCCCAGAGCAGTTTGATTAGAATAGATTCGTTTCATTCACGTGTGTTTCTTTAAGGGATTAAAAAGGACACTGTTCAGACTGCCTGGTGATTGCAGCTTCCCTTTGCAGGATCACTAGGAAGCTCAGAACTGCTGAAAGCAGAAACAATTTTAAGTCCGCTAATTTTTTTTCTTTATAAATCATAGATTAAAAATAACCCAGAGCAAAATAAATAAATAAATTTAAAAGGTTATAGGTTATAGGAAAGGCCTTGAAGGAAGGTGAACGTTGGCTCTTCTGGTTACCTACAACCTGATTTCTGTCCTAAGAGAAAGAAAAGTGTTGATTTAGATGAACATTTGAAAAATCTCTCCAGCGTTAATTGAATGTTGTGCACTGGGCTTCGAATTTTGCGCTCTTCAGAAACCTGTTCCACGGTCCGTCTGGACCCTTAGAGTGGAAAGATGCACCGCTCAGTTTGGCACATGTCTGTGTGATGGGATTGGCTTCAAAATAAATGTATTTTTCAAGTTGTTCAAGACTTCAGGGTTTAGCCCTCTTGATAGATTTAACAGGGCTGGTATGGCTGTCTTGGTTTGGGGATAGTTTTTCAAATGTTGAATGCAGCATTCAAGATGTGAGAGGTGCCTTGGAGAACTGAGTTCCTTACTCTGAAGTGGGCGGAGCTGGAGGGCGATTAGCAGGACTTTGGGCACGCCACCTGGGCGGTGATCCCACCTGGGCGGTGACCCAAGGCTTCTGAGAAGTATGTCTAAGGAGAACACTGTGTTTCCTTAGGGACCTGAAGAATAATGAGATTTCATGGACCATTGAAGACATGAATGGAGCCTTCTCTGGGCTGGACAAACTGAGGCAGCTGTGAGTATAATTTGCCTCTTAATTAGCCTCCTCTATGACTTCAAATTATTGTCATAATTGAAGTCAGATCCATAAGCTGACATCATAGAGTCATCAGAAGTAGATATGTCATCTGGTTACACCCTTGGTCCTTCCCCCCAGGTGCATGCTATTGCCCATGATGTGTGTATACTAATTAGCTTTTCTTCCTTGGATGAAAGGAAGAAATCTGAATCCTGGAATTGGTCTAACTCATGTTGATATCTAGATAAGAGCTTGAATTTTACTTTGACCATTACCCATTAGGAATGATCACTGTGTTGAAGGGACTGTATTTACGCCAACATTTAGAAGCCCCAACAGTGTGCTGTATAGTCATGAGTTCTCAAATGAAGCAGTCCACTGTCTGTATCAGTCACACTGCATCAGGGTCCAGAAAGGATGCAAACACTTCATATTCAGCCACAGAATGGTCGTGTAGACTGCTCTCTGTTTTGTGTTGGTGATGGAGGGTATCATAGAGAAGAGGGGAGCAAGCTACACTGTGGAGCAGTGTGATCCCCAGAGGACCTTATTTGTTTGGCACCTGTGTTTATGGAGTGTCTTGGTTATCCTTCTGTTGCTGTGGTAAAATGCCATGACTAAAAGCATCTCAAGAGTTTGCTTTGGCTTATGGTTCTAGACAGCTAGGTGCCCATGCTGGTGAGGAAGGCATGGTGGCAGCAGCGGTGGGAAGCTGGGAGACCACATCTCTGCCACAGAGTAAACTGGTGGGGGGGGGGACGTGCTATCAACTCTCCAGAGCCGCCCCCCAGTGATGTACTTCTTCCATCATATCCTAAAAGTTCTATGACCTTCACAAACAGCACTGCCAACTGGGGACCATGTGTTCAAAGATAGGAGCCCATGGGGGCGTTTCCATTCAAGCTCCTACACGGAGGTGTCTGTCGAATGCTTTCAACTCATGTTAAATCATGTTACTGAACATGAGATCAGGGATCCAGTATTTCAAGTTACGTTCCTTCATTGACGAAAATAGTTTTGTTTGCAAATGAGAATAGTCCTTTTTAGGAGTTCTGGTCCTTAAGTGACTTTTTCAAAATTTACTACAATGTGATTGTACCTCTTCCCCCACTCCAGAATGCTCCAGGGAAACCGCATTCGATCGATTACCAAGAAGGCTTTCACTGGTTTGGACGCGCTGGAACATCTGTAAGTAGCTGGGACTGAGTTCCCCTAGGGGTGGTCCCAGATGCTCTCTGTCTATGACTCCTAAAACATGAAGCGAATAGCCTGTGCCGACTGCATCCTCCTACACTGTAAAACACATTTACACACCTACCTGTCGTCTGTCGGTCTTGCTTCCTTCATCTCCATACGCTTACCTGTTGGTTTTCTTTTTACTTGAGACCATCGCTCTTCATTTCATGCTCATTCATCTTTAAGCAGTGACAGCTGCAATTTAAAACAATCTAACATATATTGGGCACTTATCAAAGTCTGGTCATTTTGCCAGGTACTGAATGTATAAGTATCTGTTGCTCCATTTAGTACTTGCAAAAATACTGTTCAGTAGCTTTTAAATCGTTAAATGAAACTCCTGAAGATTCATGGGTTGTGTTTGTTTAACAGTTAAGATCACTTGAATATAAAAGATTGAAAAGATGTCCCTGAGAGGGACGTGCTGGGGCTTTGAGAGCGGGTGGCAGTGTCATGAGAACCTTTGCTGTTGTTGTTGCTGGCTGTAAAATGTGCAAGCTAGCCTTCTCTGTTACTATCTTTTGCTCTCCACACGTCAGTTGGGAAGTGCTAGGAAAACACAAGATCCGTCTTTTTCTGGCTCCAGAACGACCCTAAATCCCTTTGGCCCTTGACTACTCAATCCGTGCCCCATCTCGGGAACCTTTGGCATACATTTATGAAATGAGATTTCAGGGTGGAGGGTTTTCAGTTTCTAAAGATGCTAGCTCTGGGGAGTATTGCTTAAGTACTATGACAGCGGAACCAGCCAACTGTTAGTGTTAGCTTCACACTTCCATTTCAGATCACAGTGTAGTTTGGAATGTTTGCTCGATTGAGGAATGCTTGTAGCTATAAGTTTTCCTACGTGCTAACTTGGACAATATTATTATTTAGATGCACATCTGGGTTCTACCTCACCAGGACTAACACCAGTTTGGGTGTTAGTCTGCCAGCTGTCTCGTGGTTGTTTTAAGAGAGACATGGATTGCCAGCTTCCCCGACAGCCATGCAGAATGAGTCTGCAGAACTGAGCACTGCCATGTCAAGCCAAGACTGCTGTTACTGAAACAGATTATTTTCAGAGGAAAACTAGCCAAAGCGTTTGTCAACTGGCCCGTTCCGTTTCTGGGAAACTGGAATTAGTGGATCGGCAGAGTATTAACCTCTGCTTCAATTTTCTTTGACCTTTGCTGAGTCTCCTAGACTCTTTCCCTGCCCAAGTCTAGCACCTTCCTTCTTTGTTTTCCCGTCTACTTGCTCATTCAAAATCCCCCTTATATGCTGTGGACTGTGAAGAAAAAAAAAAGAGTAAGGAAGTAACCATTGTGGCTGGTAGTTTAGCTCTCGCTGCTTTAAAGTACTAGTTAAAAATAAAGTCAACACGAGCATCCTCTCATTTTATGGATGTCCTGCCTGGAACCTCATTTGCTTTATTGAGTACATCTCCTGTGAACATCGCTGTTTTTGCAGTGGAGAGCTATTGTGACAGAATTAGGTTGGAGTAGAAAATAATGGGCTCAACCATCCCCCTTCATGCCAAGCTATGTAGGAGAGCCAGCTTTCTCTGGGTTCCTTTAGGAATGCCTGCATTAATGTAGAGCCAAACACATATCACAGAAAGTGGCCTACAAAAGATGTTTTTAAAACGCGTAATCATGGAGCATTAGGTTGTGCACTTCATTAATAGCAAATTTGAATAATGAGATCAGCCAGCGCCCTGGAGGAGTCAACACTCTGCGATTGGCGTCAGGAATGACCCCCTCTTCCCCATGACTGAACCCATCTCTGGGTGCCTTGGCCAAAGCTTTCTGAGAGACTCCGCTGTATTGGTCCCATTGGCACATGCCAATGAACGCGGAGTGTTTGCCCGTCTAGTGGGTGGGCAGTGGGGTGTGGCCAGCTGCAGATGTCCATGCAGAGTGTTCCCCTTAGAGTGCAGTGGGCAGTGGGGTGTGGCCATTCCTGAAGGACACGCCCTGCCGTGGTTCACCCTGCTGTGTTGGATTTGGCTGTTTTCCAGGGACCTGAGTGACAACGCCATCATGTCTCTGCAAAGCAACGCATTTTCCCAAATGAAGAAGCTTCAGCAACTGTAAGTTTTCCCTTCTCCTTCTCCAGTTTCAAGTCACGCGCCGAAGGGGAGCTGTCATGTGATATGTCATCAAAAAAGAGCGACTAGCGCATTCTTGACATTATTAATGTTTATACCAAGAAACAAGGGAAGTGGGCTGTTTGTTCCCTTGCTTGCCATTGGAATTTCTTTCTCTCTCTGTTTTGAATTTGCAGCTTAAATTTGTGGGACCATATATAGTATGGTTCCTAAATATAGTTCTCATTTTGTATTAGGAATTTTGACATATCAGCACTTCTGCCTCAATAGGACAATAAGAGAAAACAGAGGCTCTGCTAGCTCGTTTCTTGCATTTTAAGGTAGACTATAGGATATTTACAACCTCATGCATTCGGTTTCCAAATTCCTCACTTGGTTAGTATTTATTTAAGTTTGACTTACTTGGAGAAATCTGCATTTCATACCAAACAAATTGAATGTAATTCCTCTCCTCAGGCATTTAAATACATCCAGCCTTCTGTGTGATTGCCAGCTAAAATGGCTCCCACCGTGGGTGGTGGAGAATAACTTTCAGAGCTTCATAAATGCCAGTTGTGCCCACCCTCAGCTGCTGAAGGGGAGAAGCATTTTTACCGTCAGCCCCGATGGCTTTGTGTGTGGTGAGTAAAAGTACCGTCCTTGATGTTTTATTAATTCCCTCTTCCCGCTCGTTTGTCCAAACAATGCGTTTGACGAGATGTGTGTGCTCTTCATAGGAATTTTCCGAGGTAGGCCAAGTGGCTCTAGAGTTTGCTGCCTGTTAGCGTTTTCCAGACACTGGTGGAGTTTGCTGGCGTGTCCTCCTATTTGGTTTAGCATCAGCATGGTTTGGTGGCAAGGATGAAATCAGATCTTGAACGAGCTGAGAGTTGGCCCCGTGCTCCTCTTCTGCTCTGCTTCCCCTACCCTTCCTCTCCGCCCAGCTGTGGAGGCGTCTGCCTGGCTTTTGACTCTGGTTCTGTAAATGGCGTATCAACAGCTGTCTGTGGTGATGCTACAGTGACACTTGCTCTCTTGATTTTGGTGCTATCATTTTTTTAGAAGCCTAGGAGGAAAATGTAGTTTCTCGTATTAGCTTTCAAAGATGGTCCCTGAGTCTGGGAGCTGCATGCTTCTGTGTGTTCATGGAGATCATACCTGGGCCTTATGTCCTGGGCAGGAGCTCCTCCACCGAACGGGATCCCCAGCTCCCCTCTCTTCGCCGTTCTGTTTGTTTATAATTTTTGAGATGGGGACTCACAAAATTGTTTAGGGTGGCCTGGAACTCACTCCACAGTCTACCTTCTTAAGTAGGTGGATTTGTAGCTCTGAGTTACCAATCCAAGGAACCTGAGAAAGTGCCTTAGCTGGTGTTTGCCCCTTTAAAAAAAAATCAGTGTTCTGTTTTAAAAAATTATTTTCACTAATTCATATATATATATATATGTATATATAAATATTTCCTCACCATTGCCCTTTGCCAGCTCTTTGTCCTCTCCCACCAAACCCCCTTTTTGGTGACCCACTGTGTTTAATAAGCATGGTCTATATGCGTATGGTTGGGTACATTGTTTACTCATGAACGGGCAATGTACTCCAGCTATACGACTCCCCCCTTCCTCAGCAACCATAACTGCCTACCGCTCTCAGGAAGGAGCAAGGCCAACAATAAGCTCCTCTCGCATCCAAGATGGCGGCACTTGAGGCATCTTTGTGCAGTTTGCTTTCTGCTCTTTAACTCTGGGGTTTGTTGAGAGGCTTGGAGGAAAGAAACTTCAGTAGCCAAGGTCCTTGGACTTCCCACAGGGCAGGGAACCCTGATTGCTCTTTGGGCTGAGGAGGGAAGGGGACTTGATTGGGGGAGGGGGAGGGAAATGGGAGGTGGTGGCAGGGAAGAGACAGAAATCTTTAATAAATAAATAAATTTAAAAAAAAAGAAAAAAGAAAAAAAAGGAATTACGGCTGCTGAGACATTAACTGTTGTCAGGTAAAGCATCAGGAGGAAGGGCAAATTTGAATCCATTGTAAATCATTTTAAGATCCATTGTCTTAGCAACCAAGTATTTGAAGTCTTCTTACCCAGAATTCCTGTGGCTAGTTAGGAACAGACTGTGGTTAAAATAAAATAAAATAAAGTTTCCATCTCTGATACAGTTTTCTGTCATAGATACCAGACTGTTCTTTACTCCTAGCTGCCTTGGAAACCTTTACAAAAATAAATGTGTGTATAAAACACAAAATCAAAATTTGCTTGAATTTAAGCATGTGTGAGAAGAAACTATAGATCCACATTTTATCCTGGCATCATTTAAAATTCGACTATATACTGCTTTGCCTGATAGAAGGTTGCAGAATGTAATGCTGCCAGCAATTTTTAAAAATAAAACTTCTGATGTAGGTTTTGGAACCAAATAAGCTTTTGGCGATCATCCACAAGGGCCTCTCACTCTTTCTCCATACTCTATCTCGCAGTTCCCTGGCCCGGATGTACGAACCCCTGTACTGTGAGACAACCCCATATGCATCGTCTGCCGTGTTAGTCTCTTTCTTTTCCTTCCCCATTGTGAAGCCGAACATTGATTTATGGGATGGAAATTTTTTAAAAAATCACACAGAAGCAACTGTCCTATTTAACAACTCACAGGCGTAGGGTTGGAAGCAGCGGGCAGCCAAGCCGTGGTCTGGGGAGCACTCTGCTTCGGTTCATGGCCCCAAACTTGTGTTTTCAGATCAGCCATTATCCAGAAGATCTGGTAGCTTCCTGCAGGGTTTATTTAGGCCATCTCTGAGAAAATTAAGTTCAAAAAAGGTAACTCTTCCAAAAAGTAACAGAGAACTAAAAATAACTGCTTAGAACGGGGAGTTGCCCGGCTCTAATTATAATGTAACCCGACAGGCTGCGCGCGCGGCAGCGTGATTGATGGGCTGCCCCACTTCAGGCCCCAGCCAGCGCGCTAGCTCGCACATGCTTTTTCGATTGCTTGATTTATTTTGGGCTTTTTGGGTTTGTTTGCTTTTTGTTCATTACTATCTTTTCTTAGTTTACGTACATATGCATCTGCCGGTTTGTCTGCCGATTTGTCTGTCTGTGGATCGGGCATATGCAGGTGCCCTGAGGGCCAGACAAGGAATCAGAATCGTAGGTACAGGCAGTTATGAGCTGAGCACTGTGGTGCTGGGAACAAACCCCAGGTCCTCTGCAAGAGCAGCCGGGTCTCTCCAGCTGCTTGTTACCATCTTGATGATTCGCAGATGTTGGCTTGCTTATGGTTTGGTTGCTCTTTTGGATGGAGGGCCTGAGCAGAGATTGTAGACACTGAGAATAACGTTCAAAGATCATCTATGAGCCTAGAAGTTTTAAAACTGCTTTTCTTTCTTCCTTAAAAAAATATTCTTTCATTGAATGGTAACTGATATGGTGATTATGGTAGTTATCCTTGTGTACGAGTGCACTGTGGCCGTTTGGTACACAAAGATGTCCTGTGAGCAGATTGGCTGCTACCCAGTAGATCCATCACCTCTAACTTAAATCATTTCCTTGTGCTGGGACCATCGCAAGTCCTCTCTGTGGGCTCTTTTAAAACAATCACTTAATTGCTGTCAGCCAGCCTTACCCCTGCATCCCTCGGTTTTAAATACGGTCTGATTTCTCTTGTGCCTTCTTAACCTCTCTTATGCGTATATGAAATACCAGACATGTGGCATAAACGTCTACGACCGTTTCAAGGTACCACTTCTCTCGGTTAGAAAATGACGGCGCCTTCTACTCCACTGAACCCGGGCAGGTTACCTCTGAGCCTTCTCCCAGGTTGTCGCTCATTCCTGGGACCGCCGATGTGTCTGTAAAACACAGGCTTGGGGTCACCCCCGAGCTGCCCTCTGCTTTGTTTCCTGTTGTTGGCATTCCAGCGGTGGTGGACTCTGAGGCCCCTCACGTCATTTTGTTTCCTCCTTCTCCATTTTAAACAGATGATTTCCCCAAACCCCAGATCACGGTTCAACCAGAAACGCAGTCAGCAATAAAAGGCTCCAACGTGAGTTTCACCTGCTCAGCTGCCAGCAGCAGTGACTCCCCGATGACTTTCGCTTGGAAAAAAGACAGCGAACTACTGCAGGATGCTGAAATGGAGAACTATGCACACCTCCGGGCCCAGGGAGGCGAGGTGATGGAGTACACCACCATCCTGAGGCTGCACAGTGTGGCCTTCGCCAGCGAGGGGAAGTACCAGTGCATCATCTCCAACCACTTCGGGTCATCATACTCCGTCAAAGCCAAGCTCACCGTAAACAGTGCGTGATCCACTTCCCTCTAGTGTTAAAAGATACCGTTTAATAATAGCTACAGTGTCTGTCTGCTCCCCCACCAACCCCTGCTTTTTTTCTTATAGTTTCCCACCTAGCTACAGAAAATTGCTATTCTTTATTATTCGTATCTAAAGTAATGATTTATTAGATTCGCCTCTTTGGATATGGCAGGATGAGCCAGAATTAAAATGAACCAAATACTTTTGCTCTCTCTGGGGCACGGTGATGTGTAGGACCACACAGCATGCTGCCTTTAAAAGCTCTGGGTGTGAATTCTGTCACTCCTGATACATAGTTACGACTCTCACCAAGTGTCTTACCTTTGCACCTGTATCTTCCAACTAGAGATGGGGTCTGGAGAGATGGATGGCTCAGTGTTTATGAGCACTGTTTGCTCTTCCAAAGGACCAGGGTTCAATTCCCAGCACCCACGTGGCGGCTCACGACTGTAACTCTGGTTCTAGGGGTTCTGACACCCTCACACAGACATGGACACACATGCAGGCAAAACACTAATGCACATAAAAATAAAATAAAAAGAGATGCCAAGTGCCACTTCTTAGAAATGCCGTGACCCATAAATAAGACAATGTGTGTGTCGGCGGCTTGGCAGCGCACCTTGGAGTTTGGGTAGCACTCTGTAAATGCATCCATAGTGGCCACCGTGAGTAAGCAGCGGTGCTGTAGCATCCTTTGCGTGGCAGGCAGACAGTTCTGCAGCTCTAAGATTGTATTTTGGATACTCTCCACTTTATTGCTTTAACTGTTAATGTCTGCCTGACAGATGATGAGTTCATTGAGCAGGCCCTTGCTAAGGCCTGGCACACAGGAGAACTGAAAGTGTGGAACGGGACGCAGTCACCAAATGTTAGGTCCTGCAGGACTGGGGAAGAATAGATGAAGTCATAGCACAGAGAGACTAACTGATTTGCCCAAGATCTCACACTTAATTTTTGAGAAAGCTAAAATGTGGCCAGAGAATGCCGGGAGGATCTTCTGTCTAAAGATCCCATGACCCGAGTGTCATTCTGACTCCGTCCCACCTGAGCCTGTGTAGCCCGGAGCAAGCTATTCCGTTTCTCCAGTTCAAGTTTAGCATCTCTGTCTTAGAGTACTAACCCTGCCTTACCTAAGTCCCGTATCTCCTTGAGTACCCGGAAGTGGGGCACGACAGATGACCCTTGGAACGCTGATGTCGACTGCATGGCTCTTGTGGTTTCAGTGTTGCCTTCCTTCACCAAGACCCCCATGGACCTCACCATCCGCGCCGGGGCCATGGCCCGCCTGGAGTGTGCTGCTATGGGACACCCGGCCCCACAGATAGCCTGGCAGAAGGATGGAGGCACAGACTTCCCCGCTGCCCGGGAGAGGCGAATGCACGTGATGCCTGAGGACGAAGTCTTCTTCATAGTGGATGTGAAGATCGAGGACATTGGTGTGTACAGCTGTACGGCTCAGAACAGCGCTGGCAGCGTTTCTGCAAACGCGACCCTGACGGTGCTAGGTAAGGCAGGTGCTTTCCTAAGACTCTGAGCCCCTCTTGATGCCCCAGCTCACCCAGAGACCCTTCTTGTTAGAAGCAGCTGGGGGACGAGGCAGATGAAGACACAGAGAGTTCTGTCTTTAAAAGAGCAGCCTCTGGGTAGCTTTGTGACCATGGAGATGACTCTACCCCCTTCACTCCAAGTACAGCCTCCAGTCTTATCTTCATAGGCAGGCACTGTTCACGACCGTTGGAAGCTCAGCATTGTAAAAAGTATGAAAGAAAGTGTCTCTAGATGGACAGGGAAGACCCGTCCCCTTCCTTCACCTCCCGTGCCTCTGTGGAAGTCCCAGTTCTTACCACCTACCTAAACAGATGTTTCTCAGACTCGGATCTCTAGGGTCTCCGGGTCTCTAGGAGAGCTACAGTAACCTACCAAGATGTCAGGGAACAGAGAAGGCCTTTCAAGGTCTCTGGCATGAGAAACTTCATTTTAAAGAAATAAACATGGGGATGGTTAAGAGTATGTCCCACTGCAGATGACCTGCCTTTGGTTCCCAGGACCCACAGTGTCAGTTTGCACCTGCCTTTATCTCCAGCCCCAGGGAGCCTACCCGCCTCTGGCCTCCACAGGAGCACACACCTTCCACACACAGACACATACATGTCAAATGCACAGTTACAAGTAATCAAAGGAAATCTCTAAAGAGTGTTTGCCTTTGTCAACATATCAACAGCCTTGTGCATGAAATTAATATTTTTTTACCAATTTTCTAGATTAAATAATATTTTATCTTCCAGTAATTACTAGCCTTGGAACATATGAGGGAGGGTGAGGTAAAAACTCGTAGATTTCCCTGGTGGGATGGGTGATATGATCCAAGGTTGCCTTGACTGGGGGCTCTTTAATACACCTGTTCAATGAGCTGTAGGGGTATAAAATTTGAATAAATTCACCTGCCAGCTCTTAAATGGAACCCGGTTTTCATCTAAGAAATCTCAAACCTTGTGTTTTCAGAGACTCCATCATTTCTGCGGCCTCTGTTAGACAGAACTGTCACCAAGGGAGAAACGGCCGTCCTGCAGTGCATCGCTGGTGGGAGTCCACCCCCCAGGCTGAACTGGACAAAAGATGACAGCCCGTTGGTGGTGACCGAGAGGCACTTTTTCGCAGCAGGCAATCAGTTGCTGATTATCGTGGACCCGGATGTCAGCGACGCCGGGAAGTACACGTGTGAAATGTCCAACACCCTCGGCACCGAGAGAGGCAACATGCGCCTCAGCGTGATTCCCACTCCCACCTGCGACTCCCCGCACATGACCGTCCCGTCCTTAGATGATGACGGCTGGGCCACCGTGGGCGTCGTGATCATAGCCGTGGTTTGCTGTGTGGTGGGCACGTCCCTCGTGTGGGTGGTCATTATCTACCACACGAGGCGGAGGAACGAAGACTGCAGCATTACTAACACAGGTGTGTAAACAGCAGCCTGGCCGGGGCTGTGGGAGTCATGTGGATTTGTGGTTTCATAGGCAGGCCCTTCCAGGAGGTGTCTCACGGTCTGAGTCCGTCTCACAAGGGTGACTCATCTGCTGCGAGCTGCAGGAATGCGGGTAGCTAAAAATGACACCCCAGCCTGAAATAACGCCGATGCACAGAGATTAATCATTTTACTAAAACCTCATCAGGATATCCTGATGGCGGAGAGATAAAACCCAAAGCACAGTGAAATCCCTCCTCTTCAGGATGGACGCAAGCAAGGAGGCAGGAGCCACAGCGAGGTAGTTGGCTCACCCTCTAGTGGTAGCTCTTTGTGTTCTGTGTATGCATACGCACAGCCCAGCAGGATTTTTGTCGTGAGGGTTGCCTGCACCTTCTGCTACTGATCCAAGGGCTCCATTTATGGTTTTGACTCATTACCTTTTGAACATATGGTTTTGAAATTTGGGCAGGGGTGTATTTCGTGGGCAATAAAGTGAAAATTAACTCGGGCCCAGAGCTGAAAAGTAGCCATGGGCCGTTCCTGGTTTTTCCAGAATAGATCATCCCTTAACTGGTGTTACAGAAACCAGACCAGTGCCGGCAGCTCTGGGGCAAGGCTCCTGATGGATGCTGTTGTTTGATTACAGATGAGACCAACTTGCCGGCCGATATCCCTAGTTATCTGTCCTCTCAGGGAACGTTAGCTGACAGACAGGATGGATACATCTCCTCAGAAAGCGGAAGTCACCACCAGTTCCTTACTTCTTCGGGCGGGTTTTTCTTACCGCAACATGACAGTGCTGGTAAGTCTAAGATGTCCAGGGACTGTTGTTTTAAAGTCACGGGGGACGTCCTGGATGTAACAGTAATTTTCAGAAGAAATTGGTGACGGTGATGAGTCCCTAGCCCAAGATTGCTAGCAAAATTACAGTTCTCTCCCCCACTCCATCCTCTTCCTTCTCCCCTTCCCTCCCCCTCTTCCCCTTCTCTTCCCACCCTTCCCCCCATCCCCACCTTCGCTTACTGTTTTTCCAGAATGGGCATTAAGGTTTTCTTAAAGACTAGATACTGTGGGAAGGCGCTCATGAGAAAGAGAGAATCAACCTCAGAGAAAGAGAATTGACCCTCTGAGTAGGAATAGTGCCCTTTTATAGCTGCTCGGGGAACAAATCTAAACAAAGAGAAAGACCAACACAAGTAAAACTTCGAAACACCGAACAAAGAAACTGAAGAAAATAGTAGAAAACCAAAAAATCTCCCACGCTCGTGGATTGGGAGGATTAAGATTGAGGAAAATTGCTATCTGAAGCGCTCTACAAATTCATGGAAGTCCCCACAAAGTTCCAGTTTCTGGAGCCTGGAGAGATGACACTTACTGCTCCTCTGGAGGGCTTGGCTTTGCTTCTCAGTGGTTCACAGCTACCGTAATTTCAGCTCCAGGGCATCTGTTGTTTTATGTGTGAGTGTGCAAGCTTGTGTGCATTCAGACGTGCACACACACACACACACACACAAACACTTCTTTATCCTTTTGTTAAATTCTTGAAAAATACTTTTTCATGATAAAAGAAGATAGACAAATTAGGTCGAATTTAATTTATCCGAGGACATCCCCTTCCCTTTGCACTGTGAATGCTCTTTGGCGCTGAGTGTCCCCTTTCGGAGTTTCTTGCGTGGTGACAGAGGCCAGGTGACTTAAACACGACCGGGGGAAGCTGATGTCGCTGCTGTGGGTGCCTTATATGTCTGATACTAAAGATGGAGAAAGTGTGGTGCAGGAGTATCTCAGCCCAGACACATTCCCGGTGTACACAGGCAATCAGAGCACTTCCCAGACAGGTGGCTTACAGGAAGACCGGGAAATACATACATGGTGCTGTGCGCATGCCAAGGACTCAACCCGTGAAAAGCTGCTAGGGCTTTTCTCAGCGTTTTCTCTTTTAGCATGCACCTTTATTGGGTACTTACAGTTGCTCTCTACCGGACTGCGTAATTGGGAAGGAAGCATGCTTGTTTTCAGCTTCAGAGTTTAGTGACCAGTGAGATGAGTACTTCCCAGTGGACTGCTGTGTCCACTGCTAACTGTTTATCATGCGTGACAACTCTGAGACCATCTCCGTAATCCTCCCACTGCTGTGTCCACTGCTAACTGTTTTATTGTTCCATATGTTTAATTGAGCTACCGGGAGATGTTTTGGTTTGGCGTGGTTTTTTGACTCAGCTTTGAGGTAGGATACTACGGCTACTAGTCACTGAGTCTGGTCATCTGGAACATTTTACAGAAGGCCATAATGCGGAGCGTTCAAACCATGGCTGTATGCATCGATCCACTTCCATTAGAATCCAAATGGGGCTAGCAATAAGGTTGGCACACTTAACTCAGTGCTTATCGGGACTTAACTATAGCTGCCCTGATTGGTGGATCCCAATTTAAAACATTTATAGTCCAGATCCAAGAATAGCTTTTAATGGACCATTACAATTTCAGCTTCATGGGCCTCAAGAAACTGGAAAAAATTTCCTTTGTATGTGAGTACTTTCTCTTTCTTATTACATCCTAGCCAAATTTTCTTCTGTAAATATGGAAAATGCAGAACCAGAGCGAATGTTGAATGACATTTAATACCAGTTCAGTGACTGAGGTTTGTTTCTTAAAGGGACATGCCATATTGACAACAGCAGTGAAGCCGAGGTGGATGCTGCCCCTGACCCATTTCTTTGCCCTTTTGTGGGCTCCGCAGGCCCTGTATACTTGAAGGGGAATGTATACGGCCAAGATCCATTTGAAGTTTATCTTCCAGGTATGGTTTTCTTGACTGAATACAGTTCTGTTTCCTGAAAAGACTTCTGTAGATGAAAGTTTCTGTCCCACCCAGTCCTACAGCCGTTCAGTCCCAAATAAACACACAGAGGAGTATAGTAATTACAAACTGTTTGGCCTATTGCTCAGGCTTATTACTAACTAGCTCTTACAACTTAATTTAAGTTAATTATGGGTTAATTTAACCCATAATTCGTATCTATGTTTAGCCACATGGGTTGGTACCTTTTCTCAGTGAGGCATTCTCATCTTGCTTCCTCTGCATCTTTCCTGACGTGCTAACTGTATCTCCTTCTGTTGTGGAACCACCTTGAAAAGGATGCAGTTCTGACCCAAGGGTAGCTCTAATGGACCACTATGAGACCAGCTACATGAAGAAGGACTGCTTCCCATGCACTCATCCCTCAGAGGAGCCCTGTGAACGGAACCTCAGTAACATCCCGTGGCCACACTCACGAAAGCCCGTGACCTTCATGTACACTCAGAACGAGGGACCCACACTTCAGCCTCTGTGTTTAAACAAGTCCTCTCTGGATTTTAGTACAAGTCAGGAACCAGGATCAGTTACTTCAAGTAATTCTTTCATGGGTAAGTTTATCAAGCTGGGTATTACCTTACTTCTCTGATTCAAGCTTCATCTTGCTTTGGGCAATGGTTTCACTCCTAATGTGATTGTGATGTCCTCGGAGTTGCAGGTCTTTCTAAACTGTAGTCAGGGCTGGGAACTGTGTGTGGTTATGTATTTAATCTGTACCTAAGCCCCAGGAGCTTTCTGGGTTATGCTGTGTGTGGCATGAAGGAGACAAGGGTTTGGGGAATGACTTAGGAGCTGAGTTTGTCAGCCATGTGGAAAAAGTGGTTTTGGGTCCCGGCAGCCTGAGGGGTGGAGCTGTATTCTCTGCATGGTTGTGGTTTCGTACGTCTGGTGGCTTCTAACTGAACTCACAGTGGAAGCTGGGGAAGGGAGCATCCTACCTAGCCAAGCTTCAGACAGTTGAGATGATCGTCGGCAGAGGCCTGCAGTGCTTGCAGGGCAAACCAGTGCAGGTAGACAACAGCGAGCCCCAGGGTAGATTGTGAGACCTTAGAGGGAAGAACAGAGAGCGAATGCTGCCGTTTTTACCGAGTGAAGCAGTGAGAGAAACAAGCCTCAACCTGCCGTGGTGTGTTTTCGTGTTCTTGGTTTGTTTTTAAAGGAAAAATTCCAAGCCATTTTACTTAAGTGTTTAAAAAATTTTATCCATTGTTCCAGTATTCCTATACTTTCCTGAAGAAAAAAAAAATGGAAGTATATTCTGTAGAACTAGGGTAGGCATTTTAGTTAATTGGATGGTTTTTCGCTACAGTTGAAGAAAGGGCAAGACAAGAATCTGTCCAAATACACTGGCTGCATGTTATGCAGTCACACTTCATGGAGAATCATGAGCTCAGAAATCCTCAGAAAAGGACTCCGGGGCATTTTTCAATTGACAGGCTTCAGGACGTTCAATGTTCAGTGGTTAGTGTTGCTGAGGGTCAGGAGAAAACAAAAATGGGCATGTTTGTTTGGTGGCTTTAAAGACATGGGTGTGCAGGTGTTCTTTGCTACATCCTATAGACAGTGTGTTCACACCGACTCCCGCATAGGAAGCTGGGAAAAGCTTAGTCTTGTTAATGGAAACACGCTGGCTCCTTTTGGCATTCCTTTACGTTCTAGCAAAAGGACCCGTGTGTTCATGGGATTTTCTTTTCTTGTAGGAACCTTTGGAAAGCCTCTGAGGAGACCTCACCTGGACGCCTTTTCAAGCTTTGGGAAGCCACCAGACTGTCAGCCGAGGCCCTTTCACGTGACAGAGCTTTCCTCTGCAGAGTTGGACTCTGAGTCAGAGGAAGATGCGAAAGGAAGGACCGAGTTCCGGGAGGATAATCACAGGGGTACCGATCAACAGACGTTAGATACGTACAGGACTCCACACTGCCAGCCTTGTGACTTGGGCACATAGACGGGAAGGACCAAAGAAAAGCTTCCACATGCTACCTCATCTGGGCTCCTATTTAAAAGAGACAGAATCCAATGTTTCTAAATGGACTTACAAAGTTTAAAAAGGAAAAAAAAATGCTTTATTTATACAGAGGAACCAAAGTTACAAAAAGTTATAAAAATTTATACTGGGAATAACTTTCATATAAAAATGCATTTTAAAAAGTATTTTATAACTTTGTTTTATATGAAAAATATCCTATGTAAATTAATGGTATAAGTCCATTTTATGTATTTTTTATAAAGCCAGATTTCTTTTTATTGAGGATGAGTACTAAAGCCTTTTTAAATAATCCCATCTTACACCTTTTTTTGAATAGAGGCCACTTTATTCTATTTTGCACATTGCGTTTAATAAAATGTGTCGTTTGGTGCCAAGCCCCATTTATACAATAAGAGATTTTATTGTTTTCAATGCATTTTAGACCTATTTCATTTGTATTATCACATCTCAAATGAATTGACGTTATATTTAGCATATTAAAAGTACAGCCAAAGGGCCCATTCAGACCACCCCACCCCCTGGATGGTTAACAAACTGTCGTCACGTGGGTCACAGCCAAGTGCACTCCGGCAGTCATCAGAAGGTGTTCCTAGCCTCACAAACAGAAGGAGATCTGATGCTGCCAACTGGTCCCAGCTGCGGCTTGAATGACCCCATAATCCATATTTCCTTAATGAAGCCAATGCCTTTGTGGCCCGGTACCTACTGTCTGCCACAGGAGTTTCCCGTCCACCGTGGCTTGAGTTAGAACTAGAAGGCTCTGGATCACATGCCTCTGCTGTGGAAAAAGCCTTGGCGAAGGTGGTTTTCCATCCACAGTGGCTGTGGGATGCCACCCAGTCTCCGCTGCCTTACTAATCTTCACTGATTATGGTTGGTGTACACACAGTGGCTGGTTCAACCGTGCACCATGCCTCTAAAGTATTTTGAAGCAAATTTTTTTAATGAACGTATTTTACTAACTTTGTCGTCCCATCTGTTTGTTTTAAACAGTATTAAGGGAGGATGCTGCATGTCAAGCTCGTGCATGTATGAATGCATGGGAATTTTCAACACTGTGTACCCTGGCCCCAAGCAAAAGAGTAGATAAACCCACTACACTTGAGGGCTCTGATGGTAAAACTCGACATTCATTCTTAGAAAACTCTTATTTATGTGCCATTTAAAGAAAACACTCTGGCCCATGATAAATTGCCATGACAGGAGTTAGTGTGCTTACTAAATTTAAAAAATAGACAATTGAAGGTGTGGAATTCCGCCACTTGAAGTTTTTAAAAGAAAACTGCTTGAGAAAGCGGAATCTTCTGTGAGGACATACGTGGTAGAGGTGAGGTTTTCCTGCTCTGTGTCCTTCTCTATTGAGAGCCAGGGTCCCAAGCCTAAACCACAGCAAGCTTTCTCCTTAGACCTTAGAATCTAAGACAGGAAGTACGTATCTTCATAGACAACCAGCAATTAGAAGTGATTTCCCTTACTATGGCTTTATTAAACTGTCAGATTTTTGAAATCTTATTGTGAATTTGTCTACATTGTTACCTGAAGTCCAAACGTGGACTTCTTAATTATGGATTTCTTTTGAAGGAGTTATTTTTTTCCAAATTTTGGCACAGAAGTTTAAGTTAACACCTTAAACTGAAATACTGGGTTACTGGGTTGGGCAATGGATCCGCAGTGAAGAACCCTTGCTGATTTCACAGAGGGCCTGGGTTCAGTTCCCAGCACTCTCAGGGTGGTTCACAACTATCTGTAACTTAGTGCCAAGGGGGCGGGTCTGATGCCTTGTGATGCTACAAGCACCAGACATACACATGGTGCCCAGACATGCCAGTAGACAAACTCTCACATAAAATAAGAAGAAACCTTTCTAAACAGGAGGAAAAAACTGGCTTTCTCGGCATAATTTCACTGTGCTTTGGCCAAACTTGTGGATCAAATATAAATCTTACCTGTCTAGAAAAGAGAAACTCAGCTCCTCGGACATCAGCAAGAAAAGAGTATATACCGTACTGATGCTTCATAGTGAATGACCAAATATGCAGACATTAGATTCTAAGACAGCATAAAGGCAAGGACAAATGTAAGATCTCTTGGTCTGCTCATTTTATTTTTGTGATGTTGGGGATCGAACCCAGGGCCTCAATTAAGTGCTTTATTCACTGAGCTATACCTCCAACCTAAGATGTGGTTTGTTTCTAAGTAGAATTCTTCAACTTTCAGCAGAGCTTTCTTGTTTTCCGGTAGAAGGTCACACCTTGTACAAACATATCTTAATAGATGGTTGTAGAACTTTATCTTTCTTCATCCCACTGTTGATGCTAAAGATACTTATTCTGTGTAATCTTGACCTCTTTAAGGTCTTGGAGTAGCCCTTAGCTTAATAAGCATCCACAATTACGTGTATGGATTTTGTTGTCTTCCTACAGAAGAAAAGCACAAATTATTTCTCAGAACAGGGCTAGTCAGAACCTTTGGAATACTCTATACCGTCTCAGGACTGTGAGAGAAATAACTTGAAGCCAGCGTGACAACAGATGTTCGGTGCTGCAATGTTTCTGAAGACTGAGACCTGAATATCGTTGTAGAATGTTCTGTCTGTCTTCCCTGATGTCGGGATCTTATGCAATAGGATCGTTTGGAGCTTGCATTTTTAAAGGCAGTATTCTGTTAGCGCATTGAATAACAGTACCCTGTCCCTCCAAACAAAATCAGTCTTCAGCGAGGTACCATTCCTTCATGAGTTGCTCCAGAAATGACTATTTACCAGAACTCTTTCTTAAGGCATTTATTAACCTGTGTGACACAAGAGTATGGTAATGGGCTCTGAGAGATTTCAAATGTGACCTAAAAGCTGTTGGCCCAGTCTTATAATAGACTCGCCAGAGGGTCTGTACGCATGCATTTACGGAATTAGCCTGATATATGGAGTCACTTCTCTCTTTTATTTTTTAAGAAATTTGATATTGGATAGAGTGTTTTTTGACAAAAATTATTTTATTTTTAATAGTTTATTTTGATAATTTTTGGTAATTGATCAAATCTATCCTTACTGTAAAATTTCAGGTTCTCTTTCTTTCTTTCCTGAATACTTGATTTTAAATTCCATATCACGTGTTAGCTATTTGTGATGAATGAAGAGAAAGTTTAACCGATACTCATACAGCTTTTTAATGCATTTACATTGTCAAAGGTTCTTAAGAATGAAAGTATTCACAGCTGTTGCAAGTTAACTCTTAGATTTTTGTCTACATCTACTTTCATTTCATGCCGCTTTACTGTGCCCGTGACTGTTTGATTTAGCTCAGGGTCTAAGGTCCAGTTTGAAGACAACACCTAATGTCACTGTGAGGTTATTATCATGACCTCATGTCACTGTGAGGTTATTATCATGACCTCATGTCACTGTGAGGTTATTATCGTGGCTTTCACAAAGTTGGTTTGTTTAGTTTTTATTGTTTCTGCAGAGTGGTTTTTATGTTTGTTTGCTATATTTGTTTGTTTTTTATTTATGTGCTTGTTTGGTTAGGTGTGGTTTTTTTTTTTTGAGATGCTGAACTGAGCTAGGTGAAAGCTTTCCCAGGGGACCACATCGCTAGGTCCATCAGTGTTTGGTTTGGTCCCTTTTTTCTCCATATGGCCTTTTTGACCTATCTCCAGATCAGAGTTGAAATTCGGCAGCTCCCTCATTGGCCCAGCATTATGTATTTTTCCCAGGTTAATCAGTGGACAGAAGGAGTTTCTCCATTACGTAAATGGCATGGTCACATGCTACTCTTTCTTGTCCAGTAAGCCTCTGTGGCCAGCTCAGATTTTGTATCTAAAACGTTTGCTTTCTCACCGAACAACCTGCGTGTGTCACGCAAACCTGGAGCACCGTGGTGGCTGAAGCTGTTGTACCTGTACAGGTGTGTGTTTCCACCTATCCAGAATGGTCCCAGCTCAGGTTCCCACTCGTTTAATCATCGCCAATTCCTGTTGACTTGGCACCTGAGTTTTCTCAAGGTCTTCCACGGCTCTCCTGGGATCCCACGGTAGTACCTGGAGTTCAGGCTCTTACCTGTCATTTACAGGAGTGACTTAACAGGTCTCATTACCTATCTTAGTCAGTCTGTTGTCTTCACTTTTCCCAGAAATAGCTTTCTTGAGTCGATCTGAGTGGATCAAATGACTCACTTTAAATCCTAGTTACAGCATCCCTAGGTGACCCCACGGCGACCATTTCAGCCATGCCTCGTGCCTTTCCCACAGCACTCTCAGACTTAAAACTCCACGGTTCTTCCCAGGCTCGGCACACTGTCTGCCATGACCTTCCTTTTTGCTGAGGCCTTTGCCTGCCAAGCCATTTCATTGGCCCTGTACAGTATATGCTAACGTACATATTTATTCTTAAAATAAATATCTCTTCAAATTCCTAGGCTGGACACAAATAGTTATCTCCCAAATTGTTTCCCCTCACTGGCAGGCCTCTCCAGGACCGCTCTTGTGGTCTTATCACAACCTTTTTGCTCCTGAGGCACAGTGAAAAAAAAAAAAAACACAAGAAAGTGGTTGTTCATGAAGCTGTCTGTGACGTATTGCAAACACTAAACAGTCAACCTGTATGCCAGTGAGGTGGTTTCAACAAAAGTAAATGAAGGAATGAATGACAATGACATGAGTTGGGTATAGCGTTGTCCCCAAGGGCCTCTGTGCTGAAAGCTTGGGCTTCAGTGTCACATGGTGTGGCGAGCCTGTAAAAGGTGGGGCCCAGTCCAAGGTAACTGAGTCACTGCGGACACCCTCAAACGGAATTTAGTAGTTCTTATGGGACCTCCTGGTTCCCACAGAGAAACGTTGCTTCCGAGAGCTTGGCTAGTTGTCCCTATGCTTGGTTTCCTGTCTTGTTTTGTGATCCTGCCCACACTTGCTCCTGTCCCCTTGGTGCCATATGCCACCTTCACCAGAGCCAGCATGTATCCTTCAAATCCCAAACCATGGGGTAAACTTTTTTGTAAGTGCCCAACCTCCCTATTTCATTACAGCCACAGGAATCAGACTAAGATAGAGCTCAAAGTCCTTTTTTCTTTTCTTTTTTCTTTTCTTTTTTTTTCTTTTTGTCTATTTGTTTCTTTGCTTTTAAACAACCCTCTAAGGTCAATGGTTCTCAACCTCCCTAATGCTGTGACCCTTTAATACAGTCCCTCATGTCATGATGATCCCCCTAGCCATAAAATTATTACTGTTTGCTACTTTGTAACTGTAATTTTGCTACTGTTATTAATCGATCTGATATGCAACCCCTATGAAAGGGCTGTTCAAGCCCAAAGGGTCAGCCCCACAGCTTGAGAACCAGGTACCTAGACTCTGTGGCCTAGCACTTCCCAGGAAACTTAACTCATGTGCAGCGTGCCAGAGGTAAACAGGTAAGTACAGAGATTATTTAAATTTCTGTAGGAAAAGTAAGTAGCTCCACCTGACTGTGATGTGTGGAGGTGAGGACTCAGCTGTTGCTGCTTCTGCATTTATGACGCTAATGTCCTCTATCTATAAATACAGTGGCTAGAATCATATGCAGCCGTATGTATCATCTCCAAAGTTCACCTCTTCATTTTTCTCTCCTATATTTTTCTCATTTAAACTTCTTAAAGTCATAGTTCCTTTTCAAAAAGTACACTTGAATCTAGTTGGAACTGCTTGACCCAAGTCACTAGTACTCTGTTTCCAAACTGGGTACCATTTATAATCCTTGCATTTCTAGCCACGTAGAAAATTACGGAGATCTTTTGTTAATCACTATTTCTAACTAGACTCAAGTTTTGCTGAATTTTCTTTTCCACATTTTAGGAGAGGCTGTCGATGGGAAAACAGACTGGCCTCAACTTGTAATTCTCCTGCCTCAGCATTCCAGGTACTAGGCTAGATATTTGTTGTTGGTGCCCTAGCATGGTTTTGTTTATGTGCATTGGAATTCATGTTTGCAAGTTGTCGTTTTCCTCTTTTTATGCCATTTATCCTTTTTTAGTGATTTAATGATCATCTTGTGAAGCCACTGCACCTTGGGTTTAGAATCAGCTTTCAGGAGATGGAGAAGTGGCTCCATGGTTAAGAGCACTTAATGCTCTCTCAGAAGACCTAGGTCTAAGTCCCCGCACCCACATGGCAACTCCATTTCCATCGTATCTGATGTTTCCTTCTGAGCTCCAGGGATACTTGGCATATCCGTACACATACACATTACACATAAAACTAACTTCTAGCGTGTTTGAGGGTCTAGCAGGGGAGCACAGGCATTATTACACTCTTGACCAAAGAGCGGTCCTCCTCTGTTCTGAGAAGCTCGTCCTCTTCAACAGAGCATCTGGAGGGGCGAACATGGAGCAGAGAAGGGTGAATGGGACCCCTGCCTAGCCAGTCAGATCAGCCAAATCAACCCTCCTGCAAATCCATAGGGAGACAGGTGGAACAGATCACCCTCAAATTGAAGTCAGCCTTGTCTGCAGATTTGTTCCAGGACAGTCAAGGTTATTCAGAGAAGCCTTGTCTTGAAAAACAAAGCAAACAAAAATTAGACTCAGCATTCATATTAGCAGCTTAGGATTGCCTGAGCACATGTCACATTAGTCACAAACTGAATCCCGTCTGCCTTGTTCTTCCACTGAGTATGTACAGTTGGCACATGCCTTAGACCTGGCCAGCGGTCACTTCCTTTTCCCAAACTTTCCACAGCCACAGAACCCTGCCCGAGTACTCAGTTTCATGCAGTGGCAATGAACCCAGTTTCGCTCTGCAACATTTGGGAAAATATTGGCCCTCTCAATCTCTGGGCTGGTTATTTCTTTCTCTCTCTCTCTCTCTCTCTCTCTCTCTCTCTCTCTCTCTCATGTGTGTGTGTGTGTATGTGCCACAGTGTATAAGGAAGGTCAGAGGACAGATAGCTATGGGGATCACATCCACCCTGCTGGACCCTGAGATTGAACTCAGGCCATTAGACTTGGCAGTGGGTGCCGTTTCCTGAGCCATCTCACCAGCCACCAGCCATCTCGTTTTTTCTGTGTGGTGTCTCATAAAAACCACACACACACACACACGCATGCATATATACATACATATATGCATACACATTTGTAGTTTTTGGTTCCAAGCTAAAGTGGGAAGTTAGAATGTCAAGCCGACCAAGCAGGACCTCCTGCTTGGAAGCAGAGAGGGAAAACACGCTGGAGAAGAGACCAGAGCTGCGACTTTGCGATTAGAGGAATGATAATGGTAATACAGATGTACTTTGAAACCGTGGTCCGGGTGGTAAGTCTGAAGAAGGAAAACAATGTATTTTATTTTGTACGATATGAAGGATTTGTTAGAATACTAAGTGGAAACTTCAGTAGGCCATTTAAAAAGAACCAAGTCCAGAAGAGAAAAAATGGTCTTTATGAAGCAGTGGAAAATAATAGATCAGTGGTCCTCAATCTGTGGGTCGCGACCCCTTTGGTGAGTCAAACGAATGACCTGTCACAGGGGTCATATCAGATACTTATATGATGATTCATAACAGTAGCAAAATCACCATTGTAAAGTAGCAATAAAATAAGCTTATGGCTGGGGGTCACCACAGCATGAAGAGCTGTATTAAAGGGTCGCAGCATTAGGAAGGCTGAGAACCGCTGGGGTAAATGAGATTTGTGTCTGAGGCTGGAGAAGCTGTGTGCTTATAGAGATGCAGATGAGAGACACTCAGCTGAGGCGGACTGATCCTGAAAAGACATCAGCAGGGTGAAAGAAAAAAAACTTAGGATTTCAAATGTATTAAGTCGCCTCATCTTCACTCAGTGTGCACTGAACACGCTTTGTGTACATTGTACTACCTGCAGAAATTTCATGACCAAATAACCCAAAGTTACCCCATCATTTAGCACATGGTGACGTAGATTTAATAAGCCAAGCGAATGCCTTGCAGCATGGTACGAGGTGACAAGTGTCAAAAATAAAAGATCAAAAAGCGTGGCAGTGGTTTTAACAACATCAGAGGCACAGAATAAAATTTTACGTCAGATGAGTGGAGACAGTTCACTCGCTTTATCTGTGTCCTATGAAAAGTGTTTGTGTCAGGGACTGCACTCAACCCTGAAGACAAACTTTAAGTGTGTGGCTGGCGTCGGAGCACGCAGCTGGCAGCTAGTGGCCGAGGCAGAATGGAGCTGTGGAAACACAGGAAGCTGATGACAGGGCCTTAAGGGACAGCAAGCTGGTCTTTTCTCTAGAGACATGCCTATACCTGAAGGGTTTGGGTCAAAGGGAAGACATGGATTAATAGGCTCTTATTTGATACTGGGGAATGAGCTGGGCCTTGTGCTCGTTAAGAATGTATTTAACTACATGTTAATTCTATGTCTACGTGGATAACAGACTAAAATGCACAAGGCTGGAGTAAGGGGTTGCTGAGAAAGACAGAATGAATCTCAGATGTCTAATCTCAGGCGGGAAACAATGTAGGGCAGTGATGTTTATTGTAGAAAATGTCAGCTCAGCTTTGGACAGATTCACTGGGTGATAGTCAAATGGAAATGTCAGGTTGGCAGCCAAGTATATGAACCTGGGATGAATTTCGGAGCTCAGGAGTCATCAACACAGAGCTATTATTGAAAGACTTTGAATCAACTTATTCACTAAGGTAGTAAGCAGAGAGAGAAATGAAACATCTTTTACATTGCTGCTTTACAATGGCTCTGGGCTCTCCAACAGCAAGCACCAGGCAGATGAAGAGTCCACCTCAGTTGAGTGAGAAGTAGCTAGACAGTAGGTGGGGAGACGCACAGGTGGCATCCTCGGAAACCAAGTAAAAGCTGTGTCGAGGAGCACAGAATGACTGCTGACCATGTGCTATCTGCTAAGAGGTGGAGGAAGCTGGAGCCTGAGAATCTGGAAACCCGTTAGTCCTGTGGAACTCATGAATGGCTGTGAGAACCAGGCAGTGGTGGCGCACGCCTTTAATCCCAGCACTGGGAGGCAGAGGCAGGCGGATCTCTGTGAGTTCGAGACCAGCCTGGTCTATCAAGCAAGTTCCAGGACAGCCAGTATGTTACACAGAAAAACTCTGTCAAAAAAAAAAAAACAAGAAAGAAGAAAAAGGAAGGAAGGAAGGAAGGAAGGAAGGAAGGAAGGAAGGAAGGAAGGAAAGAAAAAGAAAGAAAGAAAGAAAGAAAGAAAGAAAGAAAGAAAGAAAGAAAGAAAGAAAAAGAAAATGTCTGAGAGTCACTGGACTGGAGTCACGGCTCAAAGCTCGATGAGAATGGACTCCAGGGAGAAGGAGAGGAAAGATGTTAGCTGTAGAAACTCAAAAAAACACCTTCTGAAGGCATCCAATTAAATGACAAGAGAAATAAGGAAGCCGCCACAGGACAAGAAGCCACAAGAGGAGTTTGCATCTTTGTTTTGCAAGATGAAAAATAAATTCCCAGCATATCTTAATGTTAATGAGAAAAAAATCTAGTAGAGGGCTAATACCTATTAGAACTGGTATTGGGGGCAGAAGATTGCAGAGAACAGTGGTTTGTCTAAATTGTCAACTCGGAGGGAGAGATGTTTTAGCCAGTGTTCTCCTAAAGAACGCTTTGCTAGAATGAATGAAAACGCACACCTTGGAATCCACAGACACTCATTCATGCATGTACATGACTTGTCAGGTTGGATATACCTGGTCTTAGTGGTCCACCAGTGGCTGTCTCATGCTGGAGAGGTTGAGAATGCGGGAGTTCCTCTGTCCAGGGGGCTTGGATGTCTCAGCAGCCCCAGTCAGTCACTGAAGGCCTGGAGGATTGCTGAAGAGCTATTGGTCCCAGAGGTAGAATGCCGGTCACCAGTCTTGGTGGGCAGTACCTTTACCCAATGAGCCATCTCACCAGCCCAGGAAAACTATGCTTCTGAAGAGATCAAAGTAAATAAGGAGTAGATTCCTGCCCACTGCATCACAGATTCACAGGAGTCCTCATAGCTCAGTGGGTATAATGCTTGTCTATGTCCAAGGGTTATATGGATGTGGGTTTTGAACAATGAAGGGATTTGATAGTCTTAAAACAATTCCAAAACCTTTAAATGAAACAGTATAAACACTAAAGACAAAGTATAAAAGTCTATTCCAGGAAAAGCTACCTGCTAACAAGTTAAGTGTGTATTCTTCGTTTATCTTCTCTATATACAAATTTCTAAAGTGCCCGTTTTTGACATTCTGGGACACACATTGTTTTGCTATGCTGTGTTCATCAGACTTCTATTTCCATGATAAAATGACTGAACAATATTAATACTCAAGTTAAAAAGAAGAAAGCTTGTTTTGGTTCTTAGCCACCAAGTTTTCTATCTTGACTTTGTTGGGGACTGGGTAATAGTTCATGATGGCTAGAACTGGTGAGATGAATGTTGCTCACCTTAGGATGGCTAGGAACAAAGAGAGGGCAAGGGGTTAGAGCCCCACTCTTCCAGGGTACACCCCAATGACATAACTTCTACCCACTAAGCTTCACCTCTTTAAGATCCACTATCTCTTGGTTGTGCCACTGGCTGGGGACTAAGCCCTTAATACGTAGTCCCTCAGGGGACATTTAAGATCTAGGATAGCATGTGCACATTAGCATAATTTTAAGCACAGTCCATACTGGCCACATAATCTTTCTTAGTTCTCTTCTGAAATTCTATCTCTGACTTTCATGAGAACTCTCAAACTCCAAAGATTGTTTCCAATTTTCTCTATTTTTCAAATAGAAGTTACTCTGTAGCCAAGTCCCTAGGAACCATGATCCCAGCACACAGTGACCCATAGTAGCAAGGAACATAGTGACCATCAATTAAAGCATAGTGGTTACTTTGTGGCCAGCTGCCTGCAGTTATTCCTGGTACGGGTTGCCTTCTAGACGGAGGTTTTTGCAAACCCATGCGTTTCCTTTCTTCTTCCAGCTTTCTCATACCCACTCCAACAGCACACAGGCCTGCCATCAGTCAGGCCCAGCACCACCCACAGAAGCAGTGAGACAGTTGTTTGGAAATCATCGCACACGTCTGTGTCAACAAAGGCTGGGTCCACCACCTGAGATGCCTCTAGGACGCTCCACTACTAGCTTGGGAACGCCTACATATAAAATTGTGCCAAAGCTCCAAAGTGCAGTGAATGAAGGTCTTGTGTAACCCCCACCTTTTACTGAATTCCCTAGCTCCCTAAACTTAAACCTCACCTCAGACCAGGTGTTCCTAAGTAATACAGATTTATACTTCTAATCCGGCAGGAGCGGGGTGTCCTTATAAAAACAAGGTATTAAAGCCAACGATCGTTTAAAAAAGAAAGAAAGCTGTCAAAATAGAAAGGCTAAAGGGGTTTCTCGGTTTCATTACCCAGTGCCCCAACCCCAGGGAAAACGAAGCCCACCTTTTAGAGCCAGGTGTTCTTTAGAATTTAGCAATAATGGTAAGGAGGGGGGGTGAGCTCACGTTCAAGAAAACAATAGAAGTTTATGCTGGCTTTGTAAGCATGTATATCATTTTAAACATGTTACATAAAAATAAAACAAAAAGAAGAGAAAGAAAGCAAAGAAGGAAGGAAAGAAGGAAGGAAGGAAGGAAGGAAGGAAGGAAGGAAGGAAGGAAGGAAGGAAGGAAGGAAGGAAGGAAGAAAGGGACCCAGTGTTTATGTAAACCTGCAGTGTCCCGAGGAAACTCAGGGGTCAGACCTGGCCCCTGGCTCCCCTCCCCTCGCCCACCTTGTTCTACAGATGCTAATATAAATCAATTAGGGGCCGACACCATTGGCTGTTCAACAAACACTTCATAATAATGAAGCTCAGGAGAGCGCTGAATTTCCGAGGTACTGGTTATAATGCTTTCGGTGTAGCTGTAAATTCCAGGCCATGTCAGCACAGGTGGATGGTTCAGGCGAAAATAAAATGTTTCCCCAATTCCTAAAGTGCTCCACGGATGGTTGACCAAAGCAAGTTGTGACTTAATTCAACCACTTAAACTCCGAAGGGGTAAAAACCAAATCGTCATCAAATTCAGACCAAAAAAAAAAAAAATGGGGGAAGTTCCCATGTGTGGGCGGAATGGAGAGAAAAGAAAAGGAAAATACTGGTGGCCAAGGGTTCCAGCAAAAGCAATTAGAGGACTCATTATTTGGAAAATTGTAAAAGAAAAGACCTTGGCTAGACGTGCGCTCAGTTCCTTGGGAGTAATTAAAGGAGAAGTGGTACCCCCCCACTCGGCGCGTGGACCGCTGCGAGTCGTACACTTGGTGACTTATATTTTCCACTATTAATGGCTGAGGTTGGAATCGCTCAGGACCCGAGGTCTTCTCCCAGACCCCTCTTCTGTTTAGAAAAAGTGAAGGGAATCGAGCCAGTTTTCTTTGTGTGCAGAGCGGAGGGCAAATTGTAGTTTTTATAACTTTGCTTAATCTCTCTAAAAGCAGGCACTTTAATACTGCATGTGTTCCCTGTAGCTTTTAGCATAACTCCGAGAACACAGCAAGAAGTCTAACCCTATGAGAAGAGCCATCTAAGAGGTGTCCGCAAAGGTGCATGGAGAACACATGGCAAAACATTTAGATGAAAATTCAAAATTTGGGGATGTCCCATGTGACAATACTTTTAAAAATAAAGTACTGTTCCTTCATCCAATTTGCTCTTGATTCTCTTTTGTCTTCTATGTCAGATCGTCCAAGTGCATATTGATTATTTTATTCTAGGTTTAAAAAAAATTAGCTTGTAGCTGAGCCTGTCTGGGTTTTTTTTTGTTTCATTTTATGAGTTTAGATGCTTCATTTGCATGTATGTATTGCACCATGTATGTGTCTGGTGTCCTTGGAAGCCAGAAGAGGGCACTGGATTATCTGGAACTGGAGTTACAAATGCTTATGAGCCACCACGTAGGTGCTAGGAACCCCAGGTTTCTACAAGGACAGACAGTACTCCTAAGCACTGAACCATCTCTAACTGAGCCCAGATTTTTAACATATACTGTTGTATATTTTATATTGTGAAACCTAATTGTTTAAGCCTTATGATGTCATCGCTCTTTTTTTTTTTTTGCCTGTGTAGGTGCATGGTATATTTTTAATCTAATTGACTTCCACAATCTCATAAAAAATGGCACTTAAGGAGGTGTGCCTTTGTTGGAGTAGGTGTGGCCTTGTTGGAGGACGTCTGTCACTGTGGGAGTGGGCTTTGGGGTTTCCTATGACCAGGAGACTACCCCCAATGTCTCAGCGGATTTTCTGTCCTGCAAGATGTAGGACTCTCAGCTACTTCTCCAGCACCGTGTCTGACTGCACACCATCATGCTACCACCATGATGATAATAGACTGAACCCCTGAAAATGAAAGCAAGTGACCCCAATCACATGTTTTTCTTTTATAAGAGTTGCCACGATCATGGTGTCTCTCCACAGCAATAAAGACCCTAACTAAGACAGTGTGCATGCACGCGTGTATGTTTGTTTATAGGCACGTGTGCATGGGGTTGCACACAGAATTGTGTGTGTGTGTGTGTGTGTATATATATGTGTGTGTGTGTGTGTGTGTGTGTATGCGCATGCACACGCTCATGCCCGAGGCTAATATTGCATATCTCTGTCAGTCATTCACTGTCAGAACGCAATCCAAGAGTGGAGTGGTGTGAGGCGAATTCCGGGTGCTTGTGGAAAAACAAGGTGAGTCTTGTGACCTCAGTTCCTTCAAAAGACACAGTGGTTCTCGGACTGTGGCTTTGTGTCCTTCCGGGTGTAGCAGAAGGAGCGAGCTGACTTCAGACTTCACTGCAACTGGCTGCTGTTATTCGTTTATGCGCCTCTGGAAAAACACGTTTTTGCCATGTGCACCTTGTCCTTGTGACTATACGGCTTGAACTCGTGAGAACTCCACTCGGGTGACCTTTCTTAACCCTCAGAGTAAAAATTCTCATCGAATGCTTGGCTTATATGAGACTTTAGTCCTCCTCATTTCCTGGCTCCGTTCTCCCAGCTCCCACCACCTCTAGCAGGATGAACAAGCCGCTACCTTAGATATTGAAGCAGGGTCACTTGAACCTACAGTTTGTCAATTAGGCCAGTTTAAGTAGCCGGCTTGCCTTGGGAAGTTGTGGTCTCTGTTTCTTGAGTACGTAGGTGAGTCTCACCTCTGGAGTCCTAGGCATCTGAGCTCCCATCTTCATGAGTGTTCACCAAGTGCTTTGAGAGTTCTGAGACATCTCCCCAGCCTGACACTACCTGTTCTCATGATCATTGGCTCTTTTTGTGAATGTTTGAATTTGTTATCCAATATATTTTTCCTTGATCTTTTAGAATATTAAAGTTTATTGACAAAGAAGCAATGTTTATATATTAACTATAAAATGCCTTATAATAGAGTCTGCAAATGTTTCCAGGTGCTCTGGTTAATTGAATCCTGTGTCAGGAATCTGGTTCAAACAACTTTCCTTGCACTCGCTTCTCCCATGAGAGCTGGGACTTTACTAGGTCATCACCCCACTAACTTCTCCCATGGGTGCTGGGACATTACTAGGCCATCACCGCACCAGTTTTGGAGTCACCATCAACATTTTCTTCTAGTTCTTTCAGGGGCTAGTTTGTTTTGTTCGTTTGCTTTAATTTAAATAGCATTCTATCCTGAATTTGATTGAGACTTAGCATTTTTAGATGATTTAGCACTATTTTGAGAGCATTTATTAACCGGTCCATTTCTTTTCCTCTGTTATGAAATGCTTCCTCGTCATGTCTAAGTTTTATGTCATAAACCATACTTAGTTTTAAGAAAGCATTATTTAAAGTGCCGTTTTTTGAAACATAGGTTGTGTGTGTGTGCGTGTTTGCACCATAAAAATACATACATATGTAATTCTAGCTAAGTGATTTCTTTGGTTTTCTTTCCTTTGTAAAACAGAATATTTTTGTTCAACTTATAAAGATGTCATTCCTGCTAGAGCTAAAGGAGAGGAATGTTTTCTTTTCTTTTCTTTCTTTTTTTAATAAGAAACAGACAGCTCTCTTGGGACATGTAGGCCAGGCCTCGAGGGTTGACTGAGAGTTCTACAACCCGCTGTTGTCAGTGAGCAATTTCAGGATCCCTCATGCTTGGGCCCCTCAGGTGGCCATTACTAAGTGAAAACAGTGTTCCGACCAGAAATATCTCTAAGGTTTTGGTCATCTTCTCTTGGCAGTTCTTTCTGCTTGTAAAGGAATCTTGGGAAGGTGCTTTTTAAGACACTAAACAAAACAACAACAACAAACAAAACCAAAAAGGTTGGTTATTTGTGTACTGACAAACCTGCCCTTCATTTTGTCATTCATCTCTTTCCTTCCCTTCCTGGTAGTGCCCATTGTACCCAGGGGCGGCTCAACAAATGTTAATAGCTGTGATCTTCACTGTCAGCAATTTGTAAAGTGGGTGATTATTGTCTATAAGCAACAAGGGAGACACTACTGCTATTTATGCCAATGTGCGAGCCAGCCGTCTACACGCAACAACGATAAAACTCTTTAGTTCCTTTCAAAGCAGACAGAGGCCACATCTAGGAGGAAGAGTGACATCTATTGTTCTAGACGTGATCCGTGATGTTTTCCTCTTGCACCAATTCATGCCTCTGTCAGTAAGAGCAGCTATAAATAAGACTCTGCCTGGCACAAATGGTGCTTGCTTGCCCTTTGCAGCACAGGACAGCTGATATGGGCGTCATTGGGCCGTCAGGTTTTCTTGGCTCATGGCACATATGGCAGGAGCTGGATTTTAATCCGTGCTCATTTAAATAGCAAGTCACTTCTTTAGCAAGATAGAGGAAATGTACGAAAGTCCAACCAAGGCACATCTTTTTAGATTGTTAAGAAAACCGAATTGTGAAGGGATAATTCCATTAAACATCCCTTCTGTCTTCTCCATATAAAATTGAGTTCTGTAATTTTAAGGGGAAAAAAGAATGAGCTTTGAGATTTATGTTTGATGGGATATATATATATATATATATATATATATATATATATATATATATACACATATATTCCCTAAAAGGCAACTGCCAATAGTCAAGGCTTTTATGTGGCCACTTTGTGTTCGGCTGATCTTGGAGAAGGACTCTGTGCATAAAGCTTGGCTTCTAGCCTCAACTTTAGCACCTTGAGTGGCAAGACGGTCAGTGGTCCTGAGGCAGATATGGTAGGGTACAGCAGTAATCAACGCTTGTCACACATCCCGTGGTAAAACACATATGGATGCTTTTTGAAGTACGTTTGGTACTAATTACTATAAGGTGTGGTACGTATAATGACGATCGCACTCACCTAGAATGCTCGGGGAGTTATTTACCCTAAATAACATAACTTCTAAGAGCTTACTAATGTTTTCAGCACCACACAGTGCACATTACAAACGGCTGGGAATTAGGGTTTATGAAGCACGGATTCATCTTTATCGTTGCTAAAAAAAACACCCCCCAAATCATTTAAGTTTCTATAAATCGATCATTGTATTTTTATTCCATTTTTATTTTTATTTTTTGTAAACTAGAATGCAATACTATTTTCATCTTATATGTGAACTCTGAGAGGTACACTATAGCAGACCTGGCAAGACATGTCCACTTGTTTGATAGTGGCAGAACTGTCATGGGCATAACCAATCACTTTCTGATCAGACTGAAGGCCTGCTCTACAACATGAAAATCAACCCCGGCATTGATATCTGAGCCAAGAACCACTGGCTAGACAGGTCATGGGGCCAAGGAGGGAATCTATTAACAAATACAAACACTAAAAAAATTTATCCATGTTGCTAAGTGGACATAGTATAAAAACTGACTCCCAGTGACTTTTTTTTGGTTTTTCGAGACAGGGTTTCTCTGTGGCTTTGGAGCCTGTCCTGGAACTAGCTCTGTAGACCAGGCTGGTCTCGAACTCACAAGATCCGCCTGCCTCTGCCTCCCGAGTGCTGGGATTAAAGGCGTGCGCCACCACCGCCCGGCTCCCAGTGACATTTTGTACCCATAGATTAAGGCATCACTCAGCTCTTCCTTTTCCACTAGATGGTAATGACCAGGGAGACAATGGTCAAGGTGCAGAGAATACATACAAGATGGAAGAATGCTCATCCTTAAATGGGATGTCTACACTGCAGCGCTCCCCCCCAAAGCTCAGGGAGCACGGTGAAAGATGGCGGAAAAAGGGCATCAAAATCCAGTGGCAGTGGATTGTCAAAGGGAAGCTGTTTCTGGACGGAGCAGGACAGCTGTCCGACTGAACTCACAGCAGTGTTGACAGCACTCACAGACCTGTAAAAGCTGATGCCAGACAAATCCAAGCATGGAGAAGGGAGGCAGGCATGGAGTTTCACCTCTAGCTGAGGAGCTATTGGCAATTGGTAGCTACTGCAGCTACCGATTTCTAAGGGTGTGAACCACATTCTAGTGAAAATGACTGCATATCCAAGAGTCTGTGAGCAGCACAAACTAGATTTGATGACTTTATTTTTTTTTAATGAGTTGGGTATGTGGGGAAGAGGGTGGACCTGGGAGGGATTGTAGGAAGAGGGTGAACACGATGAAAATACATTATGTAAAATTCTCAAAGAAGTAATAAAAAATAATGTACACAGTTTTTTTTTCCAAGCCAAAAAATAAAGGTTATTTGCTAAAGTCCAGATGTAGCTTATTTAGGAACACCGAGGTCACAGCCTCACTAGTCTTGAAAATTAATTTTATAAGAAGATGAAGTGGACAAATGGAGAATGTGAAACAGAGGATTTAGGTCTGCAGTTGTAAAAAACATACTGGAAAAGTTTTAGACAGATGGAGGGTGTAGAGTCTTCTCTATTAATCAGGTGAAAATGGAAAGGGTGATGTAAAGGCACGAAGAACAGTTTGAACACAAGCACAGAGGAGGATCTGTTGCCAAGGGGAAGCTTCGAAAGGTGGGAGAGAAACACTTTCCCAATGCTGCAACCCTTTCTTA